>JANZLQ010000095.1:28063292-28081314 GCA_026212715.1 Elanus axillaris
CCCACCCCCCACTGAAACTCATCTGTTGACAAATATATTTTATCTGTCCAGATGCCTTCTACTTCTTCCATAATGGCACAAGCTGTTCCCTGCAGCTCATGTGCATCAGACCTGTGACAGGAGAGCTCTCCATCCTTTAACTCCCCAACCCCTACTCTGTTTCTTTGTTCTACCAGATGTATATGTTGTCTCTCTTTTTGCTGTAACCAGCCTTCTGGTGTCTCTCAAAATGCATGAAAGCTAACCACTGTCAAACAGCCTAAGAGCATGGGACAGAATAGTCCACCTCAGTTGATGCGTCCTTTTGCTATCCTTCAGGAAGTTCAGCTTGGGAGAGTTTATTCCGTGGATGTGGGTATCTTCCTTTGAAGAACAGAATCCATGTGGCAGCTGAGAACAGAGCAGAGCACAAGTGGGATGCTCTTTTGCTCTCTGCTATACCACCCTCCTCTGTAGCTGACACCGATTGCAGTGCTTTCTATTCTTTTCTTCCACAGCATGTCACCAGTTTCATGGCTATTTCATTTACACTGGACTGTGTGAGAATTTCAAGGACAGGTGCCTCCCCAGCTCTCATTCATTTAAAGTTGTTAACATGTGAAAAATTGCTTTTTGAAAAAAAATATCACTGATTATAACACAGAGTTCTTATGAGTAGGTCCTGTAGTGCTTTACAAAGGTGGACAACACGATCATCACACTTCAGATGAGGAAATGAAAGCAAAGAGACATAAAGTGACAAACCCAGGGTCTTATAGCAGATAAGAGTAATCTTTGAGACTCAGACTATTGCTTTATTCTTTATGCAAAATTTCTTTCCATTTTTCAGTGTCAAAATACCCTTGAAAAAAATGGTCCTGACTTATCTTGCCTTTTACAAGCTTCACTGCTTTCCATTCAGCTGCAGTGAATAAAATGTTGCTTCTTGCCATTGTTTCAAAGTTGAAGCCACTGGTAGCATTCCTGAGAATTTTGTGCAATAGTTAGAAAATAAACAATTTACTTCATTATTGTTTTCCATGATGTGCAATCTAAAAGAAATATCAGATGTACCCTGTTACACCTAGTATTGTACTTCATCAAAAGTAGTAACTTTGAAATCCCTAAAGCTTATAAATGAATGGGGGATGAAGTACCAAAAACCTCGTAAATGATAAAATTATGATCTTACTGAAATCTACCTGCCTACAAACAGATTAGTTGTATCTGTTCTCAGATTTTTTTCTTTGTTTGTTTTTAAAGGAATATATACTTACTATTATTTTGATTAGTTCAAAGAAAACTAGACTTTGTGTTTGCACAAAACCCCACCATCTTAGAGACACTAAGGTTTCTAACTCTTGTGGACAGATCAATAGACTAATACATAGTATTACCTGATAAGTTACCTATTACTTTCCTTTGAAAGGACATATCTGAATGTAACAATCTCAAATTTTGATTTCATCATTATGTGAAGTTATGGCCAGGAGAATCCCACTTCAGCATAGAGGATTCTCAGCTTTCCATGTAGAGGTGGGATATTTCAGCATTGTCACAGAATTCTAATGAGCATAAAACCCAAAGGGCTTCACAGCAATCCTGGTCTTCTGCATTTCAGTTGTCAGAAGGAGATCTATGTGAGATGCAAAGAGAAAGAGGGAATGATGGAAGCAAAGCTGTGCTTGTTTCTGTGAAGCTGACAGAGATTGCAAGGGCACTGTTTCAAGTGTAATAGAGGAGAGGGCATCTCAGACCGAGGCCACGGCACCTCCCAGACTTACATAACAGAGAGAAATATTGAAAAAAAACCCCAACAAAACCCAATACTGATCTTATTAAAAAATGTCTGTACATTTAGTGTACAGTTATTTTATTTTGATTCTTGAGAACTACAGGTGTAGTGGTGGCCAAAAAAATCTACTGATGATGCCTAACATCAAGTTTATTGACTCTTATACTGAAAGTTACTCCACTAGTGAACCAGTAGCAATCTATTTAGCAGCTATATCTCTGCTGTATATTAGCACATATGTTTTATACATGACTCTGACCTCTTAGAAAAAACAAAGGTTTCATGCAGTGAGATTACCACAGACTTATCTTTCTTTGTTTCCTTGAGAAAATTTTATACTGTTTCTATTTTAGAAAGGACTTAAACTTACTGATTTGCTTTTTCTTGAACATTGCTGTCCACACATCTGGGCTCTTCCTATATTATTCTGTGTATCTTAGTATACACGATTTATCATTTAATGTTCTGTAAGCAAGAGACCTCAACCCACAATTCAAACAGACACTTCAATTTGTACTATTTTATGTCCAGTAGCTTAGTGAGCTCATAAACTACCCATATGTAATTATATACCATTTCTAATGTTAAAAAAAACCCCACCAAAAACCTGAAAAAAGGGAGATTGAATTTGGTGGGCTTTGCCCTATAATAGGATGACAACAAAAAGACTACAGGAGTCCTGCATTCTTGTTCACAGTTGAAGCTTGATGAAATTTGTCCCAGTCGCCACAATGTTTGTTTTGCACTTGCAGGTGCTATATTCTCAGATTATGTAAATGCATGGATTTTACCAGTCTTTTGTACCCTTTACATGTTCATGAAAGCTAGGACTTAGCTGTAGTATTTCCAGAAGTTGCTGAGTCAGATTCATTCTGCATTAACGCCAGCGAGGAGACAATAGATTTCTTACAAAGAAGAATTTAGTTCATTATGCTTCATGAACTCACTGTAACCTCAGAATTTAGAAGAGGAAGGACTGAAAACTTAGTAGGATTCGCAAGTGGTAGCTGGGTGAAACCCTGGGGGTAACAGAAAGTTACTGTCCTGAGCATCTATACCTGATAATTGTCCTCCAAGTTAGCACTTCAGAGAGGCAGCATGTTGACATGACAGTTTTGTTTGAAGATGCCTTCTCTACAGAGTGTCTTCTCCATTTTAAAATCCACCAGCTCTGCTGCTTAACAGGTGTTCATTTATTTTTCAGTTCTCACATCCCACCCTGAAATCAGCAGGTGCTCTACTGCAAACTTAATTCAGGTTGTTCCTGCAAATCTGTGATGGCTGTTGTAAATACAACCTTTGTATGTTCCACTTGCTTATAACAGTCTTTGAAAAATGTTTTCAGGGTATTTACATTCATTAGGGAATCTGAGCATTCAAAATTTTGAGATATTTTTCACAATCTAACCTTAGGAGAATTTCTTGGGCTGAAATTTTCTAAATTATCTTTTAATAGGAAATACACCCTCAAATCCCTCTAAGAGCTTACGAAAAATCTTAGCCTTGGTCTTTTTACACTTCAGCTTTTTGTTTGTTAAATCGAGGTAAAAGTTTCCTTCTCAAGGTTGTTATGAGAATTAGTGTTATGCAGACTGATTCTAAAATGACTGGACTATACAGACAAGTGGATAAGTATCCGTTAGAAATACACACATTATTGTACTCTCCTTAAGGACTACCTGTATATGTATACTCTTTTGAAAATACCTTAATATATCTTTAAAACAAGGAGATTATTTTCTGTAACTACACAGGTTCTCCAGAAGCGTTTTGCTGGTGGTTAATTTATGACATGCCATGAGGTATAGCATTAAGGCAAGCATAGAGCAGGGCACTTCACTATTCCTTTTCAAGTGCTCATTTGGTCTAGTTTTAGGAAGATGCTACATATACAAAGTAATTCATTTTCCAATCCTAATATTATCATTTTGAATTCAAAAGGGACTCAATTAGTCATCATTACAGTTTAATGGCCTGAAACACTTTAGTGTTAATAAGTACCCAAGAAAGTAAACTCCCACCTCTTGTAATTTAAACCATTACATTCTTTTTTTCAATAGAAAAGATAATTTAGGAAAAATAGAACCTTATGTCTTAGCTAGCAATTTTATAACAGCAGTAGGTATGAAAATTAAAATTCTCATTATGCTCTTTGTAGCTTCATGTAATTTTAAGAAATTATGTACAGGGTCTTCCTAGTCTATGAAAACAGTGATGGAGGGGAATCAGTAAGCTGTGCAAAATATTTTTCCCTCATCGGTAAGAAGAAGAGAGACAGAAGTATTTGTGGATTTTCACTCCACTTTGATGCAAAAGCTGGTCTGGCCTGTCTGGAAGTGACTGACGTCTTCTTCATTTACACTAAGCTAATTTTTTACAGGAAATGGCAACCAAATGATCTTCATGGCTTTTATGGGCAGGGAGAGCAATCTATTGCTTTTCAGCTTTACTTCAGAATCTGTGCATGCTTTTTCATGCGATGTGTTAAAGGTTACACAATAGTGTGCCTCACATACATGAACTTCAACCTGTGAAAGAAAGCACCAATCTAGCGAGAAGATACAGAAACTTCATGTAGTATATGCAGATCTGCAGGCTTTTTGCATGTAAGTGGTTGCTTCAGAGTATAAATAAAAGTTAGAAAACTCTTTGTTGTAGACTCCTGGAATCTTGTTTCAATAGGATTTATAAAATTAATGCACTCTGTGTTTTATGATCATTAACTACTGTGTGGTTCTAATTGTTCATGGTTACAACTCAGTGCTTTGGCATATGCTCAGCATGAAACATATGAATAGGGTCTTTTTTTTCAGTGAGATTACTTACACATTTACTGTTTGCAGGATCAGGACCAAATCATGTTACAAACAATTACATGTGTGCCTAAGAAGACAATAAACCTTGACTATTTCTCTGGTTGTATAGACAGATTATTATATTCTCAGACTGTAAATTCCTGTTGGTTCATATGAACTTCTGTGCTCTTCTGGAGGCAGTTAACATCCTGCAAGTGATATGTTTATAATCTATACAAAAGACCTTTCAGAATATTAATGTGTCAAATAGATGCACAGAGCATATTTATTGAGCTACACCATTTCGATTATAACGGATGGGTGGTACTGAGTGTGCAGTTGCAAAACTGTTGTATTGGAAACTTCCTTCATTTAGGGTGCACTTACAAATTAAATTACTCATGGTAAAGAAAAATTTCCCGCCAAGTAAAAAAAAACCATAGCAAGGGGCACTGTAAAAATGTCATAATGAGTGCTGTTTTGAGTGAATGTGAATTAAAAAATGTTTTTCCCTGTAAATTCATCAGCTAGAAAAATGAAATCTCTCACATTAATGTATTTTAATTAATTTTGTGCTGGTTTACCTTAACTGAAAACTAGAACTGATTTTTTTTAATATATTTAGGAATCTACATGACCCTTGTCATTTCAGTATTTCTGAGAACTTCATGCTCTTGCATAGATGTTTTCACAGAATCTGAGCAGGATATAGAATCATTATCCCGTTTCACATATATGGGACTGAGGCATAGAGAGAAACTGTGGCTTGTCTTCACTTCTACAGGAGGCTATAGTTTATACTTGGTTTTCGATTGGGCACACAAACAATTGTTTAGGCTCCATTTAAAGTGTTTCTGGGCTGATCCATTGGGTTGGAGTGAACTGGACAGAAAGTCAAGTGCTGCTGTTAGGCATACTCAAAATTGCAGTATTTTGATTCAAGCATCTGGAGCTCGAATAACTCATTGAACTCATCGCTGTGGGTAGCTCCAGTGCTATTGATCAATGCAGTCACTCTTTGTCCAGCTACACTAGTTTGAACAGAATAGCGTGAGTCTGTTAGCTGCTTTTGTAGTGAAGACAAGCCATTAAGCGACTTTTCCAAGCACATAAAAAAAGTAAGCAATCTGGGTCTTCTGAATCTCATCTGTTTTCTGTCCAATATCTGAAGTGCGACCTTATGCATAGACATTGCTGAATGATTTTGTACTGATGCTAACAGGCAATAATTCTTGTGTTGCATATTTTTCATTAATGACTAGCATTATTGGAAAAAAACCCCAACAATCCCTCCCCTGACAATTTATGAAGGTTTCCCTTCAACAGTAAATATTATCACTGATGATGTTAATGAAGACATTAGTTTCACAGCATTTGAAGTACTGAACACTCCACTGTTAACTAGCCTAGTGGGGTTTATGCTAATGTAAAATGTAATAAAGTAGAGGCCACTATCTCTTTAAGCTGAAAGAAAGGAAACTTGTTTCTACTTCCAAGGGATGCCTAGTGTGTGCTTATCTAATTGACTGTGTATTTTGTCTAGGTGTTGAGGGAAAGCTAAGAGAATGAAGGCTCTAAGTCCCCAGTGGAAGCATGATATGGCGATGCAGTGCTGGTGCTGAATTGTTCTCTCTGATGGCTCTATGGGAGTGGATAGCACTGAGTCTTCATTGCTGGGTTTTAGCAGTTGCTGCTGTTTCGGATCAGCATGCCACAAGCCCCTTCGACTGGCTCCTCTCTGATAAGGGACCCTTCCATCGCTCACAGGAATACACAGATTTTGTGGACAGAAGTCGACAGGGATTTAGCACAAGATACAAGATATACAGGTATGAAGCAAAGGGAAAGCAATTACAGAGATATCATCCTTAGAAGCTGTAAATTATCAACAAGGGTTTCCTTAAGGGAAAGTTTCAGATGTGGGAACAAATTCATAGACAGAAATTCATTGCTGAAATATATGCAAGGCCATATATGCATTGTGTACTACAGAAATGCCTGCTTGTGTTATTTCTATTTTGTTTAAACAATTTTTGGTAATTGATTATGTTGCTTTGGGAAACATTGTTGTTTACTTCCTTCCTCTACTCTGCCCTAGTGACATACTCAAAAGTGTCCTAAGGTATTCAAACACCATCTTTGACTGCAGAGGGCTAACATGGAACACCTTTGATCATGCCGCAAGATCCAATTCAATTGCTTTCAGTGTGGCTCATCAGGACATAAGCTAAGACTTTAAGAATGAAATTGTGGCTCCACAGATACAGCTGGCAACACATGGCCTTTATTGTACTAATCTGGGCTTTCAGAAGTGACTCAAAAAGTTTAATGTTAGTTCATACCAGTGTTTGGAGAAGCAGTTTTCTCATCCCTGAGGGATTGAGCATTAAAAGCCACCGTTAATTTTGACAGAAGTTGCAGGTGTTTGGTCTATCACAAAACTCAGCATTAGGCTGGCCCAATTCAGACTGAGAAAAATAAAAACAGGCGAAGACTTCAAAATTCAGGTCTGCTTGAGAATTTGTTCCTTGCTGTAGAATTGCTTTCATGATACATTTGTAACATGTCAGTTTCTACTCTTTTGAGACAGCACTGATGAAGTATTTTCTTAATCATTTGCAAGAGGTATAACTCAGTAACATCGGTTTATCAAGGACATGGGAATGAAAAGGAGAGTTCAGTTTAATAGTAGTGACATAATGGCAAATAGAAAGAAGGGGAGAAATGAGGGAGCATGAGTGATTAAGGACTGCAAAAACAAATTTATAAGCAGAGAGACTTTTTCACTTCATACTTTTATAGATCCGTCCCAGCAGCAAAGAGAAGGAGGAGGGGGGAGCAGCACAACAATACAGGACAGCTTTTTAACTTCCTTAATAACTCTCCAACCTATAAACACAGACCATCTTGGTATGGAAAGACACACGCTGATTTAATTTAAAACCATGAAACAGTTTGTGCAAATTTCATACCTATTTTAAACTATTATTCCCTAGTGGTATCCAGCTCTTTAGAAGGTAAGACTGATATATGCCTATATGTATACTATATTTAGTCAATATCCAGTGGTCTGTGACAAAACTGCTGGTCTGAGTCTGTAAAGATTTTATTTTTAAGGAACTTGCTTTATTTTCCTTTCCTAAATAAATGCAGTAGAGGGCACTCTGTTGCAGGTCAATTTTGCAGTGGGCTCCTTTGCCATATAGAGAGAAATGAAACACATTTTGAAAATAAAGTGTGATTTTGAAATATGCTTGATGAAGAGGCTTGTCTTAACAGAACAGCATTGCCCAATATTTACGGCATTTTAAAAGCCAGCTGTCAGGACCAATAATATAAAGCCAATAATGCAAAGACTGAGGCAGCATATTTTATTCCTATTATTCTGTATTAGTCAACACTGAACCAAAATTATCTTGCTAAAACCATGAAAGATGGAACTGTATTTCATTTCAGCTCTTTCAATCAGGTCTTTGAGAATTTTTCTCCTCTCAGCCATCATTACAGAAACATTGTTAAGTTTCATAGATCTGTAATCATATTGCTGGTATTTATTTGGGTTTGTGCATAGGTTTCAATTGACTTTAATTTACACAATGCCACAGAAAGTGTTTCTTGTGTTTATTTCTACTCTCTGCCTATTCCCTTCAAGAAATGAGCCGGGAAGTCAAAAGAGGCATAAGCTACCTGAATCAAAAGAAAAGCTGGATTTTTTTATTTAGTCCTCCAAATACAGACCTTATTGCAAAGTTTCAGTGTAAAATACGGTCTCATTAACAAGTAGTGCAGAACATGGTGACCTTGTTACGAACCACACACTGTAAATTCAATCCCTGTTGCTTTTCTATGAGCTTTCCCAGGCTAAAGGATCTGGAGTCTAATTGGTCTGTTCATTCCCTCACCTATCTTTTACCTAATGAATATGATCCCTCAGGGATACAGTCCTGATTTGAATGGAGAGGTAAGGAAGGGGAAAACACAGGCCTGCATTGACTCAGCTGAATCATATTAACAAGAAAAAAAATGTGCTGCTCCAAACAGTGTTAACAGGAGGGCTTCCTTTCCCTTTGCTCTTCACTTCAGCCCTTAAAGCCTACACCTGCAACCTGACATTTTAAGAGTAAAGGGGAAGGAAAATCATCTCCCTCCATTTTGACATCCATGCCAGGTCAAAATCCATAGGGCTGAAGAAGAGCAAAATGTATAGGGTGAGAGACTCCAGCAGATTGTGACCCATTTTGAATCCTTTCTGGTAGAATGTTGGTAGCACAGTTGGGTTGGACAGAAAATGACTGAAGATCTTTTTTTTTTTCTTTTTTTAATGGTACAAATGTGGCAAGTACCTGCAGACTACCTAAAGGTGTGCCTCTCTTGGGGAAGGAGTTGGCTCCAAAAGAACTGATGGGACTGTGACAAGTAGCAGCTCTCTTTCCCTGTCTCCAGACCAATGGCATCTAAGCCACACAGAGAAGATGACTCATTGTACCTCTCTGCCAAAACCTAAGAAGTACTGCTGCTCATGGGAACTATCTCAGGACAACCAGTCCAACACTGGTGTTTACAATTAACAGCAGTCAAAAAGTCTCAGTAAAAATAACGTAAAAAGAGCAGTGAGTTGCACACACTACTTGTATTATTTTAAAATGGGTTGAAGGAGATTTCAGCAAAAGACTGCCGTATGACTTTTTTCCCCAACAATGGAACAAGTACGCAGCAACTAGAATGATATTTTGATTCCTGTTATTTTTTCCCCTCCTTTGGCAGTATCAGGAGAGTCAGTAATAATGTAGGAAAAAAAATCCCAATTAAATCATTAGCTTTCCCAATTTATTTATCTCAGAATAACATTCCCTATTATAATCAAGATCATATTAAGAAGTAGGGAATATGTGTTATTCTGCTTTTGATTAAATCAGGTAATGCATATTTCTGTAAATACTGAAGTGCCAGACATGAAGGCCTTTATCCTGTCCCATTGTTTGATGCTGAATTGAATGGGATCAATGTCATGTACTGCAGGCCCATGAAAGATATAGAATGATTAAAATCAAGATAATAGGACAGAGGACTGGAAAACCACATATTAAAAAGAACAACAAAGAATATTAAGATGAAGATTACTTGAAACCTGATGGAAATGTTGTCATTATTTCTCAGTTATTGAGTAAAACATGTTGAGCTACTTGTTTTATTCCTGTCATTTGCATGGTAGGAGGCAGACTGATATTAAACTTTAGTTTCACCTAAACATATACGGCAATTGCTTTCCATAGTGTCCAGTAGTCTTATTTTTTCCAGTTCTTAAATTATGTAACCTGTTTGCATTTAAAATAGATGGAGTCCAACTTTTAGACTAAACCAAGAAAAAAAATATCACTATATGGACTCTGTGATAGCATTTCTATTTCCCCCCTAACTGTTTGTACGCCAATGAAGCAAAAACCAACTGCTTTGTATCCACATCCCCTGGTCACTATAAAGAAGTGTTCATCTGACCATGAATCTGCTATGAATTGTAGAGATGAAGACAAGGATTGGAACCGAGGAGTACACTTATTAACTGAGTTCAGTTTCTTATGAGGGGTTGTCATGGTTTAACCCCAGCCAACAACTAATCACCACGCAGCTGCTCACTCACTCTCACCCCATACCCACCAGTGGGATGGGGGAGAAAATCAGGGAAAAAAAAGTAAAACTTGTGGGTTTAGAAAAGAACAGTTTAATAGAACAGAAAGGAAAAATAATATTTACAATAATAACAATAATAAAATGACAATACTAATAAAAGGATTGGAATATACAAAACAAGTGATGCACAATGGAATTGCTCACCACTTGCCAATCGATGCCTAGTCAGTTCCCAGGCAGCAATCTGCCCCACCCCAGGCCAGCTCCCCCCAGTTTATACACTGGGCCTGACGTCCCATGGTATGGAATACCCCGTTGGCCAGTTTGGGTCAGCTGTCCTGGCTGTGTCCTGTGCCAACTTCTTGTACCCTTCCAGCATTGTCTCTGGCTGGGCATGACAAGCTGAAAAATCCTTGACTTAGTCTAAACACTACTTAGCAACAACTGAAAACATCAGTGTGTTATCAACATTCTTCTCATACTGAAGCCAAAACGTAACACTATATGAGCTACTAGAAAGAAAACTGTCCCAGCCAAAACCAGGACAGAGGTCTTAACTTAAACATATTATGTTTTTTAAAGATAAAATTTATACTTTGTCTTATCTCCCTATTTAGCCTTCAGAGCATAAAACAACCATGTGATAAAAACAACTCATGCATAAAATATGGGAAGGTAGCAGTAGAAAAATCTACTGTCGCCCATATTTTAATTTATACATTAAAGATCAGTTATGTCTGTGGGCAAACAAACTGATTCTGTAGTGTGCTTAGCTCCCCAAGGAGAGGAGCCTTCAGCATTACAGGATAGAGCTGAAAGAGAGGAATATATATGTAATAATGTTTTAATCAAGTATTGCAGAACACTAAATATAACTGATGTTACCAGCATCGTTATAAGCTGGGAATGGTGGGCTGGTTATGTTCATTATGTGGTAGTGTGGTATTCCATATAATTCTTCAAAGGAAGTATCCTCCTGCAGGAAATGAAATAATTGCCACAGCTACTGGTGGCATTCATTGCCATGGATCTATGAAGAGAAAAGCCAGGGAAGCACCTGGATGACTGCTGAAAACCTCTAAGTTAGTGGGAATGCTGTGTCAATATTTTTTGGAAGGTGGCTCCTGCAGTTAATATAAGTAAATATTTTGGCAAGGAAACCTGAGTTTATAATTTGTTATGTAATACACAATGGGAGTACTGTGCCTCTTATGTAAATCAGCTACCCAGACAAAGGAATTTAAATCCAAACAGAATTAGATGAGAGGTTACCAGGATGGAAAGAGTGATTGTGAAATTATGCAGAGAACCTACATTGTATCAGAAGAGGTAATTTCTGTAGAGATAGGGAAGTATTCATGCTATCAAATAAGGTCCTGAGGAAATCTCCTCAGGGATACTGTGTAGTTTTGTTCAAGCAAAATGATTTAAAATCTGAAACAGATGTGAAAAATCAGGGGAAAGAAGAGCCTAGCTTTTTCTTTTAAGGCAGAAATGTTTGGCACTGTTAGGGGAAAAAAAAAAGACAAAAAAAGAGAGACATAGCTGAAAGAGGATACAATTCCTGTCAATATAAATATCATAAAGTGAGATGAACTATTTAAACCAAAAGTCATCACTCTCATAATACCAAATTGGTATAAACTGGCAATGAATAAATTTAGGCTGGCTATTTAAAAAAGGTTTCTAGTCATTAGAGTAAAATATTTCTGGGACACTAAGTTACAAAACCTTACCAATCCCATGAATAGGGGGAATGGGTTATAAGATGTGGTGCTTACCATGATTGACTAGGTTTTAGTAACCACTGAAATCCCTTTGTGGTAAGTATCCCTAACAAGTGTAGAATACTAGTCTGCAAAAGAAAGAAACCCAACTCCTGAAGAACTGAGTAGTTCTGTGCAGCACTGTATTCGTGTAGCTTAAGAAGTGTTCCTTTAGAGGTTGTTTTAAAAGGGATTGTGTTTGTTCATGAACAACTAAAAAAAATATTAGGAAATAATGCCATCTAATTAAAGATTATTTTGTATTAGAACATATTGGGTTCCTGCCATACGTCCTGAATCCTCTAGTAACTGAAACTATAGGGTAAAGTGAGCAAGACTGAAGACTGTAGTAGAACACTCACTAATATATTTTAACACTTGTGCGTGAAGTTAAGTACAGCCAACATTGAAGTCAGTTGTGTTTTTTATTCCCTATCAACTTATTTTAGCCCACAGTTATAACTAGACTTCTTGACACCTGTATACTCCTGACAGACAGTGTTAATTAAAAAAAAACCTAAGGGGTTCAGTTGTGAAGGTACACACCAACATGCCCTGATTTGCAATTTTCACCCCAGTGTATGGTCTGGTATGACATTTCATTGTGCTTTTCCTGAGGTTGCTTTGAACTGATAATTTAGGAATTTTAAGGCAGGGAGAAGAACTAATAAATTGTCTTCAACAACTTCTTCCAATACAAATGTTTAGTAAAATGGAGGGCTGAAAAGAGATGTCAGCCATCATAGCTTTCAAAAGTCTAAGGAAACGATGGTGTGGCATTTCTCGGTGCTGTTATTTGCTGTACATTTGATCACACTCTAGAAATCATCATCACTGACAATTTTTTGGAAGGGCTCATTTGGTACTGGAAGCATCAGAGCTGTTGTCTTTTGGAAATAAGACTGCTTCTTCAGATACTAAGACAGGAACTCATTTCTCAGACATGGACCTCAGATTCCTTAACACAAACCATCACCTACAAAACCCACAAAAGGTGAGGAGGGTAGTGACAGAGGAATGAAACAGGGTATATCAAAGAAAGGAATGAGGCAAGTTAGTACTGTAGAAGCTGAGGAAAGAAATGGGCTGTAGTCAGCAAACTCTAACTGGTGATGATGGTAGCTTTCAACAGCAAAGGTTGACCAGCTTAGCAAACTGGTCAACCATTGCCTTCAACTCTTCAGAGCCTTTAGTTCCTTGAACATTGAATTGCATGCACAGTGTCACTGCTGGGCAACTGAGAACTGGGATTATAAATGCACCAAAGAGCAAACAAGTTTATCTTCCACAATTGCCGTATCAGTAGGGAATAAATAGCAGGAACAGTTCTGTCTGCCTTTTCCAGAAATTCACTGTATTGGTAAATTGCTTCTGGCCTGCATTGTAACTGGTCAGCTTGCTTTAGGGAATTTTCCATTCAACCTGGTGCATCAAAGGTACAGTAATCGGAAGGGTCATCATTCTCAGAATGTTTACAAAAGGCTAGACTACTGAATGCACAAAGTCCTCTTTTTAAATCCAGTGGTTCATGGGCTGGGAATGGAGAAGAGCAGCTCAAAGAGAGTTCCTGGGATTGCAAGTTGATAGATTTCCACTGGAAAAATAATGTTTGTAGTCCAGTACAGTGGCCTCATTATTACAGGCAGTATAGGTACACAAAACACAAAGATGCTGATTTTGGTCCTGAGGAATCAAACAGCAACAGTTTCCTACAGTGGAAGACTTTAATTAAAAAAAAAAAAAAAAGTAGGAGATCATTTTTTTAAGAATATCTGGATCTGAAAAATGTCAATGAGTTTCATTTCTGATTGTGATATACCTTAACAGCCTCTCTTAATCTAGTTAGCTGGGCATGATAAAGACATGGTGTAAGTTAAATAACTGGCTTTGGTGACACTGCTTTCATAAGTACATACCTGAGCAAAATAAAAGCTTTAAATGACTGTATTTCCAGGTCTAGCAATACTTAGACAATGTTCTCCAAAATTATGTAATTCCAGCCCTTTGTTTCAAATGTAAATGTTCCTGTGGCTACCATGCATGGGCTACTGCCAATGGCACTGGGAGCCTAAGGGGCTCTCAGATGAATACCAGAGATACCAGAGGTACAGGAGATAAGGAGTGGACACCTGTTTAAGTTTGTCCCCATGATCCCAGTTATGCAAGAGGTCTGCCCCAGGTAGGAATATCTCCACAGGCAATATAAAAGATATGTCCAAAGGCAACGATAAAAGAGGCTGAGCTTTCATGAATACTTGTGGCCCAGGAGGAGGGGCAGACAAACATGAGGGGCTCAGAGGTGGGCAGAAATAGCCAAAGAGAGGTAGGGAGTTCCGATTCCCAAAATGTCCTTCTCTTTCCAGCTCTGTTACTGATGTAAGGCAGCACAGGGGAGAAGTCATCTGCTCTTGGTGAAGGGCTAGCACTTATCACTTGAACGCAGGAGAATCCGACACCTATCCACATCAGCCCTCAGACCACCTTTGAAGTTCTTAGGAAAAGCATGACCAGACCCTGATGAAACAGTATATTTTTAAGAAATGCTGGCTTCCTACAGAATCTTGCAGAAATCTCAGTGAACACCAAGAAATTTATGAGTGACCCTAATTCTACAGCATTCAAAAACCTCTAAGTTGTTTTGCCACTGACCAGGGTCAGACCTATGCCATATCCCCTCGGTCCATTTTGTTGGCTCAGCATTAAAATATTGGGTTTCAAAAGAAGGGTAGAGTTTTCCTCAGTGACATAAACAAATGCTAGCACTGGAAGGGATACTAGGGAACAGTGCTGGCTAGGCCAGCAGGATTAGGAGTGTTCTCAGGAGTCAGTCTGACAAGGAAACAAGCATGTTTCAGCTTGGCAACAAAAGAGAACATTGATGCCAAGATTGCCTTCTATATTTTTTTTTTATAATACGCTGCAGGAGCCTGTGTTTTGACAATCTCTCTTCGTATTTCTTCTTAGTTGTTTGGTGTATTTAATCAAAGATCCCAAGGAAACTCAAATGGCAAAGAGGAAAGTGAATCTTATTTTTTGTAAATATTACTATAATCTATTTCCAGAATATACCAAATTTCAAAATATAATATTTTAAGGATAATTATTATACCAAACCTCGTATTGATATGTTTTCCTAGAACAAAACTCATTTATTTAAAGAATATTTTGTGTTACCATTTCAGTTAGTAAGTTCATAAATCATTTAAGTTGCCCCAAGAAAGTTAGGATAATAGAGGCTGTAACTTAATGGTTTCATGCAATCACTGAAATAGTATAAAAGCTGTTTAACACTAATAATAGATTCATTCTTTAGTCAGCAGGATAGTCTGCCAGGGTCTTGGGCATGAAATTAGGTCGTTTTCATTAATTCTTTGAAGATTTTTGGCTAGTTGGGTCTTTGTGCTTTCATTTGCCCTTTTCATTTTTATTTAAATATCCCTGCTAGTACTAGCACTGATATTCAAGATCTAGAGGATTTCAAATGGTGATTACTTTCATAAAGGGGAAAAAGAATTACCAAGATTTCTTTTGGTTACTGAAAAAAAAGTTCTTTTATTACTTGAATCAAGTCCTCTGTGCTTTCCTTTTAACCCCTATATTGTTATTTTTCCTTATTGCTGCTAGGTCAGTAGTTGTCTCGAACAGAATGACTTTCAGGTTTTCCTTTTTGTCCATGTTAGGTCATGGGTGGCATGTTATATCTTACATAGAGAAAAAAGCTGAATAGCAAAGAAACCTTTTCTATATCGAAAGACAGTAGGATTGATTAGAACATATGATTCTTTCTGTAGAAGGGTATTTGTGCTTTTCCATACAGAAAAAGAACAACTGACACCAAATGTGCTCATTCAAGAATTTTTGTAATTTTCTTCTACTATCATTGACTTAAGATCGTGGTCAATATCTCAGAATTCAAATCTTAGTTGTCTCTAGCTCTGATTGATTGATTCTACAGGTTTTATTAGTCATTATGCTGGTTGTGAATTTTTACTGTGTAGCTACAGATTCATTCCAACAGAGACCCTTGTGAAGAAAAGCAATAGTTCAAAATAATGTCTTGTTGCTTGATTCTCCCTGGAATCCCAACAGGGCTGTTATGGATAACAGTGTTCTTAAGGTCATTAATGGCTCCTTATCTCAATTCATCTTCTGATACTCTCAATTTTTACTTTATTTATGAAGCTTGAGAAGAGAAGATATCTTTACTGACCAGACAATTTGATATATAGAGAGCTCTGAAAACTGCACACACAAAGCCCACTAGCAATTTAAAAGTTGTGTATGTAGGTCCCACATACACAAAAAAGATAGCATCTGGCTTTAAGTAATGAATGTTAATTTCTCAAGGGAAAAACATATACAGGTTTTGACTTATATGAGTAACATAATTTAAAATTGAAAGCATAAGACATATTCTACCAAATATTCTGGAAGATCAGCAGAATCTGAGACCTGAAGAAATATAATTGATTAGTTCAAAATAAATATTTGTATTTTAACTAATTCTGAACTATACTCTTACAGTTCTTGAAATTTAACAAATAGGGATTTTTAACTTATACTCTGACTGCTAGTAGTAGAATTGGATGTTTTACTAGGATCTCAAATACACTATCAGCTTTGCCTACTCATAAGTATGCTCTATTAATAGAAATTAAATGTAGGCAACATACCTTTATTCGGTTACATCTAACTGTGTTTTATTTAAACCACATCTTTAGCCGTTTACATAAAATACTGGCTATAGGTTATAATAATAAAACCAAATTCTAAACATTACACAGCATAACCAATCTGATAACCTGCATTAACAAACACAATACAGTCTTTTGTCTACATTTCACATATTTGACCATGCAAAATAAATTAAAAAATAACAATTTCAACTAATTACAAATGAAGGACCTGTAGTGAGCGGTCTTGTTACAAAGAACTGTTCATTGCCATTTTTCTTTTATAAAATATCTAATGATGCTTTTGGTAGCAAACCACAAGACTGAATAAATTAAATGAAGTGGAAAACATGTAGTCTGTGGTGCTTGTTTATTTATTGATTTCTAGAACCAAAATATTTGTGATTACTGTCAGGGTGAATTGGTGTGAATACAAATGCATGTGTGTTTATATACATTTATGTGTATACATAGGTACACATGTATATGTATGTGCCTGCATGTACATGTATATATACATACATATAGATAGATATGGATGAAGGAAAATAAGTTAGTTTATTATTTCACATTTTTGCAGTGAGAAGAATACTATTTATTAGAAAGAGGACTTATCTTATACAGACCCTTTGACCAATATATTAATGAAGCTTACTGTGGTCCCTTCTTGATGAATCAGAGGTCCAGAAATTCTCCATAACACTGGCAATGCCAAAAGATCTTTCTTCATTAGATCTTCGTAAAATTGTAAAATGCCTCTGTCAGAAGCATTTTGTCAGATCTTGCTGTGTTTTCCCATGCTTTTGGTCAACTCTAAATTATGTCACTTACATTAAACTTAAGCTGTGGCTACAATAAAAGTCATCTGAGAATCTGTAACTGAAACAAATTAACATGAACCTTCTGTTTCATACAGGGACTATTATGACTTTGCTCCAGTTTTTTTCTCTGTTTCTCCATATGATTCTGGATATATTTAATGAAATTAGCCTTGACAGGATGTAGTTTTTTCCATATGTATACAGAAAAAATATATATGCATGTATGCACCTATCTGTTGTGGTTTAACACCAGCAACTAAGCATCACACAGCTGCTCACTCACTCTCCCCCCCCACCCCAGCGGGATGGGAGAGAAAATCGGGAAAAAAAGAAGTAAAACTTGTGGGTTGAGATAAGAACGGTTTAATAGGATTGGGAAAAGAAGAAACTAATAATGATAATGATAACACTAATAAAGTGACAGCAGTAATGATAAAAGGATTGGAATGTAGAAATGGTGCACAGAGTAATTGCTTACCACCTGCCGATCGATACCCAGTTAGTTCCCCAGCAGCAATCCCCCACCCCCACTCCCCCCAGTTTATATACTAGATGTGACGTCCCA
>JANZLQ010000095.1:28095938-28126887 GCA_026212715.1 Elanus axillaris
CCCAAACCCCAAACAGATGAATCACTATATATATATATTTAAAAACAAAAGCAAAGTTCTTGCAGATTGCAAATAAAATCTTGCTCATTTTAGTGTTTTCTCTTTCTTCAAGAATTCAAAGTATAGAGGCCGCCCACTACAATGGCCACCATAACAGGTGAACATTTTATTGTAGCTGTTTTCTTTTCATCCATTTACCTTTCAATAAAGGAAATAATTAAAGTCACAATAAATAAAGCCACAAATTAACAATGTTTGTGCCTTGAAGTCACTGTTTGGGAAATGAATCTTAACTACTGCCATTCCTTAGGGTCTCAGAAAGGTTTCTTCAACTTGGGTAAATAAAGTTGCCAAATGATTCTCCTTTTTTTGTGCACATTTTCTTAGGGCAGCAGTCTTGCATGCACTACTCGTAAGTTATCCTGTGCAATAGCTGCTATAATAGACATATCTACTATATTATAGTACTACTTTTTAGATGTGTCTGCAGTCAAATGAATCTTAAAGAAACTGTGGCGCTCCCTAAAATGAGATTCCATGCTATCACTTTGGCTAACACATGCAATCAAAGGCTTGGCAGAAACATACATATTTCTGATCATTTTGTCTCCTGCTGAAACCCAAGCAGTATGCTGAACAACCTGGAAAAGGGATATATTAATCTCTGTGATAGGGAGGTGTGTGGGATTTTTTTGCTCTTTGAAAGAAATCAAGGATGTTGCAAAGGTTCCAAATTATGGCTAAGGAATACTTCTGGCCAGAACATCTTTGCTTATATTCCCATTATTTAACAAAGGGTGCAAAATAGTACTTGTCTATGTGGCTTCCCTTATGGGATAACTACTGCTATTGAGAATGGAATATTTTGTTAGGTGTTACTTTTCCATAACACACTACTATGTATTCCATAATTTATTTGTCCTCAGTCGTTATGTCTATAGTATATCATATCATCATTTCAATGTTCCTACACCTCCACCCCTGGGGACTGAGGCCCCTATCTGCCAATGGGACTTGCTACCTAGGGAGTTTTGCTGACGGACCTCAGATGTGGATGTTGTAGAGAGACTGATGAGGCTTGTCTGGCCCTCAGACAATTTCTGCTCATCCACATGGGCACCAATGTTACTGCCAGAGGAGACTTTTGGTGTATCAACAGCAACTGAAGGTCTCTGAGGGCTCAAGGGCTTAGAGGATCAGATGGTGTTTGTCTCATTCCCTTCAGTGAAGGGGAGAGGCTGGGGAATGATTGCAGGATCCTGAAGGTCAACACCTGTACTGAAAACAGGGGTTTGTTGTTGACTATGGGACCTTCTTTGTGGATCAAGGAGTGCTAGAAAGAGATGGGATACACCTGACAAAGTAGGATGAGAGCATCTTTTCCAACAAACTGAACAAAGTGGCGAGGAGAGCTTGAAACTGTGAACAGCAGGGAAGGGATATAATGAACCAAAATCAAATGACAACATGCAGGACTGGGTTGGAGAAAGAAGAGCGCAATATGGTATGCACAAAAGCAAAGAGGCACTTGCCTCAAGGATGTGTACACAAAAACATGTAGCATGGCAAATGAATAGGATGAACTGGAGCTCAAAGAGCAGTCACAGAGCTACATCATTATTGGAATAATGGAGACAGGGTGGGACAGCTCATACAACTGCAGTGCTGCAATGGATATATTCAAGCTGTAGTGGGTTGCCCTTGACTAAGGACCAAATGCCCAGCCAGCAGTTCTCATACTCTCCCACCTCAACAGGACAGGGGGAGAAAATAGGATGAAAAAAGCCTGTAGCTGAGTTAAAGACAGGGAGGTCACTTACCAGTTACTGCCACAGGCGAAAGAGACTCAACTGGGGGAAAATTAATTTAATTTATTACCAATTAAAATAGATTTGGGTACGGAGAAACAAAAACTAGAAAATTAAAACACCTTTCCCCACACCCCCTCCTTCCCCTCCTTTTCCCAGGCTCACATTCAATCCTTCATTCCCAACTTTTCTACCTCCTTCCTCCCAAGCAGAGCAGGGGGATGGGGAATGGGGGGGTTATGGTCAATCCAGAACAGTTCCTCTCTGCCACTCCTTCCTTCTCACACTTTTTCCCTTTTCCAGCATGGGATCTTCATGGACCGCAGCTTCCTTCAGGGAACGTCCTGTTCTAGCATGGGGTCCTCCAAGGCTCAAGTGTGGATATCTGCTTGGTCCATATCACCATGGTCCTCCAGGTGCTGCAGGGGAACAACCTGCATCACCATGGTCTTTCTTCATCATGGGTTGCAGAGGAATTTCTGTTCTGGCACCTGAAGCATCTCCTTTCTGTCCTTCTCCAACCTTGGTGTTCACAGTCTTTTTTCTCCTTTTGTTTCCCTTACTCCTCCACCTGTCCAAAATTTTCCCCCTTTCTTACATCTATTCTCACCCACTTGGTTGATGGGCTCAGCTGTGTCCTGCAGTGGGTCTGCTGGAGGTAGCTAGAACTAGCTGGAGCCAGCTGTGTCTGGTATGGGTCAGCCCCAGACTCCTCCCACAGAGGCCACCTTGCAGGCCCCCACTGTCAACGCTTTGCCACCAACACCCCACAGAAGCTCGTCAGGAGGGACAGGCAGGGGCAACAAGGAGGTCATTTGTCTCTATGTTAAAGGGTGGCTCAGATGTCAGAGCTCTGCTGTGGGATGGACAACAGCTGACTAACATCTTGTGGGTCAGGGTCAGAGGAGAGGCAAGCAAGGGTGACACTGAGGTGGCAGCATGTTACAGACCTCCTGGCCAGGGTGGGGAAATGGATGAAACCTTCCTTAAGCAACTTGAAGACATCTCTGGATCAGAGACCCTGGTTCTCAAGGGGTGCTTTATCTTGCTGACATCTGTCAGCATGGTGGAAGACAAGCAGTCATGGAGGCTTTTGGAGAGTGTCAGGGATAACTTCTTGATACAGGTACTGGCTGGATCAACAGACATGACTGCAGACAGACCTGTTGTTAACTAGTAAGTGCTGTATGGCAGCGTGAGAATTTGTGGGATCATGAAATAGTGATATTTGGGATCTGGAGGGGAATGAGGATGGAGAATAGCAGAGTACAGACCTTGTGCTTTAGGAAAAGAGTCATTTAGGGAACTGGAAACTTTGCCTTCAAAGGAGCTCTGGAAAGTTGGCAAGGCTGCATGGAGAGCATCCTCTAAGCATCCTCCAAGCACACTCAGGAAAATAAGTAGATGTATCAGGTGACCAGCTTGGCTAAGCAAGGAACTCATGACAGATTCAAAGCAAACCAGCAGCACACAGGAGGTGGAAACAGGGACAGGCTACTGGGGAGAAACTTAGAAACTTTGTTGAACATGCAGTAATGGTTTTAGGAAAACTAAAGCTTAACAGAAATTGAGACTTGCAAAGGACAAGGGCAACAAAAAGAGCTCGTACAGTTATGTAAGCAACAGAATGCTGAACAAGGAGAATCTGGGCCCATTGCTGAATGGAACAAGTGATTTAGGCACAAAGGCACAATAAGGCAGAGATATCCAATGCTTTCTTTTCCTCTATTCTTATGAACAAGGTTTCCTGTGCCCCTAAACTGAATGAAGAGGTTCAAGAGGGAGAAGAGCTACCAGCAGGAATGGGTCTTGAGTCAGACATTACATGAAAGAATGCAAACCCATGGGACCCATGCAAGCCCATGGGACCTAACCTGCATCCAGGGGTGCTGAGAGGACTGGTTGATATGCTTGTAAGGCCCCTTTCTGCTTGTGCAGATCTTGAAAGTTCATGGAGATTAGGGAATATCTATGACGACTGGAGAACCAACTGTTGCGCTCATCTTAAAAAAAGGCCAAAAGAACGATCTGAGAAACTGATCAGCTCTGCTATGATCCATGGGAAAATCATGGAGTGAGACCTCTAGGAGCACATTTCTGGGGACATGAGGGAGAAGAAAGTGGCTGGGAACAGCATGGATTAACCAATGATAAGTCACATCTGACCCACCTGATTACCTTGTAGGGAAGTGATTGGACCAGTGAATGAGGGGAGAACATTGGGCATCACTTACCTCAGCTTTAGTAAGGCTTTTGTCATAGTGTCTCACAATATACTTGAATACAACTTTTCATATTACAGTCTAGATGGGAGGACAATTGGATAACAAACACAGGTTGAATGATTGGTCTCAGAATGTCATGATTAATGAGTCTTACTCTACCTGAAGCCCATTAACAGGCAGAGTATAACAGGGGTCTACCATGGGACCTGCCCTGTTTAACATTTTATCAATGATATGGAGGATAAGAGTGAACACAGTCTTGTCAGATTCCAAATGACACCAGACTGGGAGGAAGCGGAACCATTTTACAGCTTGAAGGCAGGGCTGCCATCCAGAGGGACGTGGAGAGGTTGGAGGAGGAGGCGCAGAGGAACTCAATGAAGTTCAACAGGATTCAACAGGAACAAATGCACAATAAGAGTGCAAGAGGCAGTAGACATGAATTGAAATGAGTGGTGCAGTTTGGATGTAAGGAGAAACTTTCTCCATGAGGACAGTTAAGAACTGAAGAGCTTACCCAGAGAGATTGTGCAGTCTCTATCCTTGTCTGACTTCAGGGCTGACCCTGCTTTGAGCAGGAGGTTGGACTAGAGATCTCCTGAGATCCCTTGCAGCCCTTGAGCCTATGATTCTTTGAACCTTCTAATGTTGTTGAGCTATTGAAAAAGTACTGACTACCATTAGAAGCGTTCAAGGAATATTTTTGTATCAAATGTTGGCTTTTCAGTAAGAAAGAAAACAAAAGCAACAAGAGGACAAAATGGTGCTTTGGGATGGCAATAGCTATGGTATCTTTTCCTTCCTTTTTCCTCTTTGGATCTAGATTGCTTATCAGCTATGCCACCCATAAAATGTTGCAGAGACATATTTTATGATTAATTTAGTACAGTGCTATGACTGCAGCTGCATCATGGGAGAGGTAATGTATTCATCACAAGAGGAAATAGCGTATGAGGTGAGTAGATTCAATCCTTCATGAAGTTCCATGATAGTGTTTTCAAGTGAGAGCACTATAGGTTTTGACTGAACATGGAGGAACTTCTCCCCACCCTTGCCCCTCCCAAAACCCAGTGAACACCACTCCTCCATTTTTGAAGACACAGCTTTTAATGAAAAAAGGAAAAATGAAACTCTGTGAGGAAGACACATACTCTGTCTATACTTCTAACTGATCAAAAGCATTTTTCTGTTGAAAACTGCTTAAATGCAGAAAAAACATTGTCCAGCTTCATTGTTGATTTCTTCCAGAGAAAGGATATTCCGCTGTATTTTCCTTATGTATGGCTCAAATATATCTGCTTTATGAGGTGAAAAAAATGTATTTTGGGAGATTTAGCCCTGTGGGTTTAAAAAAGTGGAGTCTGGTCTTCCCTCATTAAGTTCTAGAAAAGTGCTGATTTATACATCTCATCATTAAGGGACTCAGAACTGACCTCTACCTAAGAAAATATGGATGACTAATCTTATATGCTTTTTTTGAAATAGATTAAGCGTCTAGGGCTTAGGGTGCTTTTTGCAACTTAGAAAATTTAAGCCCAAATCCCTTTTTCCTTATAGATTCACTGTGTGACCATGAACAAATCCTTTAGCCTGCTTTTCCAACAGATAAAACCAATTTCCTGCCTCACAGGAATCTGTCAGAATGAATACATGTAAATGTGACCAGGTACTACGGCAAGGGTAGGGGGCATGGAAATTAACTGAATACCAGTTTTGCTGAATATGAACTTGCTTGACCTTTCCCATTTAGACCACAATGTGTCTTTCTAAGCTGAGCTCTCTGGGTAATAATATATAATTGTAACCAAAAGAATTTTTCTTATTGTTAATTATCTGTATAATGATAATGTCTGTAATATTTTCTCAAACATTGAGCATATGATCACTAAGCTAACAAGGGGCATGTCTTCTTATTTGTTTATATAGGTGTAGGGGGTTGTTTCCTGTGTGTGTTATGTGTACCTGCTCAGCTGAATCCTCTAGAAATGAAAATCATAGTAGGAGGCAGTAAAATGATTATAAATTGAGTTTATGATTACCAAGTCTCATTTTTGTTAGCACAGAGGGAGAAATTTAACTTTTTCAATCATAACAACATGTTGCATGGTTTAGTTATTGGTATTCCAGCACTGTTCCTATTTCCAGTGTACTGTGGATACGTTATAAAGTGTATTGTAGGTTTGATTTCCACTTCAGGGTGCTGTTTGCTTTTTACAGAAGGAAAAATGAAGTGATGGATGAACGATTTCAGGACAAATTTTCCAATCCTTTTACCCATGAAGAAGTAGGATCTGGCTTCCATGTGATGTCTTTGTGAAGGAGTGATTGTAAGATGTGAGCTGCAGATGACTTGAAGTTCAAACACAGCTCCACACAGATCCCTTCATATATTTCTTGCAGCTGAAGATGATAAAGTACAGGGTTACAAAGGAAATACAAATATCAGAAAATTCTGATTAGAGTTTTCCCTGCACTAACAGGGGAAGAAGGAAGGTTTATCCCAGAAATTTGAAGCTGAAAGGATCAAAGGATTACTGTGGATTATCCAACAAGCATTGGTTTCTAATGTAACCCGGTCACATAATATATTTAAGAATTTGTAGGCATTTATAGGACTTTGTCACTATCTTGCATAGCTCTTAGCACTGCAAGTAAGAATTAGATCCAGAACGCTTAATTCATGATTGGATGTACTTGAGAAAGAGACTGCTGTTCAGTCACAGTTCCTGGGGCAATATCATTCACTTATACAGGAAGGAGGAACCTTTCTCTCTAATGGACAAATTACGAGGCACAATTCACTGCCCTACACTGTAGTAGGTCAGATCAGATGAACTCAGCAGTCTCTTCTGGCCTTAAAACACATGAATAAATGAATCTCTGAAATAAGGATGCATCTTGCCCATAGCTCATTGCCATGTCACTAGAAATGAGGAGACATTCCACACAATGAGATTATCTGCTACACTTTCCATATCTTTTCATAATGTACATAGCACTTACATTCCCTCCAGTATTTACACTGCTTTTGTCACTAGAAGCACTTGAGCACCACATAGGGATTATGTGATGGTCACTTTTTTTCCTCCAAATCACTGGAGACAGTGTGAGACTACTAGGACCTGCTGTCATGTGCTTTTATTTTGATGTGTTAAAATATGGGAATCAACAAATATGTATAAAGCAGAATAGCCAAGACAAATTTTAACAATTCACATCCAGTGCTTTCACTGTGTTCACCTTTTGAATACCTCTTTGTTATATCCAGCCAAGGGGATGACAACAGTAATGAAGTCATTCTAGGATTCAGATACCTTTGCAAATGCTGGAGTTTCAAGCTGAACTTTGTAGCTTGTTCAAAGGTCAAAACCTGTTCTTTTATATCACAGAAGAAGTGCAAAAGCAGTATTGATTTCATTCATTATTCACTGGACAGAGGTGCAACAGGAACAGCTTTGGGGTATTACCAAAGTTTCTGTCACTGATTTACCTGGACAACAAGGATCAACATTTTGCTGCACAGGAACCTAACAACTTTGGAGACAGGCAGTGAAAGGGAAAAAAATTCCTTTGTTTTATCTGTTTCCTTGCATTTACAAGTCTCAAATTACTTGCAATATAGATTTGAGAAAAGGTGTTGCTTTTCTGAAAAAAAAAGTGTTGCAAGCATGAAGAGTTACTATGCCTCATATTTAGAATGTGCATGAGATGTAAGATAGTGATGTAGTAGTTTAGGAAGGTGGAAAGGACTGGCAAGTTTTGTAACTGCCATCATAATTTGACCATTTCTTCAGCAAACCTAGTAGATGTGCAAAAAATGGAGCTGGGTAGGAAAATATTCTCCCATGTTAAAAATAGGTTTCAAATACTGGACAGAACAGTTTAAATATAACAAAAGTGTTTGTGAACCAACAAGCCAAAGAAGAATAATTCAGTTCAGCTGAAGATCTTTATTACATTTTTAAAATGTTGGATTTTGACTTTTTAACCTCATTACTCACCCTGTTTTCCAGATGGTTTAGGAATACACTGAACAAGACATCCATGTGGGACACAATCATAACCTTCTCCCTTGTGCACAATGCATGATTTCCCCCCCTATTTCTGTTTCCTGTCTTTTAGCAAGTTTTCAATCCACTAGAGGATCTTCTCTCTTGTCCCATTGCACCATGGCTTCTTTATGAGATTTTGGCTAGGAAACTTCTCTAGTGCCTTTGGAAAGCTGAATGCTCTAAGATTAAAGTGAAGCTGTTTCTGTTTGGATGGGGGAAAGAACACTGTCCCTCTGGAAATCCCCTCCAGAAGAGCTGTAATGGGACCACGCAGAGCTAGTGTCATTACTACCGCAGAATCATCAAAGCCTGCCCATTTTTCTTTCCATACTGCAGTGGTACCCAGGGACAAATCCTGCCACAGGCATAGAAAATATTTGTGCCTCACCAGAGACATTCTACTTTGTATCCACATAATACTCCCTGCTGCCGTTGATCAGATCCTGTTCCTATTTTCCCAGCACCTTTCATCATGGCTCACATCTTACAGAGTAATAAACCTTTATCAGCTGGACCAGCACAGTTCAAATTCCTGGGGCTGGATCCTGAACCAAACTGAGTCATCTGCTAGGTAAACACGTCTTCACAACCCACTGTGATCACATCCTTCTCATGTAATAAGCTGTGTAAGATTTAAGTTGTAAATGAAGAGTGAAAATTGAATTTCTGTTTTAGCAGTAGGCAAGCCAGATTGCCTGTAGGCTTACTAGCAGATATATAGTAAAAGAGGTCTCAGCACCTTTCCAGTCTCATCTGTGGTGCAGAGAAATCCACTTGACCCTTGCAATGGCACAAGACAACAGTGGTACCAACAGTGAATAGAGAAAGAAATCAAAAAACTTACATAGAAGTTATATCTTTCTTCTCCAGGAAATTTCCTGCAAATAGTCTTGTATAATATGAAGAAACTACACTGAACAACTACAAGAAGGTGTAGTTTAAAACACTAGTGTATTTTCATGTGCCCTTTGATTCTGGTTAAAAGCTAGTATATGGGATTTACACAACATTGTGAAAAAATGCCATTGTGACAGTTTATACTGACTGTTTATAAAGACTAAATTATTCCCATATTTCTATGCCATAGATTTTGAAATCCTTTTTTGAAAATAAGTCAACTAAATCTCAATTTTGATGCCAAATTTATCTTTGGGAAATCATGCATTTTCTCCAAAGCAAGGCACTGGTTTGTGTTATTGAAATGTCAGTTGGTTACTATTTTGCATGTTGTCATCAGTCACGTTATTCATATGGTGCACTGTGATGTCACTGAAAAGAAACATATTCCATTTCCTGGATATATAAATGAAAGCTGTAGTTTTGCACAAGCTGAGACCTCACGCCCTTTTCTCTCTCCAAGGGGATACTTATAGCATCAAATTAGCCACATATGTAAGACTTCATAGAGTCAGGAGACAAGACAAGGAAAATGTAAAGAAAACATGACACAGCAATTTCTTGGGAAGGTAATACTTCCATCTGAAAAATAGCAGTGTTTTCCCAAATTGAAGAATGTAATGTCTCCAACAGGGAGTGGCCTTGTGATAGTCTCTATTCTCTATTTTCTCTGCTTGCCAAAACTGATAAAACCATTCTGTACTATAATGTGTCTGCATAGCTCTGAGGCATAGAATTGAAGACAAAAGTCAGGGGGAGGACAGGAACAGTACTGGCTTGTTTGCTGAGCATACAAAATGCTGCATGTACTTCCCATGGATGTAAAGGTGCAGCTCCATCAGGCAATTAGCCATTCTGCCCCTCTTGCTTCAGTGGGGATATATTGGTAAATTCACCGGGCCACTCAACATGTTTATACTGTGGAAGTGTAAATATATATATTTTATATATATATTTTATATATATATATATATATGCGTACAGCCCTTCAACAAAACAAAGAAGGCAGGGTATTTAAAAAGTGCAAGTGATAACATACAACTAAATCTGTGGAATATGCTGTCACAGGATAGTAGAAGAAGAAATATTTTATCTAGATTGCAGAAAGTTGTGGATGTTTCCATGAATAGCATCAACAGTTGTAGATTTTCTAACATAAAATTGACAAGTCTGCTAGTATTCAGTTTGTTTTTTAAACTGGTAACCAACTGGGCAATGAAGAAATTTGCTTCCATGGTAAAGTATTGCACAATTAAACCTTACCAGTTGAGTGCTGAATGCCTTCAGCTTCCAGTGAAGCTGAATACCTCACAGGCTTGCATCCCCTGCCAGATGCTTTGTGGATGTTAATCCACCCATCTGTGAACCATCGCCTCCACCACAGCTGGAGGTGAGATACAGAAAACACTGGAACAATGGCTTGTTAAACCACAGTCACTTCCACATACTTGCACTGAAATGTGTGGCAGAAGACAAAGAGGATACCAGGAGGAAAGTATAAATAAAGTGGGAGGACAATTATAAATTCATCCTAGAGGGAGCCTCAAATTCATACATAACTAAATCACAAGCCCATGTCTCTAAAGGAAACTTCTGGACAGGGATAGATATTTAAAGGATTTCTAACACCTCTAATTTCTTTCTTTTTTTTTTTTTCTCTTCTAATATTAATGTGATAAATTTAATGTCAATTTATTTTATTTAGCTCATTCAGAACTTCTGGTAGTGATAGGCTCTACTTACAAGATCCCTGTATTTATAAAAAAAAATAAAATAAGGTCAGGCATGCATGTAGACCTCTGGGTCCTGTTGCCATGTTTCAGTAGCACTGATGAGAGAGGTACTTTGGGGGACATGAGAAGAGAGTACAAGGGAAGAGTATAAAATCATCCTCAATTCAGAAAAGGCTTTCTGTCCCTGTAAGAATCCCAGCCAGAGATAATTCAGGACTTTTACTGAAAAACTAGAATAGGAGAGTCAGAACACATATATTATTTTATTTCTTAGTCAACTAGTGTTAGTTTTAAAATTGCAGTCTATGAGAGATGAGGCTCACCTTACAGTTTTAGCTCTGCCAGAAAAAACGCAAATAAAGTGACTATCAGCCACCAATTTTCAGGATAATATTTCACGGATAAAATATTTTGATTTTAACCATCACTGGTTGCCAACCATTTAAGAGTATTGAATTTCATTCAGCCTGCCTTATGACACAGCTGCAGGTATGTTAAAGGAGCCACTTGACCTTGGAGAAATTAATATATGAGTAAAGCATATGACTTCCACTGTTTGGTAATTTTTTTATACTTTCTGCAGAAACTAGCTTTAAAATCTTTTTTCATGTAGTAATCTCTCCTTTCATCCTCTGTTTTCCTCTGATGCTTTAGAATTTGATATCTGTCCTCCTCTAGCCCAGTTTTATATTTAGTTGGGTGGTAAGAGGACAATATACAGATTTTAAATGAGAAGAAAACTTGTTTACAGGGTTTAAACTTCCCTTGGTTTCCAAGCTGTGCTGCATAAAGCAATGAAGCTTACCAAAAATATAAAACACCATTTGCTTTGGACACCTCACCTCCATTTAAAGTAGTTTTGCACCTGGCAATGAGGTCATGATTAAAAGCATATTCAAATTGGCTTTTACAGAGTACTGTCACAGCTCAATAATAATTCTCAGTCAAGCAAAGAAATTCATATGATGTTTCCCTTTTTTTTCAGTAGAAATTGAGAAATGGTGTAATAGGTTATGTTCTTTAATCTCTCTAAGACTTGCAGCTCATAACCACCCTAAATAACTTAATTGTTTTCCCATTATTTTTCCATTCCATTTATTGCACCTTCTGAGAATTATGCAATAAACATGCCCCTTTAAGAGTTTGTTGAATGCTTTCCAGATATCAAGTGAAGTTGCTGTACCCTTTCTCTCTGAGGGGTCTGATCCAGGCCTTTTGGAAGACGGTAGGAGGAAAACATGCCTAGAAGTTTTACAAGTGAGATGTGGTAGAGAAGGGTGAAAAGAGGCCCCTTAGCGCTCTGATAAGACACTCTGAGCATAGCCATAACTTAATAGTCTCATTCATTTGGTATACTTAAAAGGATTGTTGGACTAGAGAAAAGATCTCTCATCTTGCAGCACTAACCCCACAGTGTGAAAGGAAGAAGTGGTGTGTCACCTCATTGCACAAAAAACTGGTCTCATAAGTGAAAACAAGCATCTCAGTCTTTTTGACAGGCTGGAGAACCTTTGGGTAATTATCAGTATTCTCCCATAAAAAATGGAAGTAAATAAACCCATGAATGAGGACATTTGCAGTGGAGGGATTTGAACAGGTTTTCTGTTTCTTGGCTTCCTATCAGATGATTCCTTTTCTTTACTCCAAATATGCATACATAATTTTTTATCTGACCAGCACATTTTCCTTTTTCTAGCTTCTGGTAAACATAATTGTGAACCTATAAAATCCCTCTCCCTTTCTCTTTTATGGGAATGCAGTAGTAGTTTGCAGCAGCTTTGCACATTTTCTAGTCAGTAAAAATGGCACTTACTCGAATGTAATAATCTTAGAAACTGCATTTATTTAAGCAGTTAATGACTCTTGCTACAGTAAGTTTTCATTAGCTTGTTTTTTTATTTTCACTTTATTTTCAAGTCCCATCTATTGTGCAAGGAATAACGGAGCCTGGCATCATGGCAGAAGTTTTTGCTTCACTTGCAAGCAGCAGCAGTTCTCTGAATCTCCAATTCTGTGAATCTTCTGCACCATACTCTCTTTTCCGTAATGCTGTGAATACCTCTGAGGTTAGCTAGGCACATCTAACATAAAGAACTCAGTGGGCTCATGTAAAGTCACTCACTTTGCAGTTCTCTGGGAGATAAACAACATTCAGGAACTTTGCCCATTAAGGCATGCCCCTTCGCTTCATCCCAAAGTTATTACACTGCAAATAAAATTTGTTACTTTTACTCTTTGTTACTCAAATTGCTTTAGCTGGAATGCTCGCAGATTTCAAGTGTCTTATGAAAAGGCTGTTTTTGTGACCCTCCTTTTCTGTCGTCTTCTTGCATTTGGCAGTGGCAGGCTGTAAATCAGTCATATACCAGTTAGCTGTATCACCTCTGTTACTAATAATTTTAGACAACCTTAGTGCCATGGGTTTGAAGGCATGTTTATCACCAATAGGTAAAGCAAGGAAAAGAAATGCAACATATATGTAATGAAATAGGTGTATAACCACAATAACATCTTTTTTTGTATGAGATGTACAATTCAGCTGACTGTGACTCTTCTGCATCTGGATCACCATTCCCTGGAAAAGGATTACAACCAGCCTTTTTCTACATGAACTGCTCAAAAGTCTCAAAAATTATATAATGTCACTTTAGACTTTCTAGGCAGGTATAGATGTAGTTGCTGCTTTTCTGTATAAAACCTCATATACTTCAGGACATTCTGACAGTTCAAAGCAGGGCATTCTTCATTAAATACTCTTTGCGTTGGAAGAATCTTTCAAGCCGCTTGGATTTTGTGTCTTTCAGTAACATTTACACAGTTCTGTGTTCATTTGTGAGGCTAGAAAGGCTAGCTGGCACAGACAGCAGGATATAAACATGTAACATTAGACTTTTTAAAACATTTCTTTAGTTTCCAGATGTAAAAGTAGGTGTGTGCTTATGAAATAGGTAATAAACAGTGGACATAATGAGAAATCAAAGCCTGTTTTCTGCAACTGTAGCCAGGAACCACACAAATATATCTACAGTTGGAAAATATAATGTGAGATGCCGTGCAAGCTCTTGCTTTCAGTTTAAGCCATACTGTGTTTTCTCATTAAAACAAGAAGCAAGAAGTAGGTTGTGAATCAGAGACAGGGTGTTTCCTGAATTGACCTTGTCTTTGGTGCCAGTAGTAGAACTGGGTCTTTATTAAACCACTGAGTGTCATGCCTCTTAACATGCCCAGCTGGGCCATGTCTTTTTAGGCACTTATGCTATTTGCATCACAGTGGCAGGACATATGAAAAAACTCCTGGGGCCATGCAGCTGCCATTTCTTTTAAACTACTGCCACTCAAGCACACTTAAGAAGTTAAGCAAAATGTGTTTTAATAACTTCCCTCTGTGTTCAGACCAAAGAATATAAGCAGACACATTGGACTCAAGTGCAAAAGGCCCCTGTGTACCTGCTGAGGTAGAAGCATCTGAAATGGTAGAGACAAAGGAAGCATCTGACCGCCTGGGCAAAAGGCAGTCACAGCTGCCACTCCTGGGAAGAGTGTACAGCCCTCTTCTTCCACATGCCAACAGGGAGGACCAGCTCCCTGAAAGGCAGAGGGAAGCATTATTGTTTTCCTTGGTGAGAAAATGTAGTTCTCTAGTGGGCTAGATGCTCTGAAGAGAATTGGTATCTGAGACACCAGAAATTTGTAACAAAGCAATACAATTCAGCACCTTACTCAATGTGGGCTGTTGAATGAAGTTATCCAATAAGCCAAGTTACAGCAGCATATTTAATACAGATTAGTAGTACTGAACTATTGCTCTAATAGTTATGAACACTTCAGCTATTTCTTTTTACAGATAGAGAGAAAACGTGTTTATATAGTTGAAAAAAATCCATCTGTAGAAATAATCGGGCATGACTGTGAGACATACAACCCATAATCTGTCTCAGTGTCTCAGCAAAAAGTCCAAGAAGTGTTATAGGAAAGGGCTGTGAGGCCCAAAGCCTGGGTTGCTTCCCCTTCATGAAGCTTGTTTTCCCTTCAGCTTTAGATGGAGAAGCTATTCTTCAGTTCCTTTCCTGTGCCTGACTGTGTTGCCATGAACTGTTAAATGCCTCTCATATTTCACATCAGCAGTAGTTCCACTGCAGTAGTAAATGAAGTGATTCATCTGTGGAGGTTGTATATGTGTTAAAGTTTGTCCAAGAACTTAATGCTATTTTGGAGTTAAAAAAGGCACTACATAAATGAAAATTGTTATTCCATATTAATCAAAGGCAAAATGTTTACTTACTTTAGTTGCTTTATTCTCAGTGGAGGAATACACAAAGTCAGACCATGAAACCTTTTAACAGTGTCTTTTCTGACCCCCCAAAATTGTGGCTGTGTCAAGGTGTTACCTTTTTTCTTTTTGTTCCTTTTCTTCACATTTCAATGTACCATCCTATAATAGCATCATCGCTGCCTGTCTCATCAAATTATCTTGAGTCAAAACCAGGCAATCAGTAAAGGATGGTTTCCCCCTGCCCCTTCCTAGTAACTAAAATATCAGAAAAAAAAATGCTGTTTGTGTTAAGAAAAAATGAAAAAAAAAATTTATAGTATAGATTAACTAAAATAGTAACACATAAGAGGGTTAGAAGCTTAAATTGTCCTTAGTACAGAAGGGGAAAAAAGAATGTCTTGATATTGCAAAGTAACGAAGCAGAGAAATATGTGGTTTTCCTTTTTTTTTTTTATGGCACTAGACTGGAGATATTTTCTCCTTTTCCTTTTTCTTTTCCTTATGTCAACACAGGAAAAAACGTAGTATTTTGGGTCTTACAGTATTCACAGTATATCTTGTAGTATGTATAGAATGTCTCATTATTCAGGTTAAAGACGACTTCGTAAAACAAGAAATGAATGCATGGCAACTAGTCATCTGCTCTGAAACATGAACTGTATCAGTTCATATCAAATGAGTGTGACAGAAGATGGAGGACACAAGATGTCTTTAACTTCATCATAGTATCTCAGCAGCAATCAAATGAGGCTAATGAGTCTCCTGTGGACCACCTCACACCCCATGCCAAGCCCACCTTAGAGATAAAAGCATTCATTAACAGCAAAGAATAAAACACTTTTTATTGTTATTATTCAAACGTACATTATTCCATCAGAAAGGAGATTGGATTTATCATTTAGCCAAGCTAATGAAAGAAAATTAGTCCCAGAGGAAGAAGAGTGAAAGGGAAGGGAAATAGGTGAGTGCTCTGACTCTTGGTGCCGTGGTAAATGACATGCTGAGTTGTGAAAGTGAGACACTGGGCTCCACCCTGGCTGTGCCAAAAATGTTGATGATGGATGTTGCTTAACTTGCTGAAAGAAATGGTTTTGCCCTATCTTTCTGCTCTGCAGTTACATTTCTGCTGCTTGCCCTGTATGATGTGAGCACTTCTGCAATGTCACAGTCAGCCTGACCAGGCAGGAGAAGACAAAGCACCCCTTCCGCCCTTTCTGGTAGCAACCCAAGCTTAACCAGCCTAAGCCACTGAGTAACTTATTGGCTATACTTTCAAATAGTTGGTTATTTTCCTTTTTCTAAAAGGAAATTCAATCTGACACTTCTGAAATTCCTTATTAGCACATTTTAAGTTGACATCAAGACAGCATTATTTTCAATACTTGTTAATATTGATAGTTTTTTTCCTCCTGATATCATCTTGCTATAACAACGACTACCATCACAGTGCAACCATAGGTAGGAGAAATGTGTATTGTTTACTTGAAATAGAACAACATTAGAAGACTGAACTTACAAAAACTGTACAGGATTTTATTAAAATAAAGGACATTTTTGTGTATGTTTGTTCAATATAGATTCATTCAATCTCATCAAAATAAGAGCTCTGTTGCTATGTCAAACTCATATATACCACACACACATAATGATTAAAACTTTCTCCTGTTTGTTCAACTCAGAGAAAAATTAATTTCAGTGGCAAAGTATTAATATTATTGATGAACAGATATATTTTCCTTCCTGGTTTTGATTTAGAAGCTGGTTTTGATTTAGATACGTTAAAAAAGTAGAAAACACATATTTTTCTTCTCTACAGTTCCAGTAAAATCACCATACATTGTATATGACATTGTATTCTGCTGTAGGACAAGCTATAGCTTGCTTGCAGACAGCTCTTTATAAGAATGGAAATTTTTTTTTAGATAAAAGGAGGTTTAAGAAAAGGTATAATATATAGCTATAACATACTATATAAAATGTATTCCTGGTAATATAAAACAAAGAGTAGAAATTACTGAACGGTGGACAATAGGGACGTAAAATGCAAAACCTGGAAGGACTGTTTCACCTTTTTTCATTTAATTGCATTATATTTTTAATTTCTCCATCCTATCAGACCTGATTTAATCTCTCTTCCTGTAGTAACTAATGGATGATATTTTAGAACTAGAGTATTTAACAAAAGACCCCTTATGTTTATTATTTAAAATGTACTGATAAGAGAAAACAATTTGTTTTGTGATGATACAAATTCAAGGGCTTCTGGTTTTGGTGTTTATGAGTATAAAGATATTCTCACTCAGAAAGACAATTAGCAGTTAGGAAAACAGTGCAACAAACCCATAATCAGCCAAAGTCAATGTTATTGAAAATAATTATAATTTAATTATACTGTCCTTAATGAAGAAATTTTATTTACAGAAAAGAAATTATGTTCTTTGAAGAATAATCTTTAATATCTAATATTGGTAATAGTGCAAAACAAGCTTTTGACATGTTATGATAGTCTTTGAGACTACATCTTTGGACACGAACGTCTTTCCACAATTTGTGTGACTTTAATGATAAACTCATGGAGCTTAAAGAAATTCTGAAATCATAGCAGGTACCTTTCTATAGACCACATAGTGTAGCCTTCATTTACACAGGATGAAAGATAACTCCTTGTTTTGGTGCTGAAGACCTTTGAAAATTAGCTGGATTACACCATTGGAATTGAAGAACCTGTGCTGGCTATTTTGGGTCTAATTGCAGCAACATACTTATATTCATGGGAGTTAAGGTATATTAGAATGCAGTAAAAATGGAAATAGATTTGGAAATGCATTGGGGTTTCAAGGAGAAAAGGGCTGGAAGTGGTGACACAGGAGGTCCTCTGGTCCCAGAAGTCTGAATCCTACTTTGCCTTTGTTATTAAATAGCTGAATCATGCTTGGTTTTCTGTGGTAAAAGGTATAAAACCCACATAGCAGTTCTCTGTAACAGCAAACCTCTCCTGTCACATGTTACTATGTAGTGGTTTAGTGTATGCTTTAAATCAATATTTGATGAACTCATTAAGACTGAATTCAGCTTCTAGAACCTGTACTGTAGAAGCAACTGAATGCCTTAGAGTATGAGCATTTTACTTAAGTGAATTATACAGGATTTTGCAGGAAATACAATAAAATCAAAAACGCCTTCATGAGGAAAACCTTTAGCAACAAATATTCTTTTCTTCTGAAATATTAGGCTTTGGTTAGGGAGAACTAACTGATTAAATTTTAAGGGTTTCTTTTCCTTCTGCTTTTGGACTGCTGTCTGAACCCTCCAGCATGGTAATCAGACCAGTGCTGGCACTGAGCTTTCTTCCTGTGTAGCTCATCACCACCAGTTCCATTTTTGTGCACTCAGGTGATGACACAAACTTTATGAATATTAAATTTTCCATGAGCCAAACATAGTACTTACCATCCCATCTAAATTGACAAGATTTTATTTCTTTACTTTATGGTTGGACCTATTAAGCTCCAATGTTTCTTGATTAATATTTTTATATTTGGAAACAGAGGACTTCTTTATATAGTTCTTTGCTTTAATGGTTGATTAGAAATTTGTTTGGTCTCCCTTTAGATTTCCAAAGATATGTTAAACACATTTTGGATGTTTTATTGTGAAGACTAATTCTAAAGATTTTTTTTAATTTTTATTTTTATATTCTTGAAATAGATTTCAATGTTTGCTTTTACCAGGGTCTGCCATGTTTTATTCTTAAAGTCCAAAGTCCTTAAAGTTGTATCCGTGATTCTGGTTAAGAAAAATTAAAACTTGTCTAATTTCTAGAAAGAATATTATTAAGTAAGTTTCCTACCGGCTTTTTTTTTATTATTAGGAAACTTTTTTCTACATTTGAATACTGTTTCATCCTACTGCACCTGTAAGTAGAATGACATTTGGTCTCTTCATAAAAAGTGGCCAAGACCAAACTCTGGTTAATGGATCCTGATAATGATGATGAATTTTCCTTTTTTTTTTTTTTTTATCACCACCCCCACCCACACCCCCGCCCCAGTCCCCCTCTTTTATGAAATAAAAATAAAAAGATGAGATGAATCCTTAAGGCTGAGGAAGAGGTGCTTTCAGAGGGAGCAAATGACTTATAGTGGGAAACTAGAAGCATGAAGGAGACAGACTGTGGATGTGAGGGAATCTCTTGAAGGTCCTGGGAAGTTTCTGAATGGATAAGGCTCAGGGATTCAATGTATACCTGTTGAACTGGTAAAATTGAAGCCAGGAGGTTCAAGGTTGGAAGGGTTTTTTTTTTTTATTCATTTCTTAAATCTTTACCTGGCTGTTAGGAGCAGTACTTTTGGTGTTTTGGGGTAGTTCATATGAAGGAGAGGCCAACACACACCAACCTCAAAGCTCTGTTCAGCTTGGGGTCTCACGACATTCAGCTCATGCCCACTCTTGAGGGCTGGCTTGCCTCTGAAGGCAGGTTTGGGCTCAAGCAACTGCTTAGTCTCCTGCTGAAAGATATCATGTTTCAGGATGAACTCAAACATTGCAGGGATTTTGTTTTGTTGGCAAGTGTAGCTAACATCTCTTTTTGAATTTGATCAATATCACAGTGTGTACTTGTGTAGGCTAGACTGACATGGTATTGTTAATATTAGAATAATAAGCAGTGCAAAGTCATCCTGTAGGAAATGAAATCGGAAAATAGACAAGTACAATTTAACTACTTCCAAGGTTTTAAACTAGCACTCAATCTGCTTGTGTCATAATGCAATAAAAAGGAGGATTTTTTTCAATGAGCTGACATTAGTCTCATGTTATTTAAATTCATTATCTTTTTCTGCATATACTTCTCCTGGTCTCCAGACAACAAACTACTTTTTCACAGGAAGCATTGATAGCAGTAAGCTTTTATTTCAATATCTGGCCCTATACTAGCTCCTTATCACTTTTATGCTCATTTCTGGTTGGATAAATTAATAAACACTAGCCCCCCAGTAGCTAGTTTTCATCTGTTTGAGGGAGGTATTGCAGAGTAAGTGCAGCTTAGAAGGCAGGTTCATGACGTCTCTCCTCTTTTCTGTGTCTGCAATTGCACAGTGGTACTTTCCAGTGGTTATCATCCAAGGTTTTAATTATTTCTAGCAATACAAGATCTGTGGACATTTGCTGCTGTTAAATAATTTTTAGAAGACATTCCTATCCTTTTGCTTTCTGCCTACACAAACTGTAAATATCTGTAGCAGAGTTGAGGCTTTCTGGATCCCTTGTTTCCCCTAAGAATTTATTTTTTTACAGCAGCTGGTCTGCTTTTACAACATACTTTTCATTTTTATAACTTCACCTCAAAGGTATCCAATTTTACAAACACTTCCAAGGGTTTTGCTGACCACTTTTCATTGCAAATAATTATTCTTTTTCATGGGCTCATTTGGAAAGAATTTCTTACTTTCTATACATTTTTCACTGGATATAATTTAAAATGTTAGGATAATGTCTCTGGCTCTCCTTGAGAGCCAGATTTGATACTCTGAAACACAGTGATTAGGACCGTGCTTCAGGCGTGGCCCACTGAATTCTTTCAGTTCATCCTGTGACTGAAAATTGGTCTGGAAAAAATGCTTTTCTTTATAGCCTCACAATAATTCAGGAGATTAAAGCAGATAAAACTGTTATCTCTATCCTTGATGCTTTTCACCGCTCAGCTGGGTAAAGCTCTGAGTAGCCTGTTCTGACCTCAGCTGCCCCTCCTTTGGACAAGAGGTTGAACTACAGATGTCCTAAGGTCCCTTTCAGCCTGTGTTCCTGTGACCCTAGTGACACAGTAAGTATTCATAAACAAATGTTGCTGTTTTTTTTTTTTTTAAATACACTATCTTATCAGAAAAAAATGAAATTATGAAATCTTAGCAAGTTTAACATTTTATGTCAGTTTTGAGCAGTGAAGTCTCTGAATACTTTCCACATCTATTTGTTATTACTCATTCTTTATATTTTTTTGTAGGAATATACTTATTTTTTCCGATTTTTGTAGACTGCACATCAAGGAGCTTAATTTTTCTCATTCATGGATAATCCACAGTGCTAGTCACACCTGTATAGAAGGAGGGAAGCCTCTCTGATTCACCTATTTGTAACGAATTTTGCATTAAGCTTTTGTGGCAAATATTTTAGCAGGTGCATAGTTTGTTTCTGACCTCCCTTTAGGTCTTGATACTAAAAATTGTGCCCAAGTCTTGCAAAATCCTCCCACTGGAAAAATTTATATGACACAGATAAATGAAAAATTACTTGATTGCAATAATTAAAAAATTGATTGCAAATATCACCATAAAGACAGTATTGCAATGTCCTGAACTTGTATTTGTTTAGAGGTTTTGTCATCAGAAGATGGCTTGAATTGTCCCAGTACCCCTGTCCCTTGTTGGACAGGCTATTCTCAGGTAGTCTCTGAAGCTTGGGTAAACTAGTCAGGATTTCTTCTTTCATAGCCTGTCCACCTAAACCTGATCATTTGGAGGTAGGATTCAGATTTAAAGTATAAAATAGCTTTTGCTTTACAAGATTCAGAAGTTCTGTACTATGGTTATTAATTTATTTTTTTGGGGGGGCTGGTTAAATTAATAGAATTGGCTTTTAAAATTTACTTCTTGTATTTTATGCTTAATATATTGGACATACCCTTTTCCATCTGGGGTTCTGAATGTCTGAGGCTCTCTTCATTCCCATCTCATGAGTGGGTGTTAAGGATTGGAGCACCTGGTAGCCATGTGGTGCCCTGCAGTTAGAATTGCTTTTGTATCCTTGTTTGAAATGTGTATCTTTCATTATCATTAAGCATACATGTCATTTATCTGCATAAAATTTGAAATAAAACTACCTTTTGAGAAACACATTCTCATCTCTATTTGCAAACGTGACACTGCCATTTCAGGATTTTCATCGAAAGGAACATATCTCTGGGAAAAACTGCTTTTTCTCAACTGTCTGTACCATCTTTGATGCTCAAAGCACAGCTAGTGTGTAATTTAGAGTCACAGAGCAAGTTCTACCAGATTATTATCTGCTTTCCAGCACCTAGTTCAGTTAGACTGCTTTGGTTTTGTGTTTGAACATGTCTACTTTTCACAGCTGCAGTATGTAGGAAAACGACAATTTATTTACACCTAGCTAAAAGAAGTGGAACTTGGATTTAAGTTATGAAAGGCCTGAACTTGGGAAAAGTCACATATTGAGTTCCTCAGTTTGGGATGTGACTCAAACAGAATTACACTTATGTTCTCAAGCTTCTACTGTTTGCATTTTGTTATGGAGGAAAGACTGCTGCAAGTAAAGAAGCCTTACAATACTATCAAGCTTACATGGGAGAATGTATATTCTGATTACATTCTCACAGGTAAGATAATATTTAAAACACTTGTAGCTAAATGCAATAGTATAAAAAGTACCAAAGATCACTCACTGATGGCAGAACCTGCAAATCATGTCCTAAATATCCTAAAAATCCACTATGGTCTAGACTGTAGTTATACACACTTAGAACATATCTTGCTGCTTCACCTCCAAAGGGACAAATATACCATCCAACACTTAGTTCAAAATCAGGCAGGTAGAAAGAACTAGAAAGACTCCAAATCCTAAGTCATCTCTTAAATTTTTTTAAAAACTCCTGTGCACAGTTTTAAAGTATTTCATTGAGGTATTCATTCTAGTATACATTTCCCATTTGAATGGTTTCAGAGTTTATTAATTACAATATTTTTACTTTTTAAACAAAATTAATAGATAAATTATTAAACAAAATATTTTAAGCCCTAATGGGATTAGGTAACCAATGTTATCATAATAAGCTTACAAAAAATCCAAAATATAATTCAATATATAACATAAGTTAAGCTATGAGATAAATTAAATAAAAGACAATAAGAGAGAAATGAAACACAGATAAATCCAAGAAAATGGTGCTGCAGGGTCTGGATCACTGCCTTCAGTGTAGCTGTTTGAAGAAGTTCATGCCACATAAAAGACCAAAAATAGTCAGTCCACTTTTATGAAAGAGCAGGTGAAGCTGTCAGTGAGAAACTCTATTTTCCCCATTTCCCACAAGTTAAAGTGGAAACAACTCTATCAAATAATAGTCCTTTAGACTGGAGTGTCCATACAATTATTATTACTCTCTTTTTTTTGCTTTTGATGATGAGCTGGGAAATCAGTCTTGTCCATCACCTGCTTTGGTGATGTTGGTCACAGAAATGACTGCATGGTTTAAGTGTTCAAGGGTAGCTAAAGACTTGCCAGCTAGACTTGCAAGAACAACCCTTTCAAAACATGAAACACAACACTATGTGTACTATTTGTAAACTGCTGTTAGATAGTACAGCTGACTAGGTTTTCACATAACAAAAAGATGCTAAATAGAACTAATATGTTTAAGTCAATGGAAGCTGAAGCAGCAACCAATAGGAGACTGGGCTTGTAATTTTTCGCTGATCTCTGCTTCTTAATATGCTTCTAGCTGTCATGACAGATGCTTTAACCATCATCCCTCACTCTGATACAGCAGGAAAATACTATTTTATTACCTCTGAAATTAAAAAACTGTAACTTTGCATCCATATTTTACCAAAGCAGCAAATTGCATATTCAGGATTTTTTTAATATTCAATTTTAGATACTTTCTTGTATCTGAGAATTTAATATAATGAGTCTGAGAATCCATTATTATATACACAACAAATTAGCCACAGGATAATGGATAGAAAGTGGTGAATTACCAGAACATAAATCTATAACATTCACTCATGGTTAGTAATAACAGAAGAATGGCAAGGCTAATTTATTACTTACTAGTGTATCTATGCCTGCTTGTGACTTTTTAAATTATAGTACGTAGAAAAATTTAAGTCAAGTTATTAAAATGAGAAAACTATTTTCTGTTTTCTAGTCTGTAACCACAATTTTTTTTCATTTTCTCATAAATTTAGGAATAAGTGTAGCATTCATCAAAGTGTAAAGAGCAATGTTAGACATATAGCTTATTTTAAATCTCATATTCCATCAACAGAAAGGATACCATGTGTCAGAGAGTGCAAAAAGTCTGAGCTTTAGAAAGTCTACCAGGGAAAGAAATAATCTTTCATAAATAGCTGAAACCGTCATACAGACGAAACAAATTAAATCCATTTAGATGTTAACATAATAAATATAATATTGGTGTAATAGTTTTATTTCCTGTTTGAGCCATGCCTCTTTGGTACATTGGAGAAGTCTCCTTGTGATAAATTTCAGAACCTCTGTCTCATCTGTGCTCTAAACTCTCCCAGAAAAGCAAGAAAATCAGCACTGTTTACAGCTGTTCACAGTCAAATATGTAACTGTACCTGAGAGGAAACGATACCAAAAAAAAAATTATCTTTTTTTCTTATTGTTCTGCTTTTTCTGGTTATGGAAACATATTGTTTGCTAGCCAGAAGATAGAAACCAGTTATCTGCAACATAGAAGGGCAAACTTCATTAGAAAATTGATAAGACTTGGGATATTCCCTCCTGAGTGGTTAGAAAATACTGGGAGACTGTTGCCTCTTTTCCTGGGTAGAGCTGGGTCCTGACTCATCCTTCTGTTACTGGCTTTCACAGGTATATATACAAGTGGAGTAGCTATGATATATATAGTACATTTCCAAATGGAAGTAGAAAAGCCACAGGATGAGAAGACATAGCTATCTGAAGTTGCTGGGTCTTACACTGATAACTGAATACATTACCTGTAGTTATAGAGAAGACAGAGCCAGGCAGAGGCATGCCAAAATACCACAAGACAATGATCAGAAATTGCATCAAGAGAAATTTCATTTGGGCATAGAAGAAAAACATCACAGTGAGAGTGGTTAAGCAACAGAATATGCTGTCCACAGAGTGAAAATATGAGTATCTGCCTTCTTAGGGATATTTGAAATTTGACCGGATAAAGTGTTCAAAACTCAACTGAAAAAGTCCTGATCAGCCTGAACTAATGGGACCTGCTTTCATTAGAGCGTTGGACTAAATGACCCCAGAGGTTCCCCTTGATCTAAATTACTCTGTGAGTCTATGAAATAATACAGGTACTTGGGACTCTTCCAAAAAACACACATGTTATTATAAAGATTCTTTCCTTGATACTCAAATATGATCCAGATATGGAGAAGGAAGGACACATGCAAAAAAATATTTCTAAACCTACTACAATCACTTTTCTATCAGACTGTCCAAAAAGATTTTAGAAAGAAAAGGGTTTAGAAATAGATTTCTCCTTCTTTAATGGGTTTTTATTCACTCACACTTTATTTTATTGATTTCTAGCCTTCCAGTAATTTGAATGATTTTTGCAATCGACCAATATGAAATCTGACTCCAAACAGCAATTCTATTTTACTCAGGGAAGAGGAATCTAATTCGCAGTTAGATCAGCTTTCAAAGAGTAAAGTAAAAGACAGGCCAGTTAAGGTTTATGCTCTCAGACAGTGCCCAGCTGTGATTTATTATCCAGAGTTAAACTTCAGCCCAGGCTTAGGTAATATTTTGCCACTTCAAGAATTTTCTGCTTTACTTAGGTGTTGGAGCTTTTGTTCTTATAGAGGGGATCTTTCTACTGAGCCAAGAACATAAATCAGACTTTAAATTTAGAGCATTCTCAGGGCTGCCTGTGCTCTGAGAAGATTTATTAGCTTTTAGTACTACCACATAGTTAGCCAAACTGCATTGGCAGTTACTTGAGGAAATGCAGCTCTGATGGACAGCCTGCATAGAAGAAAAATAATGAAAAGTTTGATAAATCCAGGTAAGATACATGAGCTTAACAGATGAAGCAAATTCGTAACAAGTGATTAAAAGGATCTGTTAGCTCATACGAAAAGGAATGCCCTTTCACAATTTGCTATATTTCCTGGAAATTAGTGTTCTCACAGTGTCTGTCTCTTTACAGCTAATGGGAGATCAGGATGGTTTCGTTAAAGATACCATTTTAGCATAGCAGGTGACAATTTAAATCCAGCAGGTAATTTCCCTTGAATCAGTTTCTATTTTTTTTTCTTATTATTTACTGTTAAATGTTTCCTATAGTTTTACCTTCTAAAAAGCCTTTTGTTCCACACTAAAAAATGCTGGTGACAAGGCTATTAAGGCATCTTCTACTTTCAAAGAGAAAATATTCTTCGGAGAGAAGTAAGGAGAAATAGTCTTATATAGGCAGGCAAGAAGAAAAGGGGAAGAAAATCATGTGGGTTGACAACAGTAGAATAAATGCAGAAACAGGGAAAACAACTTCATTGGTGCATAGCATTTCTTATCTGATAAAGTTGAGGTTTTGACCAGAGTACAGAGGGCACAACTCTGACAGCTGCATAAAAACTTCACATATTTTGAGAAGGAACATTTACCCAGATATATAAACATATGGATATTTATTTAATTATACATATTTATTTATACATATTTATACATTTATTTATACATATTAAACTCTCTATATTTAAGTAATTACTGCAGTGTGCTAGTAGTATGCACAAAAGATAGATACTAAAGGCTGCCCACACTTTTATGAAAACACCAGCACCTTCTGTAACACACTTACATCAGAGCTTAGTATAAGCCTGTATTCAAGGCCATTCCAAAGGTTTTATAAGCATTTAAGGACACACTGAAGAGTTAACACCAGAGATGGAAATCTGTGGAACTTAAAGAGCATTCTGAGTATCATAACCACCAGTAAGCAGTAAAAAAACAAAGACTGCTTTGTTGGAAAGGATTCTTAAAATGCAAGTTCCAGTCAGATTATTAAAAGATCCTTCCCTGAACTAGTCTTCAGCTGAGCTTGAACCTGGCATTTCCTCAATTTTTGTTTTTGTATTATGTACACTTCATTGGACGCAATCCTTTATTTCATACATTATCAGTGTCCAGCAGTGAGAACAATCACTTGCTCTAAAAAAAGTTCTTCTAGAATGTGCCAAACAGGCTAGCCAGCATGTTATTCTAGTTTTCAGAGCAAGAAAACATCACAGATTTTTACCAGTAATACCTGCTGCCATTTCTAAATTGTGAAATTCCTCATTTCTTAAGACGAAGCTCCTGCATCTTAGTGAGAAGCAAATTTTTTGTCCTGAAGTTAGACATTAATAATAAAACTGGACTCATATCCACAGTTTTGCAGCTGTGTTGCATTACTTGAGTCATATTTTTTTCTGTTGTAGTTTTTGTATGACATAGCTACCAGCATTTGCATCACTGTAGAACATGATACCTCCTCTCTCTACACACCCAATGCTTACTACAGAAGAACACAGTCTGAGGGTGCTTAGTACCTGAATGGCTAACAGCAAAAAGGGACTTGGAAAAAGACACATTTATCACCCCTGTTTCTTACATGGATGCAATGAAGTACAGAGGCGTTTATGAAAGGTCATACAAGAGCTCCCTGGGGAACTAAAAAACTCAACTCTGGTAGCCCATACACTGAATTTAATGCTATACCAACACAATAGCTTTTCCTCAATTCAATAAGGAAAATCATAACCTTTAAACCAGTGACACGAATATACACTGGACAGGGAGCCATATGAACATCTCCAAGCATGATGTATTTTTCTGTTAGAAATGGTGCATTGTGGCATGCATGTGATCACCTGTTTTAAATGTATTCATTTGAAGATTATGTAAAAAACCTATTTATATTTACAAAATGCTCTTTAGTTTTGCAAGCCATAAGAGCAGTTTTATTTGAAGGACATGTTTGCATTATTGCTTGCTAAGAATAATTCTTACTTGAATATTTGGACACTGTTTTGTGTCATCATACGTTTGGGGAAAATGGTTAATTTGGAGCAATAGGATAACAGCAAATGAATATAAATTTGTGTATGTAGGAATGCTGACCAAGCTTTAGCTCAGTAAGAATAGCTAAATAAAATTCAGATACTGCAAGTTGCGTGCAACTTGTTCACTATGAACACAGAGATTAAGAAAATATTTCTTTGCTACAGTAAGAATTCAAATAATCTGAGCTAAAAGAATGACAAAATTAGCAATCCAACCCTTCAGGGAACTTACAGGACACTGACATGACTTCACACAAATCTGCAATTAAAGTGAAGGTAAGAGAGAGAAATTATTCTTTTTGGCATCATTTCTGTTTCACCAGATTTATTGGTTTCCAAGGGTAATGAGGGATAGACATACTCTCCTGACAGTCCTGATGATACACCTGAAAAAGCAAGCCAAAGATGAGTCACAGAGCTTTGTCTGATAGCTAGAACTTAAACCATGAATCCACAAGGTCATAAAATAATCTGTGAAAAATGTTTATAAACAACCCTTCAGGACAGAACTTTGAAACAAAATCATTGATGCAACCATGTTTCCAAAACACTAATGACACCCCCAGTATTGATATGGAAAAGCTGTAATTTTCACAGAAAGTTTCCTAAAACAAATAAATGTGATTATTTTCATTTCAGTAGCACTTTTATTTAATATTGAACCATAAAAAATGCAAAATAAGACACTTTTAAAAAAGCCAGGGTTTGGTTTAGCTTTCTATTAGAGATCATGATCAGGGACAAAGTCATTCAGGAGTAAGTCATGAGCTTGCTGAGGGTATGACGTGGAATTTACCTGTGCTATAGCTTAAATATATATTCATCCACTATACATAAATTTTTTTGGGAATCTTTGGCAGCAGGCTGGCCAACTTAGTGAGGCGGGCTTTAAATGGAAGGATGTGGGGGGTGGGGTCCAAAATGGCAATGCCCACGCCATTGCAACCAACTGAGGAAAAAGCCAGGCCAACCAAAGCAGTGACAAATGTTCCTTAGCTGTGTCCCAAGATGAGAACCAGAAGACCAACACCCTGAAGTGTATGTACACCAATGCATGTAGTTTGGGGAAAAAACAGGAGGAACTGGAGCTCTGTGCCCAGTCAGAAAGTTTGTTTGTTCAGTATCATAGGAATAACTGACACATGGTGGGACAACTCACATGACTGGAGGATTGCAATGAATGGATGGCTATAGGCTGTTTAGTAAAGACAGACAGGGAAGAAGAGGAGGAGGAGGAGTTGTGCTCTATGTTAAGGAGAACCTTGAATGTATAGAAGTCACCTACAGTGACTGTGGAAGCCCTATTGAATGCCTCTGGGTCAAGATCAGAGGGTCATCTCCAAGGAAGATCTTACAGTAGGCATCTGCTACTGACCTCCAAATCAAGACAATAAGGCAAACAAAGCAATATCTGGGTCACTTAAGCAAGCTTCAGGTCAAAAGAACCTGGTTCTTATGGGTCACTTCAACTACCCAGACATTTGTTGGAAGAACAATACAGCAGCTCACATGTCATCCATCAAGTTCCTGGAGTCTGTAGAGGATTGCTTCCTCATACAAATGTTAGGTGTGCCAACCAGGAATGAGGCACTGCTGGACTTGCTACTCAGAAACCAAGAAAACCTGCTTTGTAATATCTTGGTTAGTGATAGCCTTGGCTGCAGTGACCACAATATGGTGGAGTTTGGGATCCTGCTGAGCACACTGAAGCTTAATACTAAGACAAAGGGTTTAGATTTTAAAAGAAAACTTCAGCTTGGTCAGAGCTCAGTTGAGAGGGATTCTGTGGGAATCTTCTATGGAGTATAAAGGAGCTAGCAAGTGCTGGGATTTTTTCAGGAACGCTCTCCTGGAATCACAAAACCAGTTCATCCCACTTAAAGGTAAGGGAAGTAGGTGGAGCAAGAGACCCCCTTGGCTTAACTGCAAACTTCTGAGTCTGCTAAAAAACAAGAGAAGCATACCACAGATGGAATAGTGGATGAATACCCTTTGAGAACTACAAGGACATTGCTAGGATGTGCAGAGGTGCAGTCAGAAAAGCAAAAGCTCAGCTTGAATTGAGATTGGTCAATGATGTCAAAAACTACAGGAAAGGGTTCTTCAGGTATGTAAACAACAAGCAGAAACAGAAGGAAAATATTGGCCTGCTTTAAACAGGAGAGGTGAATCAACCACCAACAATGCTGAAAAGGCAGAGGTTCTCAACACTTTCTTCACCTCTGTCTTTACCAGCACTGTTCGGCCCCAGGCCTTGGGAAGAAAAATCCAGGCTGATGCAAACACAGACACACCATCAGTGAAAGAAGAGCTGGTAAGTGAACTATTACAGGAGCTTCACCCCTACCAGTCTATGGGCCCTAAAATTATTCACCCAAGGGTGTTAAGAGAGCTAGCTGATGTTGTTGTGAGGCTGCTCTCCATAATCTTTGAGAAGTTGTGGAGACTGGGGGACATCCCAGAAGACTAGAAGAAGACTAATGTCACCTCTACAAGAAGGTCTTAAAGTAGGATCCAGGAAATTATAGGTCCACCAGTCTTACTCCAGTCTTTGGGAAAATTATGGAATGAATCCTCCTGGGGGGTATCACAAGTCAAATGAAGCACATGATTGGGAAAAGCCAGCATGGATTCACCACGGGCAAATCGTGCTTGACAAACCTGTTCAGCTTCTATGATAACGTAACCTGCTCAGTTGATGTGGGGCGAGCAGTGGACATTTTCTGCTTGGATTTCTCCAAGGCTTTTGATGCAGTTTCCTACAGACTCCTCCTAGAGAAATGGATGTGTTACAGTCTAGACAAGTGGTTTGTGCAGTGGGTGGGCAACTGGCTGACAGGCTGCACCCAGAGGGTGGTGGTAAGTAGCTCCTTTTCAAACTGGCAACCTGTCACAAGTGGGGTCCCCCAGGGACTGATATTGGGCCCAACACTCTACAATCTTCATAAGTGATCTGGATGATGGGATCAGGTGTAAACCTGATGAAGTTTGCTGATGATACCAAACTAAGTGGGGAAGTGGATACTTCAGAATAGAGACCCACCCTGCAGGAAGACCTGGATAGGCTGGAAGAGTGGGCTAACAAGAACCATATGAAGTTCAGCAAGGAC
>JANZLQ010000095.1:28127238-28139589 GCA_026212715.1 Elanus axillaris
ATGAGGAAAGGCTGAGAGAACTGGGTTTGTTCAGCCTCGAGCAAAGAAGGCTTAGGGGAGACCTTACCACCATGTTCCAGTAATTAAAGGGTGGCTACAAAGAAGACGGAGACTCCCTTTTTACAAGGAGTCACATACAAAAGACAGGGCTAATGGGTGCAAGTTACTCCTGGGGAGATTCTGACTGGACACAAGAGGAAAATTTTTTCACAATGAGAACAATCAGCCATTGGAATAATCTCCCCAGGGGAGTGGTAGATTCCCCAACACTCGACACTTTTAAGATTCAGCTGGACAGGGTGCTGGCCCATCTTGTCCAGACCATATCTTTGCCAAGAAAGGTTGGACCAGATGATCCCTGAGGTCCCTTTCAACTGGTATTCTATGATTCTGTGGTTCTGTGATTTAGATCCAAAATTCTAGATGGATTTTCTTGTGCTCACATGTTTTATGATAAATCCTTACAAAATTATACACATACATAATCCTTTTTTTCTGTGTACCACCCTAGAAATTCAAGTTAAATTTTCTGTTTAGAGCTAGATTCTGATACCCTAATTCATAACAAATAATTATAGATTTCATGGGTATCTCTCCCACCTACAAATACCTATGGTATTTAAATCAAAACTCTATGGAGACACATAGTATAGGTGTTACATATTTAAACAGTAGTGGAAAAAAGCATCAGGAAGTGTCTACCATCTTTCTACATGACAAGACAGAGTAAGAAGCAGAATCGGAATAACATCCAGATCCTCAACATGGAAGTCCTGATGCAAAAAGTAAATAAATTCCTATGGCTCCATGCATACATACTTGAAGGCAGCAAAATGGAGAGGAAAACATTTCCCTTCCCTTTTTATAAAACTATCCAAGAAAGCTAAATAACAGGATTAGTGAAATTAAGACTATCCCCTACACCTCTGAAATCTGCTCTCCTACTCCTTGCTCAAGCCTGTCCTCCATCTCTTGTGTAGGAGAATTGATCTAAGTACCCTGTGAAGAGGTACTGAAGTTCCTTGTAATCTGAAGTACAGCATGCTTTCTTATTAAGAGGAAATATTATTACAAGGCTGTCATGGGTTAACCATGGTAAGCAGCTGAGCCCCACCCAGCTGCTCATTTACTCCTCCCCACAATGGGATGGGGGAGAGAATCAGAAGGGTAAAAGTGAGAAAACTCATGGGTTAAGATAAAGACAGGTGAATAAGTAAAGCAAAAGCTGTGCATGCAGGCAAAGCAAAACAAGGAATTCATTCACTACTTCCCATCAACAGGCAGATGGTCAGCCATCTCCTGGAAAGCAGGGCTCCATTACATGTAATAGTTACTTGGGAAGACAAATGCCATAACCCTGAATGTCCCCCCCTTCCTGCTTCTTCCCCACAGTTTTTATTGCTGAGCATGACATCATATGGTCTGGAATATCCTTTTAGTCAGTTGGGGTCAGCTGTCCTGGCTGTGTCCCCTCCCAGCTTCTTGTGCCCCCCCAGCCTCCTTGCTGGTGGGGTGGGGTGAGACTCAGAAAAGGCCTTTATGCTGTGTGAGCATTGTTCAGCAATAAACTTAAGCATGCCTGTGTTATCAACACTGTTTCCATCACATATCCAAAACATGGCCTCATGCCAGCTACTATGAAGAATAACTCTATTCCAGCCAAAACGAGTACAAAGGGACACATATATTTTACATTGGTGAAAGAGCTATGGAAAACTTGCCCCTTCTCTTTGAAATGCATATTCCCCAGTTGGATGCTTTATGAAGATCATCTAATTCAGACTCAGGTCTGAAATATCTATAATAGCATCTGTTTCTGTGGTAAACATAGACATATATTGAGTGGGCTTAAGATTGTATAAGACTTCAGCAGAAGTGAGGAAGCTCAATACATGTATTTCTGTGGGAAAATTATCCTGGTTGGGATTAAAAGAAAGCTGAAGTTATTGACAACATATAAAAATCGAAGAGGTTATAGAGTGAGTACCTCCATTATTTTCCATGACCAAGCTTTCTAGAGTCTGTATGGATTCCAGACTTGCTCTAATTACATTCAGTTAGAATTATTTCCTCTGTGGATGTGATACATTTGCTTTAGGATACATTCCTCAGTATTTTAGGATTGACTTTTAAGAGCCCTGGCATCCTAGTAGACCACTGCCCTCTAACAGGGTTTAATTTAGCCTCTGATTATATGGCATTAGTGTACTGGGTCTTTGAGGCTGGCCAGCTGTAGTTAAGACCTTACATTGCTTAATCTAATGGAGTCAACTGATGAAGTAGTATTGTCAATTTTGATTGCCATTGTCATCATCTTGACTGGGAAGGAAAGAGTGCTGAAATATTCCACTGAAATATTTGAGCGTGCTTAGTTCTCAGAAGTGATTTCCACTGAGGTATTTATAATCTGTTTGCAAATTTTACTTACAGGAGGAAAGTAGCTGAGAGTAGCACTTCAGCTAGAGGATGCTTGTAAATGGCCTCCTAGATAGGTTTGTCCCATTCTCCAGCTTTGCTTTCTAGCCGTGCACCTGGTTCCAGCAGAACTATTCTCCAACTTAAGACTGTGAGTGGTAACACCTAGTTCTACTTTTTGATGGCTTTTTTGGTACAATCAAATCTTTTCTGTTGCCTCAGGGACTAATCGATATTGCTGCTACATCTGAAGCATCCTGCTTTGGAAAATCATTGGCAATGAGTTCCTGATTAGCAATAGACCAAGCTGTAACTTAGACAATGAGCATTTTAGGGATAGAATTTGACATATCTTCAAAGACACTGAGGATGTCGTAAGGTTGGGTACATCAGTATGTTGGGTACCATCAGCAGTTACATAGTTTGTGCCAGACGGACCTTTCCAGATGGAAAAATGTCCAAATGATAATGAATAGGAGGCAGCAGATTTCATTCACTCCAAGAAGAAAAAAACACAGCTGATGAGATGGACAAGGATTATTTTTATGAAATAACTCTTTCTTGCCATCTTTGCTAGATAAAACTTGTCTGGAAGCTTGAGAAGCAGATTAAGTAAAAGCTAAAGGCTCTCCTCAGTATTTGATTGTGCTTAATTATTGAATGCCTTTTTTGTAGGTTTTGGAACTCTGTTCAGAAACAGTTATCTGCTGACAATCCAGTAAAAACTTACACTGCTGCAGTCTCAGAACTCAATTGTAATGATTTTATGTGCGGTTATTGGTGAGGCTGGTCCACCAAGTTAGAGTTACTTTCAAAAACAATATGATTACATATTTTTGCATTATTATAGTTAAATTCAGCCTTGTTCTTGTACTTCACATTTGGCACATATTCAGTTCAAAATGCTATTTTTGATTGTAAGAGCTACAGAATGTTTTGGCTAGACCCTTTCTGTGTCTCCACCTGATTTCCTGTATCAACAGCTGAACATCCATGATATAAAGTCCATGCCTGGTGAACTCACTGTTTCAGAAATAGTAGTCACTTGAAATCAAAAAAATTACATCTTGCCATACTTCTAAAGACTATCCAACATGATTTTTCCAACTTACCACCTTTTTAATTTTAAAGTCTGTTTGTTTTTTTTTCTTATATCTGTACAATTTTAATGACTGTAGAGTGTGATATTTAACAAGTAATTTTTTGTTTGTCTTTTGTTATTCAGCATCTCAAATACAATTACCCTATTAAGAGGGAGAAATATTAGTTCAGGTCTGTATGTGGTGTGGCAATTTTCTATTACTATTCAGACTCTGAAGGTGAGACTTTAACAACAAATCCATTAGAAAAGAAAATATTCCTGTAAAAGCAACAGTGTTTTCAAGAGTAGCATATCTTTCTCCATTAAACCATATCAAGTCTTATCTCAAGTATATTTCTGAGATTCCCACTTTCCATTCTGGTTCTAGTGTCACTGAATTAACCTTCTATACACAGTATGATCTCAAAATCAAACAGTTGTTAAGACCTTGAAGGTAAAACTCTAAAGATGGCATATATCTTCAGATAATTACTTGTCTGAATGAAGTTGTCTTCCTTTTTTTTTCTTTTCAAGAAAAGGAAAAGTACATTGTAAAAAAAACATGCTTCAGCATAGTTGGGAACACAATCATTGTTACATTGCAGAAACCAAGTGCTTGGCTGTCATGCAAAATGGGTTGTCTTTTCATTAGCAGAAGTGTCGTGCTTAGGGCTGAATTCATGTTCACTAATACTTTGAGTTAGCTTAACAGCTACTAGTCTTGTTTTTACATCTTTGCCTTGTGATGGGATATAAAAATGAAAAATTAGTCCCTGAAGTTCTTTTTGTGCCCTCCATCATTCCCTTTGCAGTAACTAGCTACTACACCAACTGACTTAAGGAATAACTATCTAAATCTCTTAATAATTTAAAACTAAATGTTCTATTTATGATAAAAATTCAGAATGCACCCATTACTGCAGTATCTATTTAATGCAGCCATCCTCATATCACTTTGGCAAATAGGGTACTATCAGGAAGGCCTTATAAAGGGATAGGCAATGATGGTTGACTGGCAGTACTATACTTAATAAATGAGAAACCATTTATTGCTAAAATTTCTGCTCTCAGATTTCTATCCTTGGACACTCACACATTTCACACTCATGCCTGTCAAGGCCATAGATCCTCCAGTCCAGTTCAAACAGTTGCCTTGGACCCAAGGGGACAGCAGGACACTCGCTCCCACCGCTTGACTTGCCTGATTCTTGGCAGGTGGTCCGGCCCCCAGCTGTAGCCGTGCCACCTTGGGCTTTGACTTCACCACAGCGTTGGATGTTCCTGTACAGAGCTCCCCACCCCTATTTGTTGTTTTCTAGATTGGATTGCCAGCATAAACCACCAATAGACTTGCTAATTACATAGTCCTGGGACAATTTCTTAATTTTCCTCCTTATCTCAAAGCCAGATAGTGACCTGTCACTATTAAAACACAAAGGGTTTGTGCAGAAAGAAAGAAGCCTGCAACAACAAATTCAGAAGGACTTGGGGTAACATGAGCTAAGCTTTGTTAAACCGAAGCATTCTTTATAGCACTTACCATGCATTCTGCCATCATAGTATGCTGTAAACACAGAAGTTGTTGCCTATGACAGTGTAATTCTTCAGTAACATGGCATATGCTATTAATCTTGTGCTACTAATGCTATTAATAGTATTAATCTTAATGTCTTGTACGATAATGTAGTATCATGATGCACATTCTTATGAAATCAAGAGTCTATTTCACTATACAATTACGTGTACCAGTATGTGAAACTTTAGCGTTGTGTTAGTATTTGGGAGCCTGAACTAGCAGGTGATGCTGCTGATATGCCTCTCTGAAATCAGTCCACACTGGTGTAGCAGCTCATTGATAGTACTTCCATCCTTTACTCCCTCATGGATTTTTATTTCTTAGACAGAGGTAAGAGATTACATGATTTAATCTGTTAGTACATTTTCTAGTGTCGCCTGTGTTTGTAATGGCATGAACAGCACCTTGAAGTTTGCATACCATTTGTTCTTTCTGAATACAGGTATCGTATTTTATGTGTCATGAATCTAATTTCAAAGCCGTGCCCTTAAAAATGTCTGCAGTTGCCCAAAATGGTGGATAACTTTTTTGTGAGATTATATAGCTCAAGACTGAAATAATAATTGTTTGGGAAAGAGAAAATGAGCAAATTCAAAGCATTTTTCATCTTGGCATTTCCAGCTAAATGTGATTGTCATTTTGGGTCACTGAATCCAGAAAACTGGGCTGAATAAATATTATTCTAAAGCTGTATTATGACTCTGTTTCAAATAGAGGGCTATACGTTATCATTCATTTACTCAGAGGAGAAGGAAAACAGGAGAGGAATTCGAGCAGGAGAGACAAGATTCACAGCAGGAACCATGTGTATGGAAGGCTGTACATAGGCAAATAATTTAAAACATCTGTCATTTCTTTTAATGTTTGCTTCATAGCTTTTTCTGAAACATCACAGATTTTGAAAGCTGGTTCACAGCCAGTGAAATAAAGAAAAATTTATGTAATACATCTGTATAAATTGTCAACTAAAAAAAATTTCTGTCTACATAAAAAGGGGACATACAATTAATGACTTAAGTACCATAATTCACAGAAGATATACTCAAGGGTACTGAAGGCACAAGTTTAGAATGAGCTCTCTTTCAAAAGGCATTTCAATGCACAAGTGTGCTGTTGATGCTACACTATGATTGAATATTAGCAGCATAGTGTTAAAAGACTATCATGTCTCAGAAGCACTATCATGTCTCCTGGTGAATATATGTCTCAATTTTGGGCCTTTTACAAACAGATCACAATATTGACTGCTATGGCTAAGGCAAATGTTTGTAGAACTTTGAATCGGAAAGGAAGGATTATGAGTTTTCATACCCTGTGATATACATAGGGGATGACACACACAGCAACAACCTTTTTTTCCCCTACATTTTGTCATTCTTGAATTCCTACAGTGGGTCATCAGCATTTGTCATATCTTTTTCTTGACCTGGGCACTTCCATTCCAGTATTTGGTCAGTCTCCAAAAACACACAACTGGCCTCTTGAAGCTGAAGGTTACTTTTGTAAAAAAATCAATTTATATTGAGACCTTGAGTCCATGGTAAAGGCTGGTCAGAAGAAAAGGAAGAATCTGATTTTAATACTCAAGTTGGCTGAAGTATGATCCTCATTCCTGAGAAATTATATCATTGAATATTGCCTTGCAGTCCAAAGAAAAATCTATAACACTGTAATAGGGAAAGGTCTGTACTCACCTTTGTGCATACTGTAAAAATATGGCATAAGAGCCCAAGCTGCAGCTGATCCTGAGGTGTGACTTTGGAGCAGGGTCAGACCACAGTATCTTCTGTAGTTCCTTTTTTCAATAGCCCTAGTCCCAGCGGCTGCAATCAACTAAGAGGATACAAGCAGCGGCTTCTTGCCACGTTATGCTGTTTAAGGAAAAACTTTTTGCAGGTGACTTTCTTCTTCCAGCTGAAATGGTGTAAGGGAATTGAAACAGAATGTAAAAGAAGCCTATCCCAAATATTCTGCTTTATTGTAATATTACAGTTCAGTAAAAGAGACAGAAAGCTTCAGTTTAATCTAATAATCCCTACCACGCATTTCTGCCAGCTCACGCCCCCTCCAAACCCCAAATATTTTTTCATTATTTGCAGGTGTGATGGAATGCACATTGTAATTATGAATTTAGTTGCTACTGAGTTGATCTAATTGAGTTGAAAAGCTGTTTTTACTTACACATACAGGAGCAGAACTAGCCTGTAATGTTTACAGAACGATCTAGTATATAGAAATGTTACCACTGTAAAATTTTGCCACAAGAAACACACATATCAAAACTGTGGGCTTCCAAAAGATAACAAAGGCCCTTAACTGTTTCAAGGTAGTTGCTGCAAATCTGTGTGGTCACTTTTGATACAGGACTAAAAACTACATTGAAATGAGATGTGATAATGAAGCATTAGTTTCTTAGAATCAAAACCTAAAAGCATATTTTTACTGTCACCATAAAATATTTCTCTTTCTTGCACAATGCAGCATTACTGAGTATGCACTTTCAAAATCTGAATCTCATGAATGCAGATTGAGCTGATGCTTTTGACAGGATAAAAATGTTTCAGCCTATTTAAAATTAGTTAGGGTGTGTATATGAGTGCAGAGATACAAATCCGTTGTTTAGGTTACAAGCAGAAAATGTTTCTTTAAAGAGAGAGTTTAAGTTCAAAGACCTGTCCAACTGGCTTAACCAAGAACAGCTTTCTTTTCCTCATGACTGTACCATGTTTTATTCAAGTCACACTTGCGCAGAACTTTCACAGTATTCCCTTATTGTCTGAGATAATTTACTTTCAGTTAATCTTGAATAACTGGCCAGAGCTGGTTTTGTTCATCTGTGAAACAGAAGGTATTACATCAACGCTAAAAGTGCTTATGGAATGCAAACACTGTAGAAATACCATCAAAAAGTATACATGCAGGAGAATATTGGTACTTTAATTTTAAGCTACTGAAGCAACCCACATGAGCTTTTGAGGTTTTTTGACAAGAGTAAATTCTGCTTACTTTCTGGAAAATTCCCAGATGCATACAAATAAGGAAGGGTTAAACTATATTGCAGAGTATGTAAGTTGTCACTATTTTACAGTGAAGGGGAAATTCAAATTGTACTGTTCAGCAGTGGTAATTTGTGACAGCGGAATGATCTGGCAGGGAGGGCAAGAAGGCCCAGCTACAGAAGGGGTTGATCGGCTGGAAGCAGGAATGCGGGAGACAGAAGGAGTCCCTGCAAGGGAGTGAAATTTCCCTTGGTGATGAGATAAGGAACAGCCACAGCATTCATTGTCTTGTAGCCAACCTGCTAGGGAAGTGCTCCGGGGCCACCTTTGGGCAACAGAGCCGGCCGGGGATGGCCCAAGGCCCAGCTGAGGTGTCCCATGGCACGGCTCATGGGAGGGGTGCTGGTACCAGTGTATATAAGGGATCGGCTAGCGACGTGTCTTTGCAGACTCCTTGTAGAACTACCTGTGGCAATAGCACTCTGCACAATGCATTGCTCTTTTCTTTTTTTTTTTTCTTTTAATATAGATGTGTTTAAGCACAAACAAGTGCTTAATTTACTGCGAGGGGTACTATAAACATTCCCCAACAACAGTCATGTTAGTTGAATGTGATAAGAGATGAGTGGAAAGGTAGATTTTTATGATGCCAAATTTCTGCTATGGATTTTGTCTTTTTTGCCTCTACTAGTCTTGTTCATTTCTACTTCCACCACCTACCTTCCTCACTGCCCACATCTAAGCTTATTTTATTTCTTAGTACAAAAATTTGCTACCTCTACTTCTACTGCTCTTCCTTCTAATTTTCATCTGCTTTGGGTCTTATCACCAGAGCCTTCACCTCCAGTGATTCTTCATAGATTGTGACTTTCTTTGGACTTTGCTTTTGCCTTTGTTTCTAATAACAGAAGGTTTAGGGTTTTATTCATGAAAATGACCCTAGGGGTGTGGGGCGGATGCTTATGAGGTTTCTCATCTTCATTAGGTAGAGAAACTGGAATCCCAGTTTTTTAACAGACAGAGATATATGTTTGATACAGTTCTATGTAATCCTTGTTTGAAAAAACAAAATGAGTCCTCATTGATTTTGAAGAGTTATATCTAAACTGAAATAGAAATGGAAGAAAAGACTGTCTGCAACTGAAGCAAGAGAGTCTCATATTTAAAACAACTTTCAGTGATGAAATTTTAATTAATGTTAGCATATTAAAAAAACCCAACAACTTGTTTCCCCATAACTTTAGAATTCTGAACAAGATACTTCATTGTAAAAGTGTTGGAACAAGATTATTCATAAGCTATATTTCTTTGGACATGTTTAAATGGTCTTCAGTTATAAGATATATAATTCCACTTTAGTACTCTATGTGAAATCATTTCCAGGAATGCAAATACATGTGCATTCAAGCAAGCCATATATGATGCTAATGCAGTGTATTAGGAACAAGCATTTCCCTAAGATCCCTTTTCAGAAAAGAAGATTTTCTTACAAATACTGTCCTGTCTCAAGGGCAGTAAAAGATGACAGCTTGGAAGTAAAATCAGAATCTAACAATAGCTGAATACATTTTGAGTAATAGAGTGGTTGTTTTTCTGCTGAATTAGACATGCAAAATAAACTCCAGATAAGAGAATTTAAGAGCTATAGTAGTTTGCCATTGAGGGCTGTATTGTTGTTGTATCCTACGGGAAGCTGTTGAATGGGAGAGGAGGGTACAAGAGATTAAGAGACATAACCCTGCAGTCAGGTTTCCAATTAATCCAAGTTTTTCTTGGAGCTAATTGTGTTCTCTGTACTATAATTATGGATTAAAAGATGGGTTTAGTTCTGTTTTTACAGAACATTTAGCAGGCTGAAGTCTTGTCCTACAAGTGAAGTTTGCAGACATTGTTCCAATAGTGGCACTACAGAATTTAGTAGCATCATGCTAAAAGCAAACTTTGATCCATACATAAGTAAGGGAACCGAAGCCTTACCTTCATCTGTATCCATTCTCTGTACTTTGGGGAGAATAATGTTTGCAAGGAGAAAACCCGACCTTACTCCTCAGTCACTCTAGAGCTTTCTTTTGATGATTCAAGAAAATAGCCCTTCCACTTTTGTACACTTATATGCAAATCTCAGCCACAATTTGCCTTTTCTTATTATAAGAATGGGGATTTTTCATGGTTGATTTTCCTCTAAATCCAGGGGCTTTCCACTGAGTTCATCTCTACAGTTAAATTCTATAAGATACTGTGCAAAGGAAAGGGTGTCAGCAACCATCCCAAATGATTTATAATATGTTTGAATCAAACATGTATCTCATTCACATTATGCCTTATGCTTTGATGCAGATTTGTCTAACTAGAGTGTGTGCAAGCAAATTCACACACACACACATTATAATAAGGCTTCCTACCCCTCCAGGAGCTTTGAAAAGATGTAAGCTACTTATCCCATTTTTATTCATTGATCCATCCATCCTTGAAGCAAAAGACATATTATATTTCATAGCTTCAGCCACAAGGACCTCCAGCCTCACTGAAGAATTTTCTGAACCACTGACTCTAATTTCCATATTCTGTGGAGAATAGTAGAATGCACTAGATTAATATCTGAACTTAGTAAAGCATTTGATATCATAGCTCACAAGAGTTATTAATGAAAATAATCTGTCTTGGCTTGGCTATGACCCTTTGGAGGAATTTGTACTTAAAAATGCTTAAATGTAAATGTCTATGAGGATGTAGTTGATCTAGGGACCAATCATGTCAACCCCAGACCGCAGAATGAAAATAAATTAATGTCACTTATGTAGTCCCTTATCCTACTCAAGGGATGAAGCACATAAGTTTAGAGTCAGTGCAGTGTTTGAAAAGTGCTTTGCTGTAAAGTGACTAGGATATTTTGGCTGACATCCTGGTTTTTAATAGCAACAGTTTTAGGCTTACTTGCATATAAATACAGTCTTGCTTATTTTCCCTAGGAGGCCTTTGGGTGCATTTCATCAACTAAAAGAATATTTTATAAACCATTAACAATACTCTGTGAAAAATTGGCAACACTCACTAGATGCCAGAATACAATTAAAGCTGCCATGGTGCCACTAGTGAATAGCAAATGTCACCTAAACCCTTTTATAAGACTTTGTTCCTTCATTATCATTTCAGAGAAAGAAAGACCAGCAGGTACCATAGTGATGGGCATCAATGAAGTGCTTAGGTGAAATACAAATGCCATGGAATTGTAAAAGGGAGGAGAAGATTTGTTATAACTAGTTCTGGGAAAGAAGCTTCTGTCATCTCCTGAGTGATGTGGAAGAGTGGTAGGTCATTTGATTCAGGGAGGTCATCTGGGAAATATTATTGTATGTCACACAGTAAAAGCAGCCTTGGAGGATGCCTGGCTGCTGACATGTGCTGTGGTATTTGGGTTATGACTGGAAACCAGTAACACTTTCAGAACCAGTCACCCAGATCAAGGGAATTGTAGCAAACCAGGAAATCATATCAGAAATTAGTCCATTTTTGTGACTAGGGCAGAAAGAAAAAGAATAAACTAAGATACTAGATTTGTTCCAACTCTCAGGTAAAAAGGTGAAATCATGACCATTCAGAATTGTCGCATTTAGTTAACTTATATATAGTTGCTTGCTTTTAATTTACATGCAACCATAAAGATGACCAGAAAGGCATTCATACCCGTTAGTTTGAGAGTTTTCAGGAGTTTCTGATTTCCAAGAATCACCTATTCAAAAAATCCCCTATAGCACACCTAATGTTAACATAAGCTGGGGAATTCTGAACTTGAAGCTTCTTAAAAAAAAGGCTGAGCATGAATTTGCCTTTTCTTGGGGTAGGCAAATTTGACACTTTCTAGCCTCTGCATATGTTTTAGTAGTTGAGATAAATTTTGTGCAGCTTATGCCTTGAAAATGGTAGAAGCTATCAATTTAATGAGATGTTCAATTTGCTGTAGCTAAAGTGCTTTGCTCCATTTTTTTTTTGTATGCCATGATCAAGTATAGCATCAGGGTCACTAAACTATATCTTTATCATTTAATTACATGTCCACATATGTGATTGACTAAAAAACCTGACAATTTTTACCACAGAGAAAACAAATAGCTTTAAAAAAAATGATACAAACCACGTTTTCTCTTAGTTGCCTCATTTCCCCTGCAGCAAAACTATGTGCAACCCTGACAGAGAAGATACAAGGTTGTATTGGGTTTCTGTGGCAAGGTTTTGGTAGTGGGGGGGGTTACAGGGGTGGCTTCTGTGAGAAGCTGCTGGAA
>JANZLQ010000095.1:28139689-28206065 GCA_026212715.1 Elanus axillaris
GCTGAGTCTGTTTTGCCCGTGACGGTGATCAGTGAATGATCTCTCCTGTCCTTATCTTGACCCACAAGCCCTTTGTTTTATTTTTTTTCTCCTCTCCCCTGTCTAGCGAAGAGGGGGGGGAGTGATAGAACGACTTGGTGGGCACCTGGTGTCCAGCCATGGTCAACCAATCACAAAGGTTAATGGACATGCTGACATTTAATGCTAATAGTAAACATTTCAGCGTATGGAAAGCTAATTATTTACAGCTTAAGCAGTGAGAAATTGTGAAGCTTGTCTTTAGACCTTGTGGCTTCTTGGATTTTATTTGTATAGGTGATGTATACACAAAAGAATTTCTTTACTGCTATATTCTCCTTACTGTATTCTCTGTAGACATTGTGCTGAACATTCCGAAGGCTAATAGCTCACAGAACACAATAAAAAGTTGTTATTTAGAAACACTTGCACACCTATAATACTTTTTTTTTTTTTACCCTCTAATGCACCTTTTTAATAACTTTCAGCTGAAAATACTGCCCTTATTTCCTAAGAGTTACTCATGTTTACTAAATCACCTGTAGGTATTGTCCTTTTTACAAACCTGCCCACAAAACCAGCTTGTAAAGTAATAAGTAAAATATTATTATTTCAACTAGCAATTCATGGGAACAGAGCAGTCCCTTGCACTTACCAAAAGCAGTGATCTAGTATAATGCAAACTTCTTATTCTTTTAAAGAGTAAGTCTTCTTAGAAGCTTTCATATTTTTTTTCTGTGAATGGCATGTGCTATAATAATATTTTATAAGGCCTGCTGTGTTACATCATGTCACACAATTAGGAAATCACACATTTAGAAATTACATTACAATTAAGTAATACATTCTTTATAAAATTTGAATTTAAATAACTTTTTATATACCACAAATCAATCATTATGGATTATTATTATTAATTATTATTAACTGTTATTAACTATTATTTTAATCCATAACGTCATGGTAAGTATCAAAGACGAGTAAGCTATGAATTTAGAAAATTAAGTGTGTTAGGTATTTTCTTAGAAATTATGAGAAACTCATCAGAGATTTCTGATGTTAAAATTTTGTTTTCCTTAGTGCTAGAACTAAAGGAAGCATGGAAACTCCCACTGCACTTCCACCTCTCAGGCCTATGTAACTGAGATCATGAATTAGAAAAAAATATATTATGACATTGTATCTTTGGCTTGACTTTGAGAGCCTTTTTCATTTGGCACTGCAGCTGGGAGAAGACAAATCTACATGAATTTTTGCATTGCAATGAGTGCTGGAAAGAAAAAAAAAGCAGTTTGAAAAGAAAATGTTAAGTCAAAGATGAAAAAAAACCACTTGTCCTATCTTAAAATCCTTTAATTGTTGTAGATTTTGGTAGGAAAAACGTTACTTGTCATCTTAGTGCAGAACCCTCTCTGAAGCTGAGCTTTCTCCACTCTATCCCACTGATGGTAATCACCAACAATGCTTTTCTTTTTATTAGTTTTTTTTTTTATTATTCCCTCCACCTCTATAGGAGTCAGTACAAATGACAACAGAAAATGCCAATAAAAAAGTTGGATGAGCAAAGCAAGGATGTTGTGTGGTTACAATGTCTGAGAACTAGACAACTCAGTAAAGATCACTGAAATACAATGCAAGAAAACATGAATTAGGGGTTCTAAAAACTGTTCTAGATAAGAAAGGGATGCACAAGAAAGCAGGAAGAATTTGGAAAGCCAGGATATTGGTGGTGCTCTTAAAGACTCAATTTTACACTCTCACTATAAAATTAGGAGGGGTTTTGTGGGTTGACCTTAGCCATCTTCCATGTGCCCACCCAGCCGCTCTCACACTGCCCCTCCTCAACAGGATGGAGGGTGAGAATAAAACAAAAAGTTGAAAAAGCTTGTGGGTTGAGATAAAGACAGGGAGACCACTTAACAACTGCCATCACAGGCAAAATAGGGAAAATTAATTTAATTTATTGCCAATTAAAATAAAGTAGGAAGGTGAAAAGCAAAGACAAAAACTCTGAGACAGAGGTCTGAGAATATTTTATTGTTTTGTTCAAAATCTTGTCTTTGTGTGTGGTCTATTCCATTCCCTTTTTTTCTCCTTCTTCTCATTGTCAAACACGTCCCCCCAAAAAAACCCCCAACAAACAGTCCTTTTCCTTCCAGCCATCAAAAATTCTTGAGCTGATAACAGTACAGGGATACAGCTGGCCTTTCCTTTTGGGGAAACAGGAATGGGACACAACACATATCATTCTTCAACTTCAGGCAAGACAAATCTGGAAGTCTAGAAAAAAGCTGCACTGCCCTCGGTAGCTGTACTGAGATTCAGTCTTGGCTTTGCAAGAGTAGGTGCCTCAAGTAACCAACTCCAGCCTTGAGTTAGCATTTTGGATGCACAAGCCGGGCAATTTAGATGAGGAGATAATATAGGCATGACTGAGGCTTGAGCTCATGTAAAGTTGTTGTGAACAAATTTTGGTCCAGGTGCCTGGCTTGGTGATAAATTTGTAGCTTGCAATAGGTTCTCCTATTCCTCAAAGACTTATGTGGTTCTTCTTCCTATTTATTTGTTTGTGGAGTTAGAAATTCCTCATCTTATTTCTTGCTTGTAGGATAAATTTTCTTCCTGTACATTTTTATTCATGCAGGCTCCCATTTGATCCTGCTGTAAGATTCTCTCCTTCTTTTCACATACTCAAAAATTGTAGTTAAAGCAATTTCTTTAGGTGTGCAATTATACAGCTGCTTAATGCTTCTGTCTGTCTTGTGCTTATTCTCCTGCCTAGTGTAATGTCTGTGACAGGAGTTATTATACTGGAGTCTCTTAAATCATCAGTCTTAATGCAAACCACAAAGTCTTCTTCTGTTTTGAAACTTTCAGCCACAGTTCACACTATCTATAGTCTGAGCTACATGCAAAGTGTGCCATCCCACAGCTGTGTACAATTCTGTCTTCTCTTTGGGCTACTTGGTGTGCACTGTGCCTGTAGCTGTGTATCTGATGGAAAACAACTATGCTTCGTGCTGCATTTTGGGTATCCATGTGACCATAGTATTTTCAACTGCCACCTAAAACCCCCACCAAACAAACTGAAAAAACTATTTGCACTGCCTTTGAGGTATGCCATATGCATCCCTAGAATGTCATCTTAAAATGCACCCAGTATGACCTACAGGTTGCTTTTAATTTTCTTGCTGTTACAGACACTTCATTCTGCCATCCTCCATTCAGTTGGCTGAAAAAGTGGAAATATGCTTTCAGATAAATAAAGATGCAATATCACACTCCACCCCCTTCCTCCTCCCCTTGTTTTTTTCCTTTTGAGAAGATGCTGATGTCTGATCTGTCAAGGTCACACACTGGAAAGTATGTAGTGCAGGCTGGAAGTTGTCTAGCAGTCTGGAAACATTTATTTGTATCACAAACAAATTGTTCATTTAGTCCTCAGAATGTTTAGATCTCTGGCTCCTGACATTTTCAAATGACAGTAGTAAAAATGAATGTAGTAAGTGAAGTGGAGTTGTGGCTGCTGTTTTATGTACTGCTTGAACAAAGAAGCTAATGAATCCCTTTTCTACAGTATGAGGTTACAAAGTAAAGCACAGAAAAGGCTCAGAGGGGTGGAAAAACACTGAATAACAGAAAAATTATAAATCAGTTCCTGAAATACGATTGTTTTGAAGTGTTTTAGGAAGAGCTCCTATCTTCTGAGCTAAACTTGATAGTACAGTACACTTCCTCCAATGTTAAGAGCAGGCTGAGGCACATCCAAAAGGGACAAGATATTTTAAAGGACAGAAATGAAACCCAGAAATTGAGGTGGACTGTTTTCAACTCTGCTATAGAAAGTCTGAAGGAAAATCTTTGACAAAAATCCATATCTATTCCACCGCAAGAAGTACTAGACCTCCAAGAGGAAAAAAACCCAACCCAACCCCCCAAAAAAAACCAGTCCTAAGAATTAAAAAATTACTTGGATGAGGAAAGGAAGAAAAGATCATGGGAGAAAAAAATCTTCATGAGGTATAATACTGATTTTTTTCAAATAACTCTTATATTATAAAAGGTACCTGTCACACGTACAGCTTTACCCCATGTAATCAATCCTATGGACTTCAGGGCATCTTCTTCTGTGTATCAGTGGCATCAATACCTGTTGCAAAGCAGAAGTGGTTTCAGGAGATTTAAATCAAATCAAATCAGAATTGAAACAGTTTATTGATGCTAAACAATTAACCGTCAGGATACATTCAGGACCAACACTGGCTATACAATGGATAAACCACAGTGCTAGACACCTAGAAGCAGTAAATACACATCTTTCATCTCCAGATATACTTCTACGACTGATCCCGAGGGCTCTAATCTGACACAAACACAAATATGCCACTGTCTGCCAAGTTCCCTGGGAGTCACAGCCGCACACCTAAGGAGTATCCCCGGGTTCTGTCCTGTAGTGTCACCCACAAGCTCGGTGCTGTCTGAGAGCCAGCTGGTGTGGTGGTTATGATGCTGGTGGGGCAACATCTGGTTACTGCTTACCTTGACTAACAGCTGTCTTCCTCTCAAAGACAGTTTTGGGGCAAACATTCTCTTAGATAGTCCTTCTACACTGTTTACACATGTATTTCTCTGTCTGTTTTGCCTAGAGTAGTTTTATCCTCATCCTGGGAATGGAAGAGTTCATGCCAGTGGACAGACAGGAAGAAGAAAGAGAGCAAAATGTGAAATAGCATACATGGAAAAGAATGAGTGCTTGGGAGGAAAGTGCAGCCAAAGTAGTACATAGTAACATTGCTATTGCTGGATCTGGAGATTAAGAGTAAGCCTGTGCAATCAAAAAACATAATCAAGAGAGCAAACCAGAAAACAGAGGTATCTTAGCAGATTATCCTTAATTTTTATATGAAATAAAAGTAAACTTATAGTAGAAATTATCTAAAACTTTGGGGAAAATTGATCAAATGAGGGGGGGGAACCCTGTGTGATTATTATATGTATGAAGGGTCAGACAAATAATGTTATTTAAGTCATAATTTAATAGCAGATCTAATCAGGTAGGGGGGTTGTTTCTCATTAAAAACAATGTTAAAATAATTAATTTGTAGCAAAATTTGTTATTGTTGCTACACTAAACACAGATTAATTAAAACTTACATATCCTGTTCTCTATACATACAGAAGAAAAAAAAATGCCCCTACTATTCAAACTGCAAAAAAAGTTCAAAATAAAAAAGCTCTTCTATCTATTTCTGTTTGATGCTTGCTTTTCATCTCCCTAGATTTTTTTCAGTTTGTAAAACCTGTAGCAACTTTCACACAGGTGATTGAGTAATTATTTGTAGAACTAAGCTTCTATGAAGCTTTTAAAAGGATTGAAGAATAATTGTTTATGCACCTAGGGAAACAGAGTAGTAATCAGAGAAAAATTGACCTTATACACAATCTGCTCAGGTTATAAAGGGATTTCAGTGTTTTACTTCAAAAAGCAGTGAGAGCTTAAATTATGGTTTTTTTTAAATATGAAAAAATGTATATCTTTAGTTTCTTTACAGAAAATCACCAAAAAAATATCAGAAGGTACCATTTTCTTAACATTTTGATTAACATTGTAAATGATGCAAGTGGTTTCTTAAGGAAAATTTTGAAACTTTTTCAATGAAATCCTAGTCTATTGAAATTCTGTAGGAATTCTGGATAGCCAAAACCGGTGGGCTTCAGGTTGTAGGGGAGGTCCCCTTCCTCCTGGGTTGCCCACCTGCTGGCTGAGCACCTCTTCAAGATGCACTTGCAAAGCATGGGCACAGCCGGTCACGCAGACCCCCAGGGCCCACACAGGCCCCTTTTTTAGCTGCTCCCCACCAGGTCCCCATGTTGGTTATTCCCCTAACTAATGTAATCTCTCCTTCTCTGCCCTGGGCTCCTCCTAAATAAATGACTTTCCCCTAGTTACTTTTCCCCTGTAGAAGTTATTTTTTTCTATATCAGTACACTAATTGGTATTTCTGATAGCATTTCCTAGGCAGTCTTGGTGTTACAGGTACAGTTCCCTAGGTGCTGCTGGCCTTTCAGACTGTCTCCTCAAAAGGTCCCTGGTGCTCCCCTCTAAATATTCAGAAAATGTGACTTTGTCTCACATAAAGCCCATTAAACCCATGTAAACTCTGGCTATTCCTAACAGCACTATCTGTAATTTCTGTCCTCTTCTCACTGCATTATTTGTTACATCCAGCAGTTTCTCATGTCATGCTTGGTAGTTTCCCAAGGTCTGTTCACTTACTCAAATCTCAGGTCAGGCTTTAGTCACCTGCCTGCATACCTTAACACTACATGCCTAATTCTCTAGAATCTTTGAATATCTTAAGTTAAAAGACCCATAAAACTAGAAGAAAAATGGAGAATTAAAGCAATTATTAATTTTTAATATCTTTTTTCCTTTATTGCATACTGCTACACTTAGAAAATATTTTGATAAGTCTAATTTTATTTTCATCTTTGTTACAGTATGTTTAAATCTTCCTGACTGCACACGACAGAAACTTTAATGACGCTTTTTACCTATTAGCATGAAGACATGAGTGATTTTACAGGAACAATATACTGAAAGCAAAGGACAGTTTTTCATTCAGGCTCTAAATGTGAATCTTTTTCCCTTTAAAAAATGTTACCAAAGTCTCTCTGCTTTTACGTTTGTCATGTTTTTTCTGTAACTGACTGCTAAATTAGCTCTTCAGAGCTCTGACTGTGCATGACAACCCACGCGATTCATTTCCCATGACCCCATGCACAGCCTTGCATTATACCAAACTTCAGTAGAGACTGCTATGTCAGAAGGCTGACAAAAATGTGTCTCTGAAGGTTATAAACCAGAAGTTACTGTCTTTTGTTTAAGAAAAAATCATGAAGCCAGTAAAATATTGATCAAATTATATCTAATTTCCATCAGTAGCCATACACAATACATATATGACAAATTGATTTAGAACTAGGAAGAAACGAACCCTCCACTTGTCCTGTATATTCTGATTTACGTGACAGTAATACCAAAGCACGTTATTAGACCATGCAGCTGAATGTGATATCCCAGTGATTCTACAAAAAACACATACTTTGATAACAGCAGGATGAGCTGTATACACTGGCTTCCCAAACCTTGTTCTGTCATATCAATGCTGAAGACTTAATGACCTCAAAAAGCCCAAACAACTGATCAAAAAGACTCAAATGTACAATTAGTAATCTCACAGAGACTGTACAATCAACAGTTTGAAAACCAGGAATCTAACCTTCAGGATCAGCTAGAAAGGCAAAGGCTTTGAGCTTCTTGACATTGAATTCCCACAGGGACAGTCTTGGATTAATGAGTTTACTAGGACTTGTGGTTTGTTACCTTTCAGCTGCGGTTGCTGAGCTATTAGCTTTCAAAAAGTTCCCCATCATCCCAGCAATCCATAGATACTGTTCCTTTGACCTCATAAAAACCTGTATACACTTATCATCTGATCAAGAATAGGTGCTGAGCCAGGAGTTTAATCCTGTGCTGTCACCTCAATCCAGCATGCAGAGAACCTAAGCTGGAGACATCCCAGAGAACTTCACCTTGACATCGGTGCAGACTGCCAGGGATATACATTAGAATCCCTTGGTATTAAAATATACCTGACACGCCATAGATACCAATCACATGAGGTTTTGCAATGAGATGGAGCTTATAACCAGTAACTTCACAAAAGCCTAGTACCGTCATACGTGAACATCAGAAATATTCAACTACCACGGCAGCTTTTGCCTTGAATTTTGCCCAGCAAGCTAATGAAACTGGAATACTGGTCTCCTGGCAGCCTGTTTCCTTAGGCTATCAGATCAACAAGCATGAACTCTTGAGTAATTGAACTGACAAGACTTTAACTTTGGCTAAAGACTTAAAGCAGTGCTGATCCCCTTGTGGATTTCTGTATCTTGATGCAAAAATAGTAAGCCAAGTCTCATAAACACTGGCTTTGGCAATATTTCAGCAAGTAAAAGGTGTTGAACTTGAGGCCTTATAAAAGAGGTTCAGACCTTTGAAAAACTCCAAACATGAGCTCTGCTCAGGTGCCTGGCTGTAAACTCAGAAAAAATAAAATGCCAAATCCCTAACCTGAGGAACATGTAGTTAATGCATGAGAGCTGTCCAGATGGTTACCATCGTCCTACCTGTGCTTTGTCCAATTTTTATCTTTGTCTACAGCTTTGACAGCTATTAAATTCTCTTAGCTTTAACACTGGTTTTGGAATGCATTTTATTTTCATACTAAGAGAACCAAATTGCTGATGTGGGATGGAATCCAAAGTTCACTGAACTCAGTAGAAAAAAAATCACAGCCTGACTATATCTTTGAACTAGTAATTAGTGCCTGAAACTATCCTATAACTGAGATCATACTCTTTAATAAATGTACTATAGTGCTGAAAGGAAAGACATGCATAGAACTACATTGCCACATGCATGATTTTTTTCTATTTATTATCTTGGTTTACTGTGACTAAACATGATTGAATGTGAGGTGGAAGGTATTCTGGTAGGACAGCCTGGTTCAGTCAGCTCATCATACAATGCAGTTTGACATCAATATACTGTGTAAATAAACACCTTTGTAAGTGGAGGACAACCACATATCTAGTCTTTTAGTACTCCAGAGCCTCAGCTGACGTATAGTCAGGCAGCACTTTGGCTTACTCAATGTGGAGTAATTCATGCTGTGTAGCTATACTGCTTCTCATAGCCAGGACAGTTTTTTTTTAAAGGTGACCACTACTGCAAAATCTTTGTTTTCACAGACTCAAGAGTTAATAAAGGCTGCTAACAGTCATTTATAGCATTTTCTGTATTAACATGTTGAAATCCACTGAAGTATTTTATTTTTAATGCTTGTGTACAGCATTTGCTTGTTCAAAGTATTTCCACATCATGTTGCAGGCTAACAAGCAAAGCTCCCATGCTTTCTTGGCCAACTGGTGTAAAACAGTTCTTCAAGTCACTGGGTGAGGTGGAACTTGGAGGACTCTGGGTATCTCAGGTCAGGCCAGGCTTGTTTTAATTTTCTGTCTAAAATCCATTTCAGTCAAAAGCCCTGATGACAGTAGCACCATTATTCAAGCTGGGAAGAGTCATTCCATGTTGATAAAATTTGATTTCTTTGTCACAGTCTTTCAGACTGTATCCCTACAATGCATTGCAATTTTGCAGAAAAAAAAATATGGTGATTTAATCCACTGTGGTTATTGCAATTACAAATAGCGTTCACAAAACTGTACAGAATTCATAATTGGGCAGACACATTCTCCAAAGTGTCACACTGTCATTCAGCCACAGCACAGCTGGGAAAAAGAGTGCTGAAGAAGCTAAGCAAAACAACTGATTTGGATGACTACAATGAAAATAGTTTATTATTGCCACACAGCAGAAATTACCCACTTCCTTCCCCTTGGTTTTTGCTGTGAAGTCATACCACTTTCAAGTTGAGACATTCTGTTAGGAGATACTCTCCTTGTGTGCCCTCTGCAGCGTGAAAGTCTAAAAATGGCAGCAAAGCCTGTGCCAAAATTATAAGGAATAGAGATGGAAGACTGATACATTTGGACGTTTGACTAAATCTTGTAGATGTTTATGACCATTCCGGGAGTATTAATCTCATTACTGTAACTAAATGTTTTGGAAGATCATTTCCCAGTCATTGATGACTTTGCTTGTCAGGTTATTTTTACACATGCACATGGAGCATCCTCCTTTCCTTCGAGGAAATCAGAATCAAAATATGATTGGAAGTAAAAAGCGAGCACTCATTTTGATTTCTTTTACCTAGTTGGTGTTCAGGACAGCAAAGTGGGACTAAACAGGCTCTACTGGTGTTTCATCCAGCAAATGGACCCTACCATTCCGGCTGGCTGAGGTTACAAGAGGGTCATGCCATAGTCTTCAGAGTCCTGTAGGATGAGTTACCTTGTAAAGTAACTCTAATTTTGGTGAGCTTTTCACCTCTTCAGTGCATGGAACAGTAAGCAGGGGCCATGAGGAAATGCATGTAACATCTGAGAAGTACCAATAATATTCTGCTTTCTAGAGTAAGTCATTGAAACACCATGAAAATTACTACACAATGTTCCAAAGATTTTGAAAAGGAAAGTATCTGTTTAGTTATTAATTAATATAATTATATTAATAACTATTCTGGGAAAGTATTTACCTCTGTATCAGTGAGTATTTTTATTTAAGAAGACTATTTTTGTTTCTCCTATAACCTTATCTGGAAGTACAAACACAGAAAAGGGAAAGACCAATAGATGGGGAAAAATATGCATTGCAGTCCAAGCACTGAGTTCCCGTCATCATTTAGTCTTCACTAATGCAGCCTCCCTTCTCAGTTTGCATCCTGTCCCTTCTCCCTCCCACCAGTTCAGAGTTTAAGATTTTTCAAAGTAGCACAAACTATTTAAGATCTGATTGATCAACAACAAACATAAAAATAGATCACAACCTAGAACATCTCTGAAACATATATTTCACATAATAACAATAATGATACTAAAAATACTAATTTTAAGAATCGTATAAGATATCTCAAAGCTTTCTGTTTCTCTGGAGAGTTACAGAGACTCCAGCTGTTATTCCAAACATTTCAAAATTTTGAAGGACTCTGAAAGTAGACATTCTTCTGTAAAATCAAAACTTCTATGGAAATTATTCTGGAATGATCTTTTCCCTTTCTTATAGCTATGCAATTGTTACAGCTGAACATAACCTGTGCCTACATATGGACACACATGCATCTAAGTTACAGATGCTCCCAAGCCCAGTGGATGGTAGCCTACACTGCACTACTGACACAGCCCACGGAGGCGGAATATTCTGCTTAAGTAAATAGCAGTCATATTTTACCATTCATGCACCCTTTGTCAGATATAGCATAGGTATTTAAGCAGTGAAAAAAAAAAAAGCCAAAAGCAACTGTTACAGCCCTTTTTATGTTTTCTCATCACTAGTTTTTCTTCCCTGTCATTCATTATAGGTAGATCAGCTACTGGGCTAGCTTGTATTATCTCTTCTTTGAATTAAATTATTATAGGGCCAGTCAGGGAAAGAGGTGTCTTGCTAGCCAGCTGGATGATTTTGAACGTTTTAAATATGGGTGACACCTTCAACATGGGGATACTGCTTCTCAAGTCCTTTGTAAACTGCTTTAAGATGAACTGACAAGGAAGAGTCAGGAGGTAGATACACTTCAGATTCAGATACACTTCTCTGAAACTAATTTCTTTAATGTGTTGTTCTGAACAGGTTTTTTAGTTTGAGTATTTTTAAACTAACTGCAGATATTGTTAGAATTACTATTGACTTTTATGAGGCTAGAAGCCACCTCCTATCTCTCATGGATACACATGGGATTTGGATCTGAATGGATTTGGCTGTCTATTTTGATCGGGGTTTCCACTGTGAAGCCATGCTACTTGTGTTCAATGTCATGAAAACACCTGTCCAGCTTTTCCCCAGTAGACTTTGTGGAAACCTTATAGTTAAAAGCAAAATAACCCCACAACAGCTCTCCAAACATGCAGTGCATAATTGTGTTCTCTAATTTTGGAACACATTTTACATATATTCTGTTTTAATTTTTAGCTGTTGAATGAGCATTAGCAATGGTGGAATTATTAGATGCTATTCCCAGATGTAGTGCTTTTAAGAAGAAGGGAAGAAAGGATAAGGAGAGAAATATTGCTTTTTAGAAAGTGTTATTTGGTTGACTTTGTCCTCCAAGAATATATGTGAATATACATATAACATGCAAAGAATATGTGTGTATACACATACATGTGTATATACCAGCAGTGGAGGTCAAATTAAAGTCTATTGATATTAACCCTTTTACCACCTTAATTTTTATGAGTCAAAAGAAAAACTAAGTCCCATCTAGGAGGGCATTACAAACAGGCACGGGAGACCTGAGTGCATTTCTGTGCCTGCCAATTGTCTCCTGAATAACCTTGGTCACTTTGCTTATTTGTATCTCCTGTTTTATAAAGGCAATCCTTCCTTGAAATACATTTCGGTCTACTCCTGAAAAGCATGAGATAGTGCTGTTATAAATATTAAATTGATTCACCAATTTAAAAAAAAAGAAAAAATTGAGGATGTGAGAGGAAGGTCAGGATTGAAACTCTCAGTTATGCTGAAGAATAGTATGGTTGTCTAATTTAATACTCACTGATTTGCTAAGTAACTGAACTTGGAAACACACTTCCTGGTTATCCAATATAACATTTCCAAAAAGATAAGGTAAAACCATCAGCATCTTATCACTGCAAAAGGAGAGTGTCACAATTATAAGAAGAACATAATTTGTATGAAAGAATATATCCCACCTGAATAGCTTGAGTTTTTCAGTTCTTGCTTATTTTTCTGGTTATTAAAATCTGCATACTTTCAACGGCACTAGGTTTTCTGCTGCACTATGTCAGCATTTCCATTGAAAACATTTTAATGGGAATGCTGTTCATCTGCAAAACGTGCTTTCTAAGCAGAAAACTGGAACATCCAGGATCAAGTTCAAGCACACCACCAGTTAAGGTAGTATTAGAAATTTTAAAATAATCACTTGCCCCTTTCTGAAAACACAAGCATCAAGAATTTCAGTTTAATTTTTTAAGATTTTTTAAGTCTTGGCTGCAAATCTAAATGGTCCATAAACCACTTTTTAGACAAATATCTGCTACCAGGAGAGAGAAGGGGCCTGCGGAAAAGATCTATTAGGCCTGTTTGATGTTGTTAACACAAATCAGGAAATAAGTGACAGTCTGAAAAAGCAGGATACCATGGGGGGTGGGGAAATCTGCTAAAAAGAATGCATACAATTGGCTCTGATCCTAAGGTGCCACTGGGAATTTCCAAATGGGGCCCAGAGGATGTATGAAAAGCGATCGTCAAAGGAAGTGCACATAGAACTGTTACAAATTATATGAGGTCTGATAAGGCAAGTTACAAGGTCTGATAAGGCAATTATCTGGCAAAAATACCATCCTTAAATCCAGAGCAATCTAAAAAAGGCAGTAGCAGAAGGCATTGGCAGTGTATTTTGGCCCATGTCCATCCACTCCTGAGCAGGATGGGAGGAGGAGAGGGGGGCCTAGCTCTGATTCTGGCATACAGGTTTGTCATAGGCATTGCAGATTAATTCATTGCACTGTCATCTAGCGATTTCCAGAGCTGCGACTACCCTAGGAAGAGTGAATATTACAGTTTTACATGATGGGTTTAACTCTAAATGTTCACAGATTTGAGTGTTGGAGATGTCATGACGGTATGGAAGACCAAAGGAGTTCAAAGCTGAGGCAGCATCTTCAGCTGCACCGTGTTGTCACTATATCTGTGTGATGCCGACCTGTGTGGGCTCCATCTCTGATCATGAAGCCAAGGATCACCTCGTGCACAGAATGTAAATGCTTCAGATCACATCATAGCTTGTTTCTCAACACAAGTTTGTTCATACATTGGTTACAACACTTTCAAAATAGTTTTTCCCCTAGCTACAGCTGTAAGAGCACAGCCACCCAAAGAACAAGTACTATGATTGCAAATTTAGTGGTTTCTTCGGCATGAACTTTTCTCTATAAAATGTACCGTTAACCATCTTTCCTGTGATTTGTAGCAGCTGTTGTGTCACCATGCCAACTGATTGGTAAAATGAAGGAAGGGCACACTCAAAGTCATTTCTGAGCTGTGCAATATCTTATGAAGAAAAGCTAGTGATTATAATGAGAAAAGTAATTCCTCACCATGAAAGCTGACTGAGAGCAAATGGAGAAAAGTTAGATTTTCAGCTAAAGAAAACCTGAGAAAGATTATCACCCTACATGAAAAAGGTTGAATTGCTTTGGAGATGAGACCTTCCTTCTGCCCCCTAAGAGCAGCTCCTGGAAAAGACTGAGAATTTTCTATTGTGAGTAGCCTTTGTGTCCATGCTTGTGTGGTTATAAAAGGTGCGAGGATTTAAAGTGAATTTCCTTGCTTGATAAATCCAACCCTTTTACCTGAGGAGAACATTTTATTTTGTTAGAGGTGTGTGTGTAATTGTATCAATGAAGAGGACAAGTGACAACTGAAGAAATAACACACAAGTCCTGATTGCAAGAGAGACCAAGAATCTCTTCAGTGCCTTCATCAAGGTACAAATACTTCAGAAATGCAATAATTAAAAAAGTTCTTTGTTGAACTAGAACTATGGTGACAAGATACATGAAGAGAGCAAATGAAACCTGGGAGAGGACAAGCTAACATTGAAGCAATGACATAGTTGCTGCATATGCCGCCATCTCAGCACATTCTCAGTTGTGCATTCGTTGTTATCCCAGACAACACATTTAAGTATTTGCTGCAATGCTATTTAGCAGATGATAATGAAATAGTAGGAAAATATACAAGAAAGAAGAAGGAAATACCTTGCACCTCCTCGCAGGGAAGCTATCAAGCAATGGAAACAGGGAAATGATAAACAGAACACTTGGGGGAAAGCGATTACTATTAGCTACTTCTCCACTGAAAATTGGGCATTGGGGAAAAAAGACAGAAGTTCCACTCAAGTGTAACAGAGGGTAATATTTGCCTCCATGTGTCAACTGTGCACTCAGGGAATGCAGAGGAGTGAACTGCAAAAGGCACTAGTTTTAGAAGTCAATCTGTAATCACTTTATAATGCAGAGGAAAATCTTATAAATACAAAATAGTGATGAAGGTAAGGGACAATGCCCCCCTCATTTTAGCTTCAAACAACCCTAGTTATGTGTAAGTTTTGCTGCTTCACTCTTCTCTGTCGTCTCTGTGCTGGGTCTGAAATATTGTGTTAATTTAAAATGTTTTTTATGGACAGATTTACTGACATACCACATCTTATTTACAGTCCTGAACTGGGTATCACTTCAGCATCAGCATTTAGATTACAGTGTAATCCCCTATGATACATGTAGTGTATGGTTTGAATTTCTAACTTAAAGAATAGACACAAAGGTAATTGGTCATATCAGATGGTAATACCTGTTGAAAGAATTGCCTTCACAAGTAGATTTTTACTACATTAAGCTCATCCTGAATTTTGTATTCACTTTCTAAGCTGAATTTACAGAATAATAAAGTAGATGTATGCAGAGAACATGCAGGTAATATAAATGCAGTATGAGGTGAACACAACTGAGTAGACCTCACTATTGCCTAGATGTTATATCAACTTTGCAATTTAAGTCTAATGTATATAGTTGTGACTAATGCATTTAGTCAGTCTATACTTTTAATGTCAATTTGAAGGGTTTTCTTTTTCCCCTTTTTAATGTCAAAATAAAACCGGTAGCATTTTGTTCATTTATATCAAGCTTTGAACTGCCTCTACTTTACTGTTGAGAAGTTGTTGGACAACTTGAACTCAGAAATTACAAGTCAACATCTTTGTAAGTCCTTGCCTCAAAATGAAACTGTTGCAAATGCTCTGTGTTACAGTATATAAAAATTCATTGTTCCATACAGAATGAAATTAGGCAAAGACTACACATTCTTGCTTTTCCTTGCTAGCAGTCTTGCTCATTGTCAGGGATCTTCCAGAGGACATTCTGACTAAACTATTCTCATTTTTATCTACTAATGATACTGCTTAAGAAGAGGTGTCAGTAGTATTGAGAAATAGTTCTAACAAACCGCAGTTCAGATTGCAATGGAGAAACATACAGATTAACTGACAATGACCTTTCTGAGTCAACATACCTGCACTTTGAACGTCAACATTTTAGTAGAACCTTTTAGTTCTGCCTTTTTGCCTTTGATTCCGACCTAGTACAGCTGGAAATGAACATTGATCAGTAAATTAAAACCCATGATCACTGTACTTCAAATGCATTTTTCATCTTGCTTGCTAGAGGCCTTGAAAAACACATTGCACACTAGTAATCAGTGGGCAATATTAACAGTCACATCTCCTCAGATTAATGTAGGATATGGACACTTTCATTGGGGAATGTATTTTATTTAACATCAGTAAATTTTTTTTTTATTATTTTTGAGACATTTTCATTCATATATATTGTAGATGCATACTGTATCATCACACAGTAGTGGCACAGTACTTTTACTTATGTTTACTTATATTTTACTTTTACCTATTAGTCTATTAATAGAAGACTGCATGAATTTTAGTTGCAACTTGCTGTGGCTTGTAATTTATATAACAAACATTGTTGATAATGTAGCTCAAGGTACTGGGACACTACTAAAATATAAATAACAAAGGAGAATTAATCATAACTGAAACCTTCAAGGCTGATATATTCAGAGGGGAATTAAAAGGTTAGTTATTAGTTATTCTGTTAAAGTCATCTGAGATTTTGATTGATAAGGTAAAAATTGAATATTTCTATTCTGAAAATTGATTAACAAGCAGATATACTATTTTCATCACAGAAAATCAAACTGTTGGCTAAAATTAAATTTCTTATATACTTTGAATAAAAAAGATCTTCTATAATATCCTTTAACTGGAAAAAATTGAGTCACATCTGTAATGAATGGGGTACAATTTTGGCTGTTGTCCAGTTCTCCATAAATTCACGTAGATCAACAGGGATAGATGTGAGCCAAAGACAATGAAGTTAATTTTTGTTGGCTGAAATCAACACCATCTGGATTTCTGGCCTTGGTAACTTTATATTGATCCAATTCTTTTAGAACAATTTAATACCAAATACATAAGCTAGTTTTTCAGATTCATAAATTGCAATGGGATGACCTGCTGAGATATCCTCTCCTTTGAGTGTTTCAGATGCTGTAACATTCTTTTTTTGATTGGAGTGACTAATCCTGGTTTTGTGTGTATACCAGGTAAACATTAGTACCCATTTCTTTGCACAGTTATGGAAAAGAAACATTTCAATTTAAGTTGTTCTCTCCCCAAATTTGAAACAATTTGAAACAGACAGATCAGCATGTTCTTATGTGATTCTCTTCAGCTATACATCTGCTTGCTTATCTGTTATTTTAATCCAATCAAAAATTCATGTAGCGATCACAGTTAACTGGCACTCTGGGTGTGGTGTCAAGTAGATAAAATGAATTATACCCAGTACAAAATACAAGGAAAATATTCTCACTAAATTAAAATATTGAATAAACTGTGGAAAATAATGTGCTAATGGACATGCTGTGAACGAAAAGAATTCAAATTGATCAGACATTGATTGTGAATAATTTACTCAAATATAGGTTTAAATCAGTTTTAAGACCAGAAGAATAGAAATACCATTTAAAAATCTTTGTGGCTTGTGGATTTATTTTCTGACTGCCTCTTCATTTACTTCAGTGGGGTCTCATAGAGTAGACTTATAGTAGACATCATTAAACTTAGAGTCCATTTTACCATTTGCTTCTATAATTTTAGGACTTGATATGAAAAATAATTTGTATCTACTAACTTCTTTCCTCTGTTAAGATCTATAAATAAAGTAAATCAGATGCTCTAACCTCATGGGATTACCAGGTTTTCTGATAGATTTTGGTTTTAAATTTACTTATACAGTCAGTAGGATTATCCACAGAACTCACTAATGGCATTATTTGTGTTTAATGTAGGTATTTTAGTGTATGATTAGTGTACATCTCATACATATCCTATACAAAACCTAAATACATATACACACTTATTTACACCTACTGCAAATTAATAAATAGGCACTTACAGATTCACTTTTCTTTAGTGAGTGATGTCCATTCAGTACCTGAATATTTCAGTTGCTGACATTTCATCAACATTGGATAACTTTGCCTTTGCATATCACTATGTCGTGTCACAACCACATGTCAACAGTATCAGAGGGTCTTGAATCCTAAGGCCCAAAATAATCTTGAAGAATATCAATGTCCTGAAGTATGTTTATTAGACACTGGATAAGCCCAGAAAGTTGTCTGTTTTTGATGTCAGTATGAACACCAAATTCAGTCTCGTTATTGAGGACACCTCCCAGTGCTAGACCTCCAGTGGCTTATGGCAAATTTGCATACTTACAGCAGGTGCAGAACAAATGTTATTCAGTTCTCATTCCCTAGCCATTTCTGAACTGTTTCACACTAATCTTTATTTACTTCATTAGTTGCACTTCCAAAAATGTATTTAGAAGATTACTGGTTTATTTGAGTTATTGAAAGTATTTTGATGTCTCATCCTTGTAAAAATGCCTCAGGGAGAACTTAGATATTCAAATGTCTAGGTATAGATAAAAAAGAAGATGAACATTTTCAAATTTTTATACCTATTTTTGGTAATCTTTAATCAATTAAAACAAAGGCTAGGTGGGAGATGGAAAGGAGAAAGAGAATTACAGACACTTAGCATCTTTACTCCTTACTGAAGCAGATGCTGAATTTAGAAGTCCAGACTCTACCTTAAATTAAAATTATTCTATCTTTAAATTCAATCATTAAATTTATCTTATTTCACACTAGCAAAGTTATTCTAGATTTTTGCAACATCCACTGTTTCCATCTTTTATTTTTGTATTATTTAGCACATTTTAAATGCTTAGGATTTCCAGAGGGAGTTATTTCCATAGAATGTCTCTATTCTTTGATTTATCTTGATTAAGGTAAGATATGGGCAAATTAACACCCCCCCGAGTTTGGTTTTTTATGATCTTTTGTGCAGCTCTGGAATGTGTTTTTGGTTTATACCATTATTTGTGTTTGTATGTGTGTTATATAGAAAGACAAGCTAAAGCTATCACAGAAGACCCTAAAATATCCAACAATTTTTTTGTGTTATCTTGTCCATAAACTTATTACAGAAGCGTTCTGGGTTTGGGTATGAGTAGCACAAAGTGCCAAGCAGTGATGTTTGCTTTTACATGTATTGAGGTAAAAGACCTGCTGCAGTAAAGGGTAACTAAAAACCAAAAGAGTTTTAGCAGGCAAAGGGTTATACTGTTCTCTCCTTATTCTGTCTGTCTTTCATTGTCTATTTGAAGGATTCATTTTTGTTTGGGACAATTTAGTGATGACATATATAGCTGCAGTTTAAAATGATGGTGTATGCCATTGTAAAAATATAACAAAATCAAGCAAGCCCTCTAATATCAGCTCTGATGCTGTGAATAATATACCTCTGCTGCTGTCAGAAATTTGATTGACAGCTTGATGCAAAGATCTTAACACCGACTGATCCATCCACCCATAGTCATTTTCACCTTCCCTATAATGTTCAAGGCTTGTATAGCTGATATAACCTATTTGCCTATGAAATTAAATATGCTTGAATATTGTCAATTTTGACTATTGACACATTTTTGAATAGTTATAAATACATGACTTAGCTCATCCTATGATGCCATGGTTATTAACCTTGCTAGAAAAAATTATGCTAGCAGGTCTAGAATCCTGTCTCATTATCTGACTGAATGCAGCTCATAGGTCTGTGTACCTCTGAACAGAAATGCACATAATTGCAACTTGAGTATCTCAAGGAGAACAAACAAGCTTTGGCTGTTAGGGGCAGCAAGGATTGCCTAGAATAATGAAGCTCCACTGCCACATAGAAGTGCAATGGGGCCCCTTAAAAATACAAGGGTAAATGCAGAACCTTCCTACTAACTATTCTACAAAGTTCAAAAAGTATCCCCATCCTCATTGAAAATTATTCTTTGCATAAAGAATATGATGTTGGAAGAAGCATTTAAAATCCCTTCCTAAGCATCCTTTTTATTTCTTCACCCTGTATATCATTCCCCTCACCCCAAAACACATGGTGATTTAAAAACAATCCTTCCCCAGGCTAACCACCTTTAAGTCCCCTGGCAAAATTTCTTATTCCTTCCACCTGGTTCCAGCCACGCTTCCCTCAACAGATTAGCTCTACATGCAGCTGTGGTTGTCTTCTGATCAGAGCAAAAGTATTAGCTCTGTGCTTGTCCCTAGACAGAGGCTTTGGGTCACTCTGTACTTTGTCATCCCCATAACGTGAAAGTGCATTTTGCAGTATAATAGGGGTGAAGGGGACGGAATTTCTACCATGCACTATTTGTCAAGCTAATAAAGTATGACCATGACTGGCCGAAAGGAGAAGAAAAATAGTGGCAATCTCAAGTTTGCCTTCGAGATAGTGAGATGTAAAATCTTACTATCTTGAATTCTAGAGAGCAAAGAGAGGAAAAAAAGAGTGGGTGAATAGGTTCCTCTGCAAATATTCCTAGTTTTCGTTTACTAGGTTATATTCTTCCTGAGCAGCTGCTTACAAAATTCTACCTTTCTCATATTGAAGAAAGGCATTAATTATATTTCCAGTGTAGACATTTCTGATTACAGTGGTACACAATTTCACTTTGAATAATATTTTACAAATAGAGCTATTATGACTTCCATGTGTAAGGACTAAATGTCTCAATACCTATCATTTTCCAGATGGGAAAACTGAGGCTCAAAGAGGTTTTTCTCTATGTTTAAAGAAGTGCAATTTGCAATGGCTATATGACTGAGTTAAAACAGGTTTAGTTCTTAAAGTCCCTAAAGCCCCTTTCCAAACATCATAAGGTCATGTACATACTGATTAGTTACGTATTTTGTATCCCAGAATACCTGCTAGAAAAATGAAAATATTTATTCTGCTACTGCGTAAATGTACAAGGATATAAAAAAACCTATAAAGAGTATGCTTAGTCACCCATGAAAATGAGGAAAAAGCTCTTACAGATCCGGTTTTCAATGTCCCATCTTGTCCACTGTACAAAACCATTTGTGTGCCAGCTGTAGGCTGAACAAATACAGTAGAAAAATATATGATAAAAAAAATCTTAAGATTAGTTATGATAACTAGAATCTTAAAATAGCACTTCAGTTACACTTTCTCAAGATATTGTCATAAAAGATCTAAAGCAGGATGTTCCTGTAAACTTTAGCGCATCTACCATGTTTTCCCATTTCATCCTCTACAGCTAGCTTGTAAGCTTTGTAAATGTTTAATGAAAGATCAATCCACTCTGTTTCCAGTGTGACAGCAATCCCATCAGGGGTTCACAATTACCACAGCCTACTTGCACAGTCTAAAACTGCTGTGCTAGTGAATGTGGAGCAGTGGAAGGACTGTACCCTTCACACGGGTTTTGCTGCTGCTTACCCATGCTCCCTCTTTTGTTCTCCCTTGGCAGCACATTTCAATTATGTCAATGTCTCAACTGGAAGAGCTATTTGTCACCCTATCTCCAGCTGTCAGGGTAGCTATCGTCTCTGAGTTACAGGCACATTTGAATCACTGACTGTGGGACTGAAAGGGCAGGATATCGCTACAATTGTAGTTTATTAAAGACCCACAGCTGTTCCGCAGAAAGTCTGGAAATACGGTTTCCTGATAAATAATTCTCCTCTGGTTTAAAAGAGACATCTTTCTGTTTTCCTTCCTGCTGAGGACATCAGCTTCTAAAGAATCACCTGTTCTCAGAGCATTCACCTGAGATGATCCTTATGGGTTTTTAAATAATTTAACTTTTTTTCTAGGTCTTCTTATGACTTGTGTAATCACTATTAGTTGTCAAGACAGCACTGTAGTTTGTAGCAGTGATGTAAACAAAATTAGTACTTTACATGGTCATGTTTCAAGCAGTTACTGAAAAATGTACTAGAAGAATGCAACGACATAACCCAAGTAAGAGCCAAAGGAGAAAAACACTTCATGAAAATTAAATTTTCTGTCAAATCACACAGGAATAACTGATTTTTTTGTAAGGGCAAGGCTATATGTGAAGGACAACATGTATACCTGCTGTTGTAAGACCAACCTTTCCTCTTTCTGTGACTTCGAAGACGCAATAATTTCATGTTTTCAGAGATGAGTGGCAATTTTTCTTTCTATTTCTATATGTGGGAATATACTTTTTTTTTCCCTCCTCATGGGTTTAAGATGAAATAACTCAGTTATCTAGAAGCAGACTTAGAATCTTAATAATTAAAAAAAATATACATATATATGTTTTTTCTTATTTTTAACCCCATGAGGATAAAAATTACACTATATTACTTTTAATAACACAACTTCTGTCTCTGAGTCAAACTGTTTCAGGTTTGGAAAAATGTTATTCTCAAAAAATCTTAATTGATTAAAAAATGATCTTGAAATATTTTTAATATCACTGAAACAAACTATTTTATCTACATATAGTAAATCTAATGAAATCCTGAAACAGCTAGTAGATACTGCATATTTGACATTTTCAGTGAAAACAACATTCTTGACTGGACTACAGCTCCACTCTGGCATTCCAGAATAATGGTCCCGGCATACTGCAATATCCATTACATGATAAATCCTTTATGAACTATAACAATTATAATTAGCACTTTAAAATTTCTTTTATTACATTTTCTCATATGAACTTGTATCAAATTGTTACCCTACATAAAATGTAATTAAGCCCAATTCTTTTGCTGACAGTTCCTTATTTTCCTTCAGTGATAATGTTTCTACACTCTTTTCAGGAACTGTTGTGTAGGGATAGCAAAATAACTGTTACTATTATTAGTTTGTGTGCTGGGAATCACCGACAGACCAAGACTCCGCTATACCAGAGTTATGTCCAGACACAGAAGGTGCCCACAAAATGCTTGCAATGCTGGCAAATGTTTGCAATCTAAGTAGGAAATAAAAAATAATAAATGGCTGTCAGCAGAATGGGAATACAGCAAGTTATATGACAGCATTAGTCAGCATGATAGTTTTACTCCGATTTACAGTGCTGGATTTGCAGAAATGTAGGGCTGAGACAGAACTCTTGTTCAGCCTTCTTTGCCCCAAATAAAGCTTGTTTTCCCTAATTGAGCAATTGTTCACCTCCTGTTTCTGAATAACATTTCATATTGGCAGCCTGTTGTCATGTCCTCCAGAAGCTTGTATTCTCTTGAAAAAAAAATGTCCGACTTTTCCAAATAGGGACTTTTTTTTGTTTGTTTGTTTTTGTTTTTAATCTCCTTGTTGTTTTCAAAAGGATTTAAACAGATTTTACTTTTTTTTTTTTAATCTTTCTTTGGGAGCACTGATCTTATTGAGGTCTTAGCAGAACTCTGGAAAAAGACATAGCTACATAGCTATTTTGTTGTCAGACAAAAAATATGCTTGTTTTATGTAAGAATTTGCCATATTTGCAGTGAAATTCCAAGCAGATTTAGGTGTGGATTTTGCTTAATCTATTCTCTTTTACTATATTTCTATTTGCTTAATTATTTATTTTGTATATATTTTCTCTTTAAGCATAGTACCTTGGTTTTTATCACATTCCATCTTTTTGATTGTCAGCCATTTCTCTGGTTTCTATAAATCTTCAAAAGCACTTGCCATAGCCCTCAGCTTAATATCGTCTGCATATTTTATGAATATACTTTCTATCATCCTACTCAATAATAAAAATTTTAAAAAGGAGCAGGTTCAGGATAATTTCTGTAGGATCCACATATAAAAGCCTTCTAAATTGATAATGTACCACTAACAACATACCCTTTGAAAGGGATCTAGATCCTACTCCTACATTCAGACAAACGACTGTAATCAATCTTCCTGTGGAAAGATACACAAAAACTTCATAATTTATTGGGGTTGTAGATTGATACTAATAGATCAAGCTGCAGCATGAAAGACTTCTAGCTGATGCATAGCTCATAGTTTTTGCACTTCATGATGATTACTGGGGCTACAGAGTTTCTGTGGCAAAGGAGAAGATTGTGGAAGTCTGCAGTTAGGTCTTAAATTATTCTATGCAAACATTTTTCTCTTTATTTCTGTTGTAAAAATGCCATTTATAAATACAGAATGCTACAAAAATTCCACTACAAAACCAAAATTTGCATGTTTCCTAAGTTTTATGATATATATTTTTCTCACAGAAGCCAAACTATATTAAACTATTAACCAGAGAGAGAACAAACAGATTAAAAATTACTATGTATGTTAAAAGTGTTTGATTTATAATCACTTTAAGTACTTGTACCTTTTATACTTTTAACTTTTCATTGGTTCAGTAAATTAACTTTAGTATGACATGGATGTAAAGATGTGAAGGACATTTTTCCCTCTAACTTCTTTCAATTTTAGCAATTGTGTTAATTTTCATATGATACAGCAATACTGCATAGGAACAACAGTTAAAAAATCAATCATTTCATTAATAAAAAAATAATAATAATTAAAAAAAGAGGGGGGCTTGGATTGCTGCAATTCTTTTTATTTCTGTTTCAAGGAAAAATCAGAGAGGAAATGAAGTCAACTGCTGTCCCAATTAACATTTAAATAGCCTCAATTTGGCAGTGAATTTTGTGATCTTATTTAGGTTAAAGAGGTGAAGAAAGTGATTGTTCTTATCTGTGCAGCTGCTGCTGGGTCAAGTTTCTCCTGAAAGGATGCAAGGATTCATGACTATGTCAGAGTTGTTGTATACAAGAGTGCTTCCTAATTCTTCATATCAAGGGGATTTTTTTTGTCTCATTCACATTTGGACCAGTATATCCATGCATTCTCTCTGTGCCTTAGTTTCCTTGGAAAAAAAGAAAGACCTATGAATGGAGCCTGGAATTCTCACCAGATTTGTTTCAGTGTGTACTTCCCTGCAACTCAGTCATGGCAAAGGAGGTGACATACCAGTGAGGAGCCTTCATGAAGTCAAGATTGTCTCCAAAGAGGCAATAGTATGCAGGCTCCACATAACACACCTCTTCTAACTACCCAGCGTGTATCTGAGGAAACCCAGTCTTCTTGTGGGAGCTATGCATTTCTTTTTGAAACCTGCTTTTCTACTTTTTTGCCTTGGTTTCAGTGGGGTGAAGCCACTTTTGCTAAAGACCACCCCTGGATGTGGATGTCTGTGACCCCTGCAGGAGGAAAAGTTATTCACCACCCTATGGTGACCCTGTAGTAAAGGAAATGAAATCTCAGCCATGCAGAACTGACAAGTTTAAGTTGAGCAAAAAGCAGGAGAAATCAAGAGGACAATTCTATTCTATCTGTCTGAGCATTTGTTTTAATCTCACGACACAGTGCTTGAACTCTTGCCAGAAAATCAAAAGAGAAACATCTAACTCTGTCTCTTCTTACCTGGTAGAGAAGTAACTGACTTGTAGGGGAGATAGGAAGGTTGTGGTTTTGTAGCTTTGTTTGTGTGTGAACAACTTCTCATGTGAAAAGTAAGGCAAGGAGTCTCATGGAAGGGAGATTTCTGTTTCTGCGCTGTTCAGCTATTTATGCATTTTCTACTCCTAATTTATCATCATCTTTGACACTTTCATCTGGTCCCTGGTTCAAGGGTGAAGCAAATTGTTCCACACATATGGTACAGTAACTCACTCTGACCTCATCCAAGACACATCAAGAATCACTACTGTCTGCCCCACAGTAAGTCTAACTCAAAGAAGATGAACATATCTACAGATGTTGATGGCTGTGTGAGTTTCATGCTAAAGCAGCAATATGTGTTACAGAACAGCCTTGTACCAAGGCAACTCAATGCACAAGCAACATAAAGGTTGTATTAGTCTTGGTGACAGAAGATTTTTCAACCATCCTTTTTTCCACTGCTTACATTTTCTGAGACAGGAAGAACAAACCCTGGTATTGCCTGTATGCTGTGTTGTTTTCAGTGAGAGTATTTATGAATATACTGATTAGCTTCCTACTGTAATATGTTTGTGAGATATGTAAATTTATCCTAGGAACTGCAGTTGGAGTTCCCTTCACACTGGCCATTAGGTAACCATCAGATAGCAAAAATGCTTGCTTTGTTACCACATTGAACTGTACTCAAGCTGGAAATCTGGAGGGGCAAGATTTTGTAATTTACCACAGGCCCCTACTTGAACAGATTTATAGTAATGCACTGCTTTGTTCATAACTACAATATAGATTACTTCCTTTATCCTCACACCTCTTTCATTTTGTGTAACATATTCTTATTACATATAAAATACTGGGCAATATCTAACATGTAATCTCAATTTATGAGAAACAGCACACACTGGAGGTGCACCGGTATTTTTTCATGGCAGCATTGCAAAGCTGGCATGTTCTACAATAGGATGCAAATCATTCTGGCAAAGACAGTAATAGCTAAGGTTAAGTTTACTGTGGCCAAAACAGAATCCCCAGTAATTGCCCAGCATTGCTCCTTACACAAAGAACTTGGACAAAAATACCATCCTGTCTGCTGGGCATATGGATTGGAAAACTAGTTAATCTTGGCTCTATTTCTAGATCTGTACAGCCATGTTGCATTCTGTTTCTTCCTAAGCAACATTTCTAGGGAAATATTGTGATGTTCATGTAGGTCCTCATTGTCTTAAGCTTGGTGCAGAATAGCAGCCAGAATGGGGTCCTAAGCACAGTTGCTGTACTGTGGCTAATAATCTGAAATTCTTGGCTAATCAACCTCAAATTGAAATAAACCTAGAAGATAATAATCTTTTTGCTAATTTTAATTCAATAATTACATCTCTTTTTTATTGCAACTGGTCTGGAGAGCTTACACTGCCTCCCAAATATGTTAAAACTCCTGTTTCATGAATAAAATGGAATAGAAGAGAAAGGAAGTCTTCTGACCTTGGCAAGCTGACCAAACATGAACCAGCAGTACAGCTGCACTCACATGGCTCTTCACTCACACTAACAAGCCACCATTTCTGATGATGATGCTGTTAGTTCAAGCACAGTGATGACACTGTTAATACACATACCAGTGATACAGAACAGGCATTTGCTCAACTATGTTAGTATAAAGACAGGGTAACTCTGAGCATAGCTAAATGTTTGTGATGATATGCCATGTTTTGCTTCTCTTGGTTGTTTGTAAAATATGTCCCTCTTCTGCAGTTCTTATTCCAGCCTCTATTGGGTGCATAAAGTCTCCCTCCTTTTCAATCTATGTTGGTATTCATGGGATTATAAATATATTTTATGGTGAACATGGTAATTATATGACATTGTAAGTAATATTTTTTCTCCCACTGGTGCTTATATTCCACTTGAAATTTTCCACAATCACTTTTCATTTTTTCTCTCAAACCTATTCTACAAAGGTGCTGTGAGGGATAATAAAATGGATGCAGATGCACAGAAATTTTATAATAATGCACCCTTAATACATGTATTTTACGATAGTAAAATTCAAAAGAGAGCTTTGTTCTATCTGAAGCTTCTTAAAACCCGTCATATTTGGATTCTGTAGAGGGATTAAGTATCTTATTCAGCATTTTTTAATGTAGTCTGAGCTTCAGAATAGATCTGGATGCATACAAAGTCTCCAACTTATGTATTACAAGCAGACCTACCCAGTTTTGCACAAGTCCTAGAGTCCTGAAAGTTTTGTTTCTAAGTTTGTTTCCCTACCTGGCATAATCTCTACATCCATGTTATTCAAAAAGGACTGAAAGTAAACTGAAAGGTTACAGATATATAGGCTTTATTCTTTCAGACAATATATAAGGCTTAACTATTTCTGTTGCAGAAATTAGTAACTCAACTTCCATTCAACACTTTTATTTAGTTAAGAGCATTAGAAAGCTCTGTGTTTGTAATCTGGAACTATATTGACAAGTTTATTGCCCCGATTCTCTGTTCAGCTCACTGCTGTAATTCTACTGGTTCTTTAGAGATATTTGCAATCTACACCACTGGAAAAAAGAATAACACCAGGAACATTTTTAATAAATCAAAGCTCCAAATTTATTTTGGAATTAATACAAATAGTTGTGCTAAAACAGAAGCATCCTTTGTTGTGGTAGAAAATGAAATGAAAACATTTTTATATGCTGAATAAGAATACCTGGCTTTATTTTTTGTGCAAGCAGAGATCTGAGCATTTCCTGCTACCACTGAAACAACATTTAGATAGGAGGATAACATTTAGATGCAAAGAAGATCAGCAGCACATTCTCCCAAGAGCTAAGCAATAAACAAACAAATAACACACCAAAATATTTTCAGAAAATATTTTGGTTTACATTCTACTGCTTTCAAAAATTTGAATTGCTACAAGTAGCAGTAGTGTAGTTGTTATATTTCACAATATCAAGAGAGTGTTTGGCATATGTCTGTAAGATTTACACTCATGTAAACCCAGACTCATCCCAGAGTGTTGGTAGAAACAACTGCCTTTATAAATTCAAGTGCAGGTTAAGTAACTGTCATCTATCAGTGCTGTAAATAGTACTTTTGGCATGCACTCTGCAAGAGTGGCGTAGAAGTAAATGGGAGACAAAAGTCTCTTATTTGGAAGGATAAACTTATAAATTTTATAGAAAATGAGCCAAATAATCTACATTATAGAAGATTGTTTAAGTTTATATGAATTTCTTACTGGAAAAAAAACAATTCTAGACATTACGTATAGCCTTGTAGATATGGCTGTGGATCAGTATGTGTTTCAGACCTTATTTGAGAATATATATTTTGTCTGAGGCCAGTCATTTAAGGTACCTTTTCCTAGTTCCAGGCAGGCAGGAAAAACATCAGCCTTTGGTTTGAGTAGAGAGGAATTTGGTGTCTCCATGGCACCGAGCCTAAGCCAATACCGAGCATCAGTAACATCCCAGAAACAAACAAACAAACAAACAAACAAACAAACAAACAAACAAACAGTTTTCAAAGGATTTAAGAGCTCACATTCTCTGCCACACTGTTCAGGTCATAAAACTTTTTGATCTGCTCCAAAGTAAGGACAGAAGGAGGCCATGCCTGCTCACATTTCTATTTACCCTCGGCCTTACTATGCATCAGTTTTCCAAATGAGAAATAGGGTGAATAAGAAACACTACTTTTAAATTTTAAATTATTTATCACAGTTTGGTTTTGTCTGTATGCCTTCTCTATTGCCCAGTAGAACAGATCAATTTGTAGTTCTGAAACAAATTATAAAAATAGTAATAAAAGATGTTTCAAAAACTTTGAGACTATGAACCATAGCACATAATGATGAATTTTAGCAGTTTGTGTTTCCCCTGTGATTCATCTAGGAGTATCCATCAACAATGAATCAATGAATCCTCTATTATGATTTATTTTCTCCAACAGATCTTTATGCTGATTCAGTCTTCACAAATGGTATTTTTGTGTGTTGATTCATGCACTAAAACACTTTCACAGATTCAACTTTCTTCCTTATGTCTATAAGAAATCTGGTTCCATTCTTTTTATTTTAGTCAGGTCAAGAAAAGAAGGAAGAATAATAATCTGATTTTCTTGCTGATTTTGAAGCAGTGACAGGTGCAGCCCAATCCATCAAGCCCCTCCTCAGTGAGAGCTCTAGAGACTTCTGAGTTTCATTTCATGTACAATCAGCTACAGGAACAGGACCATGATATCTATTGGCTCTTAAGGTTAGGCAAAAAGACTGTAAATATACCTTTCTTCTCTTTCTCATAACTCTTTTCCTTACTGTATCAAAAAACTCTTTTCCAAGGCAGACTTATCCATTTTAAAGTTTAACTACTGTTTTAGCTATAGGTAAGATACCTGCTTCTCCAAAAGTGTTCTGGGAAAAACAGCAAAGGTAATCGGTACATTGTGGAAAACATAGGAAACAGTTTTTATACCACATTTACAAAATTTAAATCCATACCTTTCAACACATTGAATTTTAGACAACTTTCATAATGGTTTAAAATAAATTGAAAGAAATGCAAGAATCTTCAAATCAGAGGAATTTTATGGATTTCATTAGTCTTCTGCAAGTCTAAGCAAATGCACCATTTTATAAAACCTGTTGCCTAGATAGTAAATTATTCCTATGGGCAGATGTGAACTGGGAAAAAATGATGCTTTGAGCTTCCCAAGACTGTAGTAGGGAGGGATTAGTCTGAGCAATGCTGGTACAAGATGTTAGAAACTCTCTTGGTACTGTCAAGGGGAGAATGAGCAGTCTTATCCCTGCAAAATCTATGTTCTGCTTACTCAGACTGTAAGAAACACCTCCCAAGTACCCCACTTGTTCTCCATTTCAGATCTAGTAGATGCAAGGGTAGGTTTTACTAGGAATTCTCCCCTTCCTCTCTACTCTCTGTGACTAATTATTATCATGTGTAGAACTAATGAATTATTTGCTTGTCTTAAAAGCCTGTGCAAACTGGTGCAATTTTACAAGCTTATTCACCAGTTCCTCACTATGGGACTGATAGTTCATACAAATATGTTTCAGTTCAGAAGTGTTTGTACTTTGCCTGTTCTTCCTGTTTATCTTTTGTGTAATTTGCAACATATTCCTAGTAAGTGCATTTCTTCATGCTATAAATATACACTGTTTTGGTGACTGAGCTTCATGTGAGGCAGAAGGTAAACAAGATTAAGTCACAAAGAGCTATTAGTTTTGTGCAAATACCTTTGCATTGATATAGGTATAGCTAAATATGTGAACAGTGAGACTCTGAATGAAGGTTCAGAAGAGTGTTTGGAAGTATATCACAAACTGTAGGTAAAAGACAAACACAAAGCCAAAAGACAAGATACAGAAATAATTCCCTCTCAGATTTCATTAGAGGAGGAATTTTTTGGTACATATATTACAGAGGCCAAATGTCTATCAAACATGGACAAAAGGAAAGCTACCTTCCTCTTGTGTAACAAACCCTTTGATGTTCATGACAGGTGAGATGCTTCACATCACTTACGTCACAATATCTAGGAAAATAATCTTACTATGAGTAGTCATAAAAAAGAAATACATCTGAGTACATTCTAGGTATATAATGTACATGCTTTTCATTAAAATTTGTTCATAGGTTTCTACATATTTATATGCATAATGTAAGAAGATAGTGAAGCTGATACTAATGAATTCTAGTTCTGGAAGTGGAATTTCAAGTGCTAAGAAACTGATAAGATGAAAAAGGCATAAAGAAGCAAAAATTTTCCTAGGATGGTTCAAAGGAATAGTATTTAAGATAAAAAGATATCCTAATGATAGTGCTTTTTTGTTATAAGTTGAAAAACAGTATAAATGTAACAATAATATGGAAAATACTTATGCGTTCAGCAAACATTTCTATTATGACTTTGGGAAAATGCCACACAATTATGAGGATATGGTTAATGAAGAAATATTTTCCATTTTAGCAATGAGAAATATGTTTGCAAGAAGCTTATTATATCTTGAATTTTCCTATCTTTAATCATCATGTCTGGATAACTGACAATTTTAAAAGACATAGATAAGATGTATTCTACACTATCAGGTCCTTCTTTTTCCCCGTCAAGGGAAGCTTTAATGTTTACATTGCCCATATTGCAGTGTTTGTCCCTATTACCATATTTCTGTACAAAGGTAGATATTTTCAGAAGGCTTCTCAGTCAAGATGTAACTGATTCCCTTCTTCACCTTGAATAGTAAAAAATCAGCTATAACAAACATTTAGTAAAGGTTGTGGCAGATTCTCCATCACTTAACTGATTTTATTAAACATTGAAATTTTAATGACCTGTGCTGGTAAGGAGAATTGTTTCACCTGACAATCTGTGAATAACACAGCTTTGGTTATTACCTGATTCTGTTTGTTTCCACATCTGGGTGAATCTTCTCTTTAAAAGCCAATTTTTTCATTTTTTTCTGCTAGCAAATATTTTCTGTACTTATGTGTTACTGTTGTAGAACTGCCAGTAGTTAGGCACAAGGTAATGGGATATTTCTGCTATAGGATCTTCTTCTAAAAAATCTGTAGGAATGTGGTGTAGTTCGGGCCAAGTGGTGTATGTATGATCTATCTACCCTGAGCCTGTCTCCTATAGAGGAATTAACCTATGTACAATTTCCCCCAACAGCTATAGCTATACATAGATTTTGCATTGAATGGAACAGAGGAAATGTGGTTGATGGTGTTATGACCCCTATCAGAGCCAGGCAGTTGAGCTTGTCTTTGGTTTATGTCTGTGCAGCTGGCAGCCTACATGAGCCTAGTCACAGATCAGTGCATGATGCAAATCACGAGCATTATAACGTTTTGTTGACCTTTTTCTTCTGAAGTTTAATATGGTAGTAGTTTCTTTTTATATCATCTTGGCCTCATTCAAGCTATGGCCTCAGGCATTAAGAAATTTTTGGTCTTTAAAAGAAGGTAGGCGGAGAAAAACACCATATTTCTCGCACTGAGCTATTCTGCCAACAGATTAACTTACAGCTGCATGGGAAATACTGGCTTCAGAATCCCACTGTCATTCCAGGACATTTGAAGCAGTCACCTTCTCACCATCCAGGAGTGGAGCTGTCTTATTTAGAAGACGTTAAAAGAAAGGAACACAGAAGAGGTCTTTAATATTAAAAATTATGTGAAGTTTGTTTTCCAAGAGTGCTTTCCCAGCTATGGCACAATACTATTCGTTAACATTTATGCTTACTGGTACTAATATTTTATAAAACACATAAGTTACTTACAATGAGGCTTAACATCGCTAATTTTGCCTGGGCTTAATTTTGTTTATGGTTTACCTTAGGAGAGACTGTTGTGGTTAAGATGAATCCATCAGACTCACTGTAAATCTCTTTGTAGTCTGTAACCTAATCTGCAATAGCAGAGGCTATATTCCCATTTTAAATCTTCTACACACTACAATTTTAGAGTACAATGGCTTTTTTTTTTTATTTCCTTCCACTAGATATTTTATAGAAAGTTTTCCCTGTATCTCCTCATATCATATGATTTAAAATGTATTGACATTATTGCAGTGGTAGAAAAAAATGTATAATTTATATACACATTTGAAAAAAAAGCTATGGCTTGAAATTCAAGACATTGACAGCCCTTGCTGGCCTGCTGCCCTAGAATTACTTTTAGATCCACTTGCAATTTAAGCTTCTTTCAAGATGAAAACACGTCCACAACTTGTACAATACTCTACTAAGGGGTGTTTCATCTCAGAACATTATTCTTAGGTTAAATATCACTCTGAATGTCACAGCATAGTAACACAAATAAGAAATAGTAGGAAATAATAAAAGAAATACTGTTGAAATAAAAACTGTATTTTAAATTGTGCTTGTTTTCACCCCATGCTGGCTTCCTGATTGATCATTGTTCAATCTAACTTTCTCAAGTAGAACAAATGGCAGGAGACCCCAGTCAGCAGACAGAGGCTGTGGCATGCATGCAGTACAGCTGGTCAGTATTGGCACTACTGGGCTTCAGAGCTCTTTTGTATGTATTAGCCAACCAGCCAAGAAACGGATTTTTGGTAGAACATACAAATCCACAGATCTGACATGGAGGAAGATAGAGAGAATGCTGCCCATGGCCTCTGGCACTACTTATGATAACACGGTTCCATTATAGGCTTTATCCCAGGAGCCAGACTGAGTTATTTCCTCTCAATTGTACAAGCCCAGGAACTCAAAGCCATCATCCTTCTCAACAACAGGCTTTGCCCCGAGCATTAAAGAACTCTATCCAATGGTTAACATATTGTTCAGGCTGGAAATAGATGGGAAGCACAGGGAGGACCACCTGCTATTAAATCTTAGCTTCTTGATAGCACCATGACAGCTGCTAGTCTTGGCTCTTGCACAGTAGAAGAAGAGGAAGAGGAGGAAAGAATAAGCTTCTAATACCTCTAGTGTTTGTATTCAGTGCATAATTGGTTTTCTTGACCAGCAGCCAGCACTGATGCTATGCTATTCTGTGGGAGGTGTTCTTCTGATGAATGGTACTCCAGTGACTTTGGAAGGCAATATTTTCTCTACTAAGAAGAAGATCATTAACTCTGTCAGGCCTGCTAGTCTGCCTTTGGCAGTGGACAGGAACATGATTTCCAAAGGAGAATAATGCACAATTGGTGCAAAAATCGTTTGAGGGCTGGAGAGTTTGTGTTAGAGAGAATGACTGCAAGACAAACAGGTAAATAAAGGCTGAGCTTTACTGTGTGATAAGAGAGGGGAGAAGGAAATAAGAGAGAATATACTGCTGCTTGCAAGGTGAAATCAAGAGAAGAAAGGGAACTTATATGTATAGGTATATAAACATACATATTTATATGAGCCATATAAAAGGAAGATAAGGATACGATTTTACTTATACTGATATTTCTGAAAAAATAAATGAGCTCTAATTTGAGGATAGCAGTTACTAGTGACTCTCATGAAGCCAGAAAGCATTTGTGAAAGCCTCCTTGCTCAACATGCTAGAAATATCATAGCGTGAACCCCCCCCGAACTCCAGCTCAGGTTTCCCTGCTGCTACACTTTGCTCTCATAAACCCAGTTACTTCTGAAGCCTGAAATCTTTCCTCAGCTTTCCTGTTGGAGAAGCTGCGAGTCACTTCTTCCTTGTCCACATCTACCTATCACTGCTCCTGCAGTCAGGCAACTCACTTTGTATCCCATGTCCCTCTTTTATCTTCAGAGGTGAAGCTTCCTCTTGTCTCTCCCAGAGGGTTTAGGTCTTCATCTCTCCATATTCCAAAACACTTCATTTAAGAAAGACTCCAGGAAAATATGAAAGCTGGTTCGTAAGTTCTTTAAAAGTTTCAGGTCAGTCTGTGACAGAGTTATAAAACTGTCATCTTTTTTTTTAAAAAATCCAGCTTCCATATTCTAGTCCCTAGATTTTCTCAGCAGTGAATTTCAAAGGATGATTACTTGCTGCATTAATAATTGTTTCCATTTATATGCTCTGAATCATAAAAGAATGCCAAAACTTTTACAATAGCTTTAGCCTACTTCCTCTCTCAGAAATAGCCTAAGATACAGCAAAACAATCTTTTGATAGCAAAAACTGTGGAAGGAACTCAAGGTTGCTTAACTATGCCAAAAAATTTCTTTTAGCGCTAGAATAACTTAGTCCCTGGGTTCAGTAAATAAAGGACTTGTAGTAGAACAGAAGGACCTCAACTTAGAAATACTTCTGAATTTAGCATGGATGAGGCCATCGTTTCTAGTTTTACTCTTCCAAGAAATCATTTGCCTCTTTTGGAGAAGAGCTGTAAGATGTATCGTCTAAAACCACAGCTCACAAAGAAACACAAAAGGCAGCAATCAACTTAGCCCAAGGTTAAGAGGAGATTCAGACAAGAGCTGTAATTAGTTACACAGAGCATACCTAATATTTAGAAAAACTTTTCATCTTCTTGACATGCATTAAAAGCTCCAAAAATTAGAAACTGAAATTAGCAATGTTCAAACTGAAAATAAAATGCACTCTCTGTAGTTAAATACTACAACAGCTTGTTGAGAAATTCTGAGAAATCTTCAGCATCAGCTTTTTAAGTCATCGTGTTTTTCTGGGAGATGGTTTCTTCTTCAGTCACAAACTCGCTGACATAGGCAGCAAGAGCCATTTGGTGATCCTTTGATTGCAATAAAAAGTGGGCAGGTGAGGGGATTATGGCCGTCTTCTCTGTCCTTAAAAACCTAGAGAATGAAAATCATATGAAGGGTAGCAGCAAACTACCTTTTCTAAGAATTTCAACTTTTCTGTTATTCTTGTGTTTGAACTTCAGCTTTGATACAGACAATTAGTCAGATAGCAAATTTAGAAGAAAAGGTTTCATCAAGGTATAAAATGAATGTTTTACATTATAAAGCTTGTATTCTTTTCTTGCTGTCAAAGCAATTCTGTCTTGATGGTCTGTTCAGGAACTGCAACTGACCTATATTCTCTGATATATTCAAATGAAAAAAAACCACTCAAATATGCCCAGAAAGCACAGCATTTAAATAAAAACCTGCTTTTATTATTCCTTTTTTCTTTCAGTTGAAAAGTACATTTACAGTGCAGGTTAATTCACTGGTTTTAGTGCCTGCATTCATGTGGTCAATATGCCCAGTGGATCTTTTTTTCATTTTAGAGACAAAAAATGTTTGTGTGTAATTTTTCTCATCTCTTTCTACTAATATGCAGTAGCTCCATAAAAGGTGAAAAAAGAGATTATTGACTTTATAACTTCTTAAAAAGAAAGTAAATTTGTGAGACAAAACATTAAAACCTGACAACTAAGTTGAAAAACCCCCACACCTATCAAATAGCGATTTCCAAATATAAATTTAGGAATGCTAGTGATGTGCAGAGTCTTTAAGAAACTGTGGGGTTCTGTTTAATCTTATGCTCTGGACTGGTAAATTGCATTAAATTTCAGGTAAGTTACATAAAGCTCTTTCTACTATAATTCTTCCAATTTGATTTTGATAAAAAATGGCATTTGCAAGAATGTGTCTGAGATGAAAGGCAGCTCATAGGAGCTGCAGCTAATTGTCACCTATTATCTGTGTAAATTTAAGCTAGAATGGGGATAAGACAGTTTGGATCTGCAAGAGGAGGGTGCTGGAAAGTAGAAGGGCTACACAAGAATGTATTTATCTGGGTTCTACTAATAGTTGTGGACTTAAAAGTACTAAAAAATATTAGTGTTGATTTTGTATTATATATCTTATCCTAGTCATTCAGCCACGGGCAACTGCTTTGTTTCAGATATTCCTCAAATATTATTTGCTTGGTGCATCCTTGATTTTTGCCTTCTGTGTTAATTTTGTAAATGACTGTTGTACTATATTTAGCCAGGACCTTCAGCAGGATCTTTCAAGCTTTCTAATCTTTTTGCTTTTCTACAATCTTATCTAAGGGAAATCTTAACTGACATAGCTATATGAATGACTCAACAAAGTGGCAGCTAAACCAGAGCCCACAGGTTGCCTTGGACTTGATTCTTACAGTACTGAGTTTGTAACTAAAACAGCTGTTGGTGTACCTTGCAAAAGCAAAGTTACTGCAAATGCTGTGTATTTTGGCTAGATTTCGAGGACAATGAGTCCTTCCATTAATAACTCTATCTGGTATCTTAATTGGTAGGTAAATGAATAAAAGATGTGTTTAATGCTGTGTAATTGACTTGTTTGTTTTCCCTGCTGTCATTGATTTATTTTGGAGAGGGGAAGGGTGCAAGACTTTGAATTAATTTATATCTCTCCTACAACTGAAAAGTCATCTGTTTTTAGGAATTGGTCCTACTGTCTGTGTATTTCTTCAAAGTGGAGGCCAAAAGTACAGAAAACTGGAAACACCATAGTAAGGTCCAATGTGGTGTGATAGTCTTTCTCTAAAAAATTCAAATTAGCCAGCTATGTACCTAAGTGACTTATTGTCAAAAAACAAAGAACACGGCCTGCTTCTTGAAATGTTTTTTTAAATTTGCCTTGTGGTAATGAAAACACTTGTTGCATTTGGTCAAAATTTGGGGAAATTATTAATTTAGTTTCAGTTTCTAGCACATCTGTTTGTTCTAGGGCTGTATTCACAACAGAGACTAAACATAAACAATAGGAACAGCAGCATCCTAAGTAAGTGGCTTATTTTTTATTTATTTTTTTTCCGAACAATGATTTTGTTATGGAGTACAGCCTCTAAATCTAATAAATAATACTTGTCGCTTGTCCTATGCCTATAACACATGACAGAGTATCACTGTCAAGGCCTGTTGTAATACCTACCTAGTCGCCCCCAGCTAGTCAACAGAGCAGAGTAGTTTGCAAATGAAGAACATTTATTTGAATGACATATTTCAAAATGAGTATTGCTTTGTTTTGCAGGGAGTTTGGCCGCTGGAAAGTAAACAACCTTGCTGTTGAAAGAAGAAATTTTCTTGGCTCCCCACTGCCACTTGCCCCTGAATTCTTCCGTAACATAAGGCTACTCGGACGCCGCCCGACCCTTCAACAGATCACAGAAAACCTTATCAAGAAATATGGGACACATTTCCTACTGTCAGCTACCTTGGGAGGTAGGGTTAATGTTTGGAAATATTGTGCATGAGTTCAGTGTGACTGAACTAAAAATGTTGGTCACATCTGATTTCTCTGTGGAACTGTGGTGCTCCTTCTTCTCAGAGCAGCTGGGCTGAGCAACCTTCCCTGGGCTGGAATTTAAAGCATGGGAAGAGGTTTTGCCTACAAGCTTCATGGCCCCTTCTGCTGATGGTAATCTTTGCTTTATTGACACTGTGTAAACAATTTTAAGGACAAAAAGATAAGAAATCGTGTTGCTAAGATTGAGGTATGTTACCTGAGTTCCTGGCGTGCATGCTTCTGGTCTTTTGGGAATGTTTCTCTGCACTAAGAGGTCATGAAGAGTGACATTTTTTTCTGTAAGAGGTCCATATAACAGTTTACATAATAAGAGATTAGACAAGTATCTGGGTCCATTACAGTACTGCAGAGGTGAAGCAAGAAACCCAGTAACAATTATTTCCAACAAATCTTTTCAGCTAGGAGACTTTTAAACTACTTTGGCAGCTGGGAAGTCCCTATATTGTCACTCTACCCTTTTTAGAACTAGTCTCCACTTAACCAGTGGGACTAAATTTTCAAAATGGGATGATGAGGCTTTGCCATGTGATTCCTATTAACTTAATGGAATCTGCATCTCTAAACCCCCACAGACTAATTTGGAAAGGGTAGCCTGATGTATAATTGGGATCCAGTCACCAAATGGATTGAAGAAATCCAGTGAAGAGGCCTAATGTTCAAGAGAAAGCATAAATTGTTCCGAATGAAAGATAATTAGTACCTGCGATTACCCATCTAGGCATTACAAAATGAACTGACATTTTAGAAATGCAGTTTTATCCCTTGGTGGGTGATTATATTAAAGATAATTCTGGTGATTGAGTATCCTTCCAGCAGGACAGTCTTGTCAAAATCCTTTATTCACCTGAGGAATGGTTCTCTTTAATACATTTCATAACTGAATTCTAACCATATATTAAGGAAATGACAGCCTTCCTATTCTCTTTTGGCTGATATCTGAGATCTATAACAACTGAAATGGCTCACAGTAGCTCCCTTTTGGAAAAGACTGTTCTAGACACAAGGTGAATTTCTGTCTTGCTGTAGTTATTTAAAATGTTAAAGAACTAATTCCTATTATTATTTTGGGAACTAGTGCTTTTACAGCAAATCCATTACCAATAGAAATTTAAGAACAAATTACATGTGTTGACCAGCAATTTGGAATAATTGGAATTTCTTTTAATTACTCAGTATATTTCTCCCATGCAAAAAAGTACACCTTTTATAAATGACCATATATTTTCTTGTGTATACAGCACATAGCACATCTGAACAAAAAAAACTGACTGCAGAAGAGAAAGAGAATGTTTCTTAAAATATAAAGTGTAATAATTAAAGATTTAGCTGCAACATGTATCCTAATACAAAGATTATCTAATGGTAAAAATTATTTTTAGTATTATTATCTATTTGCTAATTATGAACTAACAGCAATTTCAGTACTAACAGCCATATGATGAAATTTATTTTCAAGCTGAGATTGGACCTAATATCTTGGGTAAAACAGTCTAACACAAGAATAGCTGCTCTTTAAAAGTACAAAGCACTAGTATCACACTGATTACAAAAGAGCTACAGACTTGACACCTTTTAGGAAGTATGGTCCTAAGCAAACACTAAAACTGAAGGTAGTTCCTTTGAAGACATTTGAAAATTGTAGCTTAAACATTCAGTATTCTCCCTGAAGCCTCAGGATTTTCTGCAGAGAAACTGGGGTAGGGTATCCTTTTCTCATCCCTCTTCAGATCACCTCACAAAGGCCCTAAAATTCAGTAGTTGCCATATCCTTGCAAAAATTTTCCACTCACAGGGAGACAATGTTGACCTCTGGGCTCTATCAATGCTTAATGAAGTCAAAGAGAGTTTTTGTATTGACTTTGATGGGGTTTGATTTAGGTCCCTAGCCTCAATTTTTAGGCATGATTTCAGGCACACCTGCTGCCTTGCATTTTCATTGGATGGGTACTGAATACTTTGAAAAAGTAGTTCAATTAAAATAATTACAGGGAATTAGTAATTTCTAAGAATGCTTTCACGAGGTAGCTAATAACCCTATACTTTCCTGTATGTGTTAGTTCTCATTTTTGGGCTAGTTTGAACAGGGATTCCCAGAGATGCTTGTCCACACTTTATTAACATGTAATTAGATCTTTTTCCTTCAATAATGTATTAGTACTTTCCCTTTCATTACAAGTTGTTTTATTCTGAAAGCTTTGTCACTTATGTAGCTCCTAAAAAGCAGAAGACCAAACTGAGTGTGCATAGTACATTAATGAGTCCCCAGTCATCTGTATTCACTGGGATGAAGGAAAGCTTGGCAAATGAACAATCCTGTGGTAGGATTTGTGTGCCTCTGTGACCATTTGGCTTTCATGATTATCCCTTTTTGACCATAAAGGGAACTCTTGCACATGGTTGTTTGTGACACATTCCCAAGTCTTTATCCACAAATACAGAAATATACTCCTCAAGGGCATTCTGAAATGAGAACTTAGGGGAGTTCTATTTTTCTTGCTGCCACAAGATAATGTGGACAATGACATTTCTCACTGCTTCTTTTTCTTATGGAAATTTTATCTTCTTATGACATAAGCCAAATGTCCATAAGGAACAGCTTCCAGCTGCACAGTAGAAGGACCCTATGTAAACCAGTGTTTGCTATGCAAACACTGGATTCAGCAGTGGGTTCACGGGCAAGATCATGTGCCTGTGCACAGGAGTAACTTGTGCTTCTGTATTGACTGTCTGCAGTGTTAAATCTGCAGGAAAAGGAGAGCTGTGGCTGCTCATTTTTGTTAAATTTTGTGCACAAATGGGGATGCTGTGTTGGGCTGGGCCATCATTAGGAGGTGAGGAAGCTTCCTCCACTCCTCTAGGACAACACATATCTTGTTTGCATTAGCAAAATTGGAAATCTACACAGCCCAGACAGTACTGACCAGAACAGCTGTAGGGGAAAGGCAAGAGAGGACTCATACAAGGGAACTCCATCCTTGAAGGTGAGAGAAGGCTCTACTGAACAAGTCCCTGATCATCTCATTTAATTAGACTTGCTTTGAGCAGGGAATTGGACTGGATAACTGCCAGCGATCCCTTCTAGCCTAAATTATTTTCTGACTCTATGAAATGTATTGCTAAATTCTTTATCGGCTCTCAACCAGCAATTCAAAAAGCAACAATTCTCCTTTGAATGGGAAAGAACACACAGTATTACTTTTTCTCTTTTTGTTCTGCATTTATAGCTTCCTCTTTTGCTTGCATACAGCATGATGGTCCAGAGTGCTGAATAATATACAAGAGCATTAGTTGCTGTACACCTTAATGGTTTACAAAAACTAGTGTGCAGCAGTGAGCTTCAGAACTGGAAGTTATTGTGAAGCTGAGGGCACCACTGTGGAATAAGTGTAGGAGGACGAAAATACCAGCGGATCCCACTTTAAAGGCATTCACTTTCATGCTGTTCCTACATATAGATGTAAAGGCTACTCAGCAAACCAATAGACTTGGCGATGAGGAAATTACAGATAACTAACATACTACAGTGAAATGATAGGCCCTTGTTTCAGGCATTTGGGTGATGTGAGCCTGATTTGGGTTCTTTGCAAGATTAGGATAGTGGACTTTGCAAATGAGTCCTCCTTGCACCTGGAAACATGTTAACTGTTCTGAATAAACAAATTTACAGCAGGTTGCCAAGGCTTCTTATGAAACTAAAACCTTTTTAGGCAATTTTCTAAATGATAACCTTACATGTTTGAGATGATTGATTTATTTTTGCTGTTATTGTCAGTCATAATTGCTCAAAGTGTTCATTACCAGACCATCAATACATTCACCTCTCTGGGTCAGGAAATATCCCTTGATAATGTTGCAGGTTTTGAGAATCAAAAGAAAAAAAGGTAGATTTGTCTTTACAACAGACAATCTTAATGGGCATCAGCAGATCAGCTTAACCTCAACCTCTTGTCATTCTTCTCTCCACTGATTACAGTCCTGCGAGTGAGTTTGATAGTTATACCTTTACTATTCTAGGCACTGAATAAAGAGGGTCAAGATTTCTGCTCCTGGTTAATTTTCCTCTTAAACAGTGTATTATTCTGTGTATAGAGATGGGAGAAATTGTCAAATGGTGTAAAACGGTGAAACTCAATGAATTCTGAAATATTTATGATCACTTACACTAACTGCTGATATGACCTTTGTTTTCTATAAGACTTCTTTCAGGGTAAGATACAAAATATTGGCAAATAAGGGAAGGAGAGTCCGGTCTCAAATGACTGATGTGAGAAAGAAATTTGACTTGCAACTCACCCTCATTCCCGGCCCCTGCACCAGGGATGTAAATTTTTCAGCATTTAAGATTATGGATGCTAAGGGGAAGAAAAAAAAAATGCAAAAATATACTCTCTTTCTATTGTCTCCTTGTCTACTCAGTGAAGAAAAATTTTACAACCTAAACCAGATGGTATGTATGGAATTAACATGCACTGTTATTCACTTGAACCACAGAAATGATACCACATCTGGCCTAGCATTAATTTATATACTTTTTGAACCTGTGCACTTCCATCAGCATCTGCTTAAGTTTGGGAAAATGACCTGATAAAAACCTAATGGTACATTCTGTGATCCATACATGAATAGATTTTCCACTAGTGCTAAGTTATTTTTTATCACAAAGGCAAAATATTTTTTTTTTTTTTAATTTTTATTGTAATGCTTTACAGCTATTGTAGCTGAGTTATTCTATTTAATCAGAAACTTTTGAGGAGTTCATAGGCCAAAGACCTTTACACTTTTGTATTATACATATATGTGTATGAAGACAGAGCTCTACGTAGGTAACCGTGGATGATGCTCAGATATATCTATCTTTGAGTGTTATCCTTACTATTTCCTCACTTTCTAACATGAAGTGATAGGAACTGCTTGGATCACTGCTTTTTCCTACCTGCTACCCAGTCTACAGATGAAAATATGAAACAGCAAGGCATATGATCCTTTCATCATTACAAAGATGTGGGTACAGGAAAACAATCTCAATAATTGAGGCAGAAAATAGCACTAAGTATTTAAATCATATGAATATGTATTATTATGTATAACAAAATATATTTACTCCTTCAATAGATGGCTATATTTAGTTACAGTTGTTACAACATTATTCCGAATCTACCATGTCAATGATGGTGATTTGCATTTTTTATTTAAATAATTCTTGAAGATTTTCTTAAGATGCACACAAAATTAAGTTCTAATTTATAAATTCGATTTATAAACTGTTGTTTAGGAGCCTTACATCTAAATAGCCATGGACATGTTACATGTCTAGGTAAATTTCTATATACCTATTTTATTTCATGCTTTATTTTTTGAAAAACAGCACGTAGAATATTTTTCTGAACTCAGGAGTTAGTTTAACTTATAAATATGAATCATGGAAAACATGTTAATATAAAACTAGAAAGAATTAAATATATAGGCTGTTGCAAGCTTGAAAATTCCAGGGCTTACAGGGACATTAGTATATATTGTGCCAAGGTCAGTCTCTCGTGTGAGTCAGGCTCTTGCTCCCCTGGTGAATATCTGTCAGTGACAGCAGCTACATAGTGATAAAACATCAGCATAATGACTCTGTTAATTTCTTGAACCAATCATTGGATTACATGATTGTTTTTTGTGAGCATGACCAAATTTTTTTATTATATTTCTTTTAAACCTGAGAAAGTGAAGTTAACTGACTCATGAATTTTGTGAAGTAGAGAGAATATTGCTTTCAGAGCTTGTGGAAAGCACAGCTGTGTGGATCTGATGCTGAATAATCATGTTTTCTTAGTATTCAGTGTCATTAATCCTTTTCAGTTCTTAAAATTTGTAACCTTGAATAGTTTTCTAAATCACACTTGTTTTTTAGCTAATGCTTGGATGTCATCTTAGCTTATTTCATGGTGGCAGACTGTAACCAGTAAAAAACAAGATTCATCCATGTTTCAAATGTGACAGAAGAGACCCTTTTGGCATGGGTTTAGTTTTCTCTAAATTAACTTAAAACTCAAATTGTCTTCCACAAATTAAATATGAGTTCGTGATGTTAATTTACAAGCCCCTAAGTTCTGGGTGTGAAAGGGAACCCTGTTACAATTCTGCAGTGACATGGATGCCTGAGTACCAACATATGGGGGAGTTCTCGTTTTTAATGCACTTTTCCTAGCAAGTGCTAAATCAGCTCTGACAGATGAAAAGCTTTCAGAATCTGTAAGATATCTTTTGAACAGCAAATATTTTTGAAATGTACCTGATTGTACCTGGTATTAGCATAATGCCTGAGAATACCAGTGATGAACTAAGACCCACTTGTTTGAGATGGCATACAAAGGCAATGCAGAGATTTTTTAGCAGAAAGAGCTTCCTTCATGTTTACACTGAAGACCGCATCACTACATCTGCATGCCTTTGCTCAACCTTGGGAGATGTAATCTGGCGTGATCTGCGTCAAAGTAAACATTCAAAATCATTTCAGCCCGGCTACAGAGCATGAAAAACAAAATGTATCTGTCAGGGAGCGGGGACAGAGACTGCAGGGCTGGGGATGCTAGAGGATCCTACCTGCCAAAACACACCCACCAGCTACTGCCATGGCAAGTATGGGATCAAGCAGAAGTAGGATAGTAGGATGATGTGGTAATTGTGAGGGGGTTCAAGGTTATTCTCCTGACATTTTCTAATCAAAACAACACAACACACAACACTGTCCATTTTCAAGTTAGTTTTTTTAAATGGGAGTTTTTATTGCAGTTCTGCTCTCTACCCCCCCCAGAGAACAAATGTTCTTGGTGGGCAAAAAATAAACAAACTCTGTTTTAATAATAAAACTTACCAAAATTCTGTTGAAATAGAAACAGCCCCACCATCTCTACTAATAATTAATACAGATCAATCAAAAGAGTTTACACTAGAGCAAGATGGGGTGACATACTGGCTAATGAAACACAAAGAACCTAAAAAATTTTTTTTCTCTACTTTCCAGAGATTTTCTGCAACATTAAGCACTTGTTTTCTTTTACCTTGCAATTCTTTATATTTGCAGTGGAAAGCTGGTTGAGCTTGCAAAAGTCACTTTAATCTAAATACACTAGATAAGACCTCTGGAAAAGGGGAAAAAATGGAGAGAAATCTCCTAGTGAAATTTTGCACCTTATTTGCGCAACCTGAACTGGTCACCGATACGGTATTTACCCCTGTGAGTTCTGATGTTGCCTGCTCTGATACGATTATGTCTTTATAGCTCCACAAACAGCTGCACAAAGCCCGTGGCCCCTGGCTCAAATCCCAGTCCACTCCATTGCTCTTCATTTCAGAAACATCTTTCATACTGGCTAGAGTCACAAGGCAGGTTTTGAGAAGGCAGGTTTTATTACATAGGTATAGTTGAACGCCAGCAGTGCTGGAACCTAGACCAGGTTTTGATGTCAAATGTCTCTCAAAGTACAAGTAAGTCATTAGAGTTTGCTGTGCTTTTCCACTTCTCTACTCATGGCAGTTGGCATGGATGCAGCATGGTGTGAATAATGGCCCACCTGGCCACAGGACCAGCACCACCTTGCGTCTGTGTAGCGTAGCAAAATCGGTGCGCAAGTCTGCGCTAATGCAATGTGCTTGTACCTGCCCTCCCAAGCAGCCCTAGTCTGCTTTGCAGAAGGTTTTGGCAGCGGTTAAATAAAAAGTGAATCTATGTCTACTTGTTACAGTAGAAAGATTACGTAACTGGATGGGGAAATCCTGTTATGGAGGCTGCTTTAATTCCTGGTTCTTTGGAGTTCAGGCAATTAATCCCTGCTTTGATGACTGTATGCACACACAAAAAATGCCCCATTATAAAACTGTAGAAGGAGAAGAATAAATATAGTGGTGACAACTGAGGTCGGCTCCAGCTGGAATGGCCAGCTGTCCTGGGCAGCAGCTGTCCTTTCCAGGGCAAAACGAACATACTGGATAAGCCCGGCAGGTCTAATTAGATAAGAGGCTCCCGGATAATGGCAGTTTTGCCTATGTAAGGTTTAAAGGGCCTGACTGTCCTCTGAATTTGTGAGAGATTGGGAAACACCATAAGGTACATTGGTTAGCAAGAACACACTCCCCTTTTTCCAAACACAAATGAATTCTGCAAGCTGGGGCAGCTGTGTGTCAAATTTGTCAACAGATGTGGTCTCCTGCACGGAGGTATGCATTCTTCATTTAGCATTGCTCACCACCAAGATTATCTCCCTTTAAAGATGATGTCATGTTTTCATCCTACATATTATCCCTCTACAGCTATTACTTCTTGGCACATAAACCCATCCAAAGCTGGCATCCCATTCTCTGAATGGGCAAAATGCCACTGTAGCAGATGGGTGAGCAATGAAACTAGCACAAGTGGCAAGTCAGACCCTATCAGGGTAGCTTCCTTTCCAGGAAGAAAGAAATGGCATTCAGTGGAGTTGTTCAGCACCTGAAATACAGGTATAATGATATTATTTATTGATTTTTGAGATTAATGCTAAAGAATGCAAGCTACCAAACACATGCTCTGGAAGTGAGAAAAGTGTTTTTGTAGTTACTTTGGACATGAGTTGCACAGAAGAAAATACTGATTCAATAAATTACTTTTCTAATTGATTTTCTGAAGTAAAGAGTTTTGCCTAAACACATTACTAAATGAATGAATTCTTGCTTAGCCTGAAATGCAGGAAAAAATATCCATGAAATAAATAATAACCATGGAAAATTCCTTACAAATTTAACAGTATCAGTAGGTCTGATCTGGAATGGTTCTTAAGAACTCACTCAGTTAAATAAGTGAGATTTTGCTTTGGTTTTGTTTTCAATAATCCTACAAGAATTAAAATTGCTAAATTCAATAGTATTTTTCCATGTCTCTAAAGAGAAAAGAAGTGAGAAATCCACAACGGAAGGTGCTGGAGTTTCTCTTTGCTTTCAGAAAAGCAACTCTGCTTTGGGAGTTAGGAAAGTGTTTATGTTTCCCTTTTTTTAAAGAAACTGATTAACATTATTATTATATATTTTTATACTTCTCAGTTATATGAATTTGGTTTAAGACAACTTATATCAGTTTTCAGGCATGTTAGCATTACTGAATTGATTAGAAAGCATAGGATTGCTTATAATAAGATTGCTTGTAACAAGTTGTAACAAGGTATCTTCTGAAAACAGGATACATGCTTTAAAAGAAAGAAAGGAAGAAAGAAAGATAGAAAGAAAAGTAACCAGTATTATGCTGGTTTCATTTTCTTCTATGCTAACACTAAATACTAAAAAAAATGAAGGAATTAAGCAATCTTGGAAATAAACACATTTTATGCATCATCTAAATTGAATGTGTATAGAATATATTGTTGGTTAATAGGAGTTAATATAGCAGACTTACCCCTAGTGTCATTGCATTTTAGGCATAAATATGTCCTATTGTACAGCTGTTATTCATATAAGGCACCAAAAAAAACCCAACAAAAAAAAGAATAATAAATACCTAGAGTGGTATCTGTTGTCCATGTGCTTAGGCACTGAAGTATCTGCACCTGCCACCAGGGAGAGATATCTAAATATTAGACAACAGCTAGGGAAAACTTCGTCTCACCATCTTTTCTGGCAAAATGAGACTTGCAGAAGATGTCACTGATGAATGATGTGGTTTCTCTTTCCCTGCTCAGGAGAGGAGTCACTCACGATTTTTGTGGACAAACGGAAGCTGAGCAAGAGGTCAGAAAGAAGCGATCCCAGCACGAACAGCTCTGCAGTGACTCTGGAGACCCTACACCAGCTTGCAGCCTCCTACTTCATTGACAGGGACAGCACACTGCGCAGACTCCACCACATTCAGATTGCCTCCACTGCCATAAAGGTAGGGGAAGTCCTCTAGGATCAACCTGCAGATGTCTTTCCAGTTTCACTAGCTGCTTCTCAGGAGAAATGTCTTTTGATTAGTAAAACAAAGATTTGTTAGCAAAACAAGTTTTTGTTCTAAACTTTTTTACCTGAATTAAAACATTCAACTGATAATGAAGATTCTAGTTTAGAAGAGGGTCTAACACACAAAAAATATTACTCTTGATGAGTGATACATAATTTAAATGATACAGATGGCCCTTATAGAAGCGTTTGGTCATTGAGTCAATCTCCTTTACATGTCTACTCAGCAACTGTATTTACAGACAGAGTTATATTTGTGTACGGGCACATACAGTTCCCTTGTACTTCTTTTCTTCTTTCTTTTCCTTCTTTTTTTTTTTTCTTCAGACATAGTTATTGTATTCCTGTGATTGAAACTTTTTTTTTTTTTTACTGACCTTTGGAACAATTTGGAGCTCTTGGTTCTGTACTTTTGTGGAGGCACTTCTTATTGTCTGTTAGGGACTTCTTTTAGTACAGTTTGTCAGTCAAAGCACCCTCCGTACTGACTGCTGTAGGTCACTCATAGCACTGGAGTATGCTTGGCTAAGATCAGTGCCCCAGCAGGCATTGTGTAAAACAACAACTCTTCTTCTGAGCAGCTCTCTAGCCTAATGTTGCTTATCTGAAATAAACTCTCTCAGTCCAGCATTGAAGAGCAAATAAAATTTTAATTTGCAGTTGAACAGTTGAATATGCATTAATTATGAAGCTTTTAATATAAGATGTGATTTAGAATCCATTCCACTCATTGGATCTTTCCACTGGTAACTAAGGTCTTCATTAAAGACCATCTGAAGCCAACTGCAGTTTCCAACTACCTTAGCTGTTACTGAAGTAAATAAAAATTTACATCCTTGGGAGTGCCAGGGCCTTTACAGTGAGAAGGATACAACTGGAATTTGTGGCTCAACAGCACCTGTTCAGTTTGGCTACTGGTATATGGAGGATATTCCTCCTGTCCCATCCATCATGAGCTAGCAGCGTGGCCGCTAACCTGAGCTCAGAGCTGGTCATCTGCAGGTGCAGGATGGTGTTTGGCTGTTTAGGCAGTGCAGCTGAAAATGCAGCAGAACAAACATGGAGTCCGATCTCATCTGAGGGCTGCCCATCAGATCACACAGTCTTGCTGCAGGCCATCATACTACCCACCCCTCTGATCTGTCTTAATCTTCATAATCTCATTGTTCATCATGCAGATGTAGAGCAACCTTTAAAGGCAGGCTCCTTCCATCGAACCACATGCAAAACTTTCCTTCTATGTTCAGATAATTTATGGCTGAAACCAGTGATAACTAAAGTGATAGAACATAGAAATGTAGAGACAAAACAGTGTCTGAAAGAAATTTCTCCTTTTTATTGACTGGATTTTTTTTAAAGCAAATTTGTGTCATAATACAAAACTCAACTGTGCTTCCTAACAATTTCTGTAATGAACCTTCTGTATGTCCAAAGTTTTTTACAAACACTACAAAATTACTAAGTCTTCTGTCCCCCGCCCCGAGACGAGTACAAGTGCAAGCTGTAGTCCATCAGCAAATGTGCTTTAGTTAATTGACTGCAGGAATCTCTAGAAAATGGTTCTCACATCAAATACAACAGTGCTGATACATGAAACCCTCGATTTTTAGGTTGCTTTCATTGAGAGACTGGGAGCATTTGCATTACAAATTTCTATTGTCAGAACACTTAACCGAACAAAAAAACCTGTTTCTGCTGAAAACTAGGAACACAAAAGCAGCCAGGGAAGGCATTTTTTTGTTCTCTCCCCGCACAGTTTTTTGAAACAGTGCTGGTTTTGAATTGGAAAACCATCAAATAAAGTTCTAGATACATGGTGTAAATAGCATATTTAGAGATTATTTCTTAAAACATATATCCTGACATCTGAGTTAGACCACAGGCTTTCTGTAGAGCTGCAGAGGCAGCTCTCTGTGTTCCAGCAGAACAGCTTGAGGGCTGATTGGGGAGAATTGACGCCCTGGGGGACCTGAGGACCAGAGTGGCCATCAGCCAGCTCTGGGCCTTCCCCTCCCGGGCTGCTCCAGGGAGGAGAGCAAACCCAGTGCTTTTTACACCATAAACTACTGGGCAGCTTTTGAAGTCACAGCACCTTCTGTGTCTGGCTTGCTCACCACAGCTCTGCTCAAAGCCTTCTGCTGCACAAGAGATACAACCGGGGATTTGCAAAGGGAGTCCAAGAAAAGCTCTCTCAGCTTACCATAACTCCCCCTCTGACCAGCATCAAAGAAATCCATTATAAAGGTACTGGAACAGGTTTAGAAATCCCTGAAATTCTGAACTTATACTAGACAATTTCCAAGTGATACACAAGCATTTTTTGATTTCTGACTAGTCAACAACAAAAAAAAATCATGTTCAGACTATTTAGTATTTGATACTATCAGTTTTGATTCAGTTTGGATGGCTTTTTAATATGCAGTATACTAGACTCTACCATACTAGCAGAGTTGTTTATATTTTAGGAAGAGAGAACTGAGAGTATTAATAACTTTTCATGTAACTCATACTCTTACTAGGAAGAACATAACTATGCTTTTGGGAACATGTATTAGAATAAAACAAAAAAATGTACTATTCAGAACAGACAAGACTTAAAACACAAAACAAAAATACATGATATTTGCAGTTAAATCAGAACACTTCAGTGCACAAATGAGCTGTGCCATTAAGGTGTTCCTGGAGTTTGGGACTTCAAAATGAACAGGAGTCATTTGATAATATCTACTTGTTGGCTTGTTTGTTTGTTTTTCACATTTCCTGTGACTATGGACAACCTGAAATTGCAGCCGTAGTTAGAAACAATTTTGCACAACTGTTTGTACATATATTTGCTGTTTGTAATGTTCTGAGATTGCTATCTTGATAGCTGTGACACCCCTAAAAATCTTATTTCAAAGGACAGATTAAAAATACACTTTCTTTACTTCAGAAACACAAAAAAAACCAGAGAAAGCCAACATTTTTCTTTCCTTTTTTTTTTTTCCCCAAAATCAGTATAGCCTCCCTTTTCAGATTAGACTAGGTCGCTCCTCACACCTCCTTTTTTCTATTTCTAAGCAAGAAATGCATGTTCTGTCTTAAAAAGCAAAGGGGTAATATTTATAAACACCATGATGTATCTCCTAAACAAGTTACTATATTAATTCTGTGCCCTTTCTTGTGATTGGGCATTGTAAATCAGTAACATGTTAATAAAATTTAGTGATCACTTAGCAGAGCTATAGCAGTGCTCAGTCATATGCTAGGATAGCAATGAGAAAATCACCCGTTCACAAACTGGGGCTGTGTATAGGTCTGGCCATTCAGTTCCTAATGTTTCCAGTTTCTCCATCTAGTGCTTCCCTAATAGGTTAATATCTAAGGTCTTTACAGATGTAACATGGAGAGGGATCCATTAAGTCTCTTGAGTTACAGAGCCAAATCAACAGTAGATCATATATTAGGTGAGAATGATCAAGCTCAGTTGGTCCTCTGGGGGAAAAAAATCACCAGCAATAATTATCCATTTTTCCAAATTCAAAGTTCTCTTTGGAAAGCAACACATAATGAAACAGTTTTCTCCCTTATGTAATTAAAACAAATAATATTTGAGTGATTCTTATATTCTTCATTCAGATTCTTTGAGATATGCAATAGCTGAATTTTTTCCTTACATTTCTTGATGCATTATTTTGTGGGAATGATGCAGGAAAATAACATTTTGATAAGTTTTATAATTAAGCTCTTCTATCAAAAAATATCATGTCAGAGAGAAAGGAGAGCATTAAGAGGGGGGAACTGAGAATTAACTTTAAAGTCTTCATGTTTAATTCTTATTTATCTAGTGAAAACCAATACCATTCAGAGCAAAATCTGTTAGTGTGCAGAATGAGGAAAGGAGTGGGAGAGATGTATTTGATGAATCAAGTTTGTTAATCGAATTTGTTTTAATCAAGTTTGTTAGTTGTGACATAATTATCCTTAAAAATAACATGAGTACAACTGAGGCTTCACATTAATCACATAGACAATACATTGTTTATTCCACACTGAAAAAGGTAAAATCACCACATTACAACATTTTCCAACTGGAAATCAAATGTCCATGGGAGCTACCCAGAGCATGTATCAATATTTAACTTATTTAAAAGTCTCTGATACATACATTCTTTCAATATTATTTTAATGCATGCATTTTAGTGAAAGTGGTTAGGTTTATATGCTAAATCAACAGTTTGCAGCCTCAAGGGCTTCATTGGAAACTCACCAAGTGCCTGAGGGCTGCATCTAATTTGCATATACATTTACATGAGTGTACATCCTGTTGTGTTTGAAATATTACAGATCCGACATTACTTCCTTTGCATGCTCATTTTAGAAGCTTTTTCCTATGAAAATTTCTCTTCAGATGCACTGATGGCTGTTAGCTCTCCCTATTAACATCCCTATTAGGTTGATGGGGTGTGCTCCTCTCTTGTTTAATAAAATCCTGTACAGTCATGGAAGCAGAATACAAATAAATTCAGCAAATGTTTTTCTTTCCCTGTGTGGTATCTTTAATGAGCAATATTCTCAGCTTTTCCAACTTGGTGTTGTTCTTGCTTCTGTACAGCCATGCTAATTTGCACCTATTGAAGATCTAACCCTAGCTGGAGGCCCAGGGGAAGGTGAAATGACCTGAGACCTAGAACTATACAATGACCCTAATCTATATGACTGACCTCTTTCCTTTGCTGATTGATGGAAGGTGTGAACAAGACATGAAGGTCATGAGTTACTGTTACATCTGCTGTGATTCTGGCAACATGTCCTGTCATTGCCCACTGGCAGAAGGACCTTGGTGTACTACCCTTAGATCATGCATCCATACTCCTAACAACTAATTAGTAGACTTTTTCAATGGTGGGTAGATGGGCAAGGGCTGTGCATAGTATGCCTAGATTTCATTCTTCTTCCTGAGTCTAATGCAGTTGGGAAACAGCAGTATACTGCCCAAATGACCCCAATTCCTGTTCCCTAGAAGCTGTAATTCCACTACTGTCACTAATGAACTTCTGCACCAAGTCCAAACAATTGTGCAGAACACATAAGAAACGCATTGGTTTCATGGTAAATTAAATATTATTGAATACTCTCACTGCATTCTGCAGAAGAATAAACACAGTTATGTTAGGCAAGCAAAACATTGCCGGTTAATAAAGTGAGGCTGTTACAGTAATTGTCATTTGGAGGATATCTTCTTCCATTGCAGAATACAGTTTCTTTCAAGGGAGTTGGGGCAGGTGAATAAAGTGTAGGTGTTATTTTAGGGTCCAAACAGCTGTGGGACAACCACAGTGCAACAGAAGAACAGATGCATAAATTGAATTTTCCACCAGCTATTTACAGCCACATTACAACCCATTTATTCCATCTGAGTGAGAAAGAGTAAACATCCTTGAGAATGTGCCCTCTAATTTCAATTAAATTTTATTGTGCAATTTGCTTTTTTCTTCCCCCAAACCACTTTTTTTGCTATGAGAGATTTAAGCACTTTTGTTGTGTCTGAAAACTTTAGATTACAAATAGTTTATAAGAACAGGGCTCAATTGTGATGGTAACTATATCTGATTATCTATAATTAACCCATGAATGACTCATGGTGGGCTGTTAGAGAGGAAACTTAAGTGTAATGAAATTAGTTCTTCACTCAAAACTCAGGCTGAAATACAGACCTTTTTTTTTTGTTTCTTTGTTTTCTCTGAAAAAGCTTGCTTGCTTCATTTTTTTCTTTCATACCTCATACTTGAATATGTTTTTCTGTGGATTGAAGTAATTGCTGCAATCAAAAGTAGAAATGCTGAAATACTATGAAGCCTTGTGCTTTTGTCAGATTTCTGGCAAATTCGAAATGTAGATAGCTTTCACGGTTTTCTAAAATAAAGCCAAGTTTCTGAAGCTTTTGAAATCCAGATCTTGAACCCTTCTTGCCCTCACTTTGCCCATTCAGATTGTGGACAGGATTTAAGACTGTATAGCTGAGAAACCTTGTAAATGACCAAAACACAGGAAGCTCAAAAAATTGTGCCCATCAAGAGCTTTAAGTTGTAAAATCACAGTTGGAAACATTGGGCCAGAAAGATTGGTAATATCTGGTATTTTTTGACTCCATTGAAGAAATTAAACAGTAAATGTAAGTGTAATTAAACAAACCAGGGGAACTAAAAGCCAGAAATAATTGTCTCTTCAAAAATTTGTGGCTTCCCCATTGTGTACAGTACAGATTTTCAAGGACAAGTATTGTTCAGGTACATTATGAAACTTCAAGTTCTCCGCTACCTTCGGAGATCAGACTGCCTTCATATAAGACCAAAGCTTGAAATTTTTCAAAGGCGGAGTTAAAAATTAAGATGTTCAGGAAGCACATGGAAATTGTGCTGCCAAATCCTTGTCTTGATATGGTAAACCCCCATGACATTTTTGTAAGACTTGAATACTTTTGCAGGTTGCTTTCAAAATCTCACTATTAAAAGCTTCACAAAATGAGCTCACTATTTATATGGCTAGGTATGGATTTTTAAATTTAAATTAGGGTCATTATCTAATCTTACCAGAGGAAGTGGGACATGCAGTTAGGCATCTAGCTTCCATTACATTTTGGGCATCACTTGGCTTCTAAGGGTCTTTCAGTAATCTGAATTTAATTGTGGATTTGTATAGGCAACTTTAGACAATTGGGATCAAAATGCTGACATTCTGGTCTTTGAGCCTGACTAAACCATGCCACAAAGCACATCAGAGGCCATGTGCTATTACATGCTTTTAACACCAATAAAACAGGAAACTGAAAGCTGAATCACAATGCTGTGCCTGGACAAATACACTGTGTTTCACAACAGGGTTTCTTTGCTCAGGAGCAGCCCTGGATCATAGCTATATCCCTTCTTTTTCTGAACTTAGACCAATTTTAGGTAGCTAAGGTGTCTCTGTACCATGTTCTACTGCACAGCACAGGATTTGTGTTTAACTCATTATAAAACTGTAATACATGAGGTTTTATACATTTATGTCTGGGAGCTCTTGGAGATCTTCAGATCAAATTCACCATAGGTGTAATGAAATCTTGTGACTGCTATTTGTGGACCAGTAACTAATTCTAGGAATACACCAAGTGTAAAGGTTGGGGATTTATTTCCATGTCTTATTCAAGAATTTAAAGTGATGATGTTAAAACCAACATTAATTCATTTGGACAGTTGAGTTTTGATTAAATTGAAACTCCAGGGCTGCTTAATCTAGAAGGTAATGCAGAGGTCAGCTCTTCAGCTGGTGTAAAACAGCAAAATTCCTTTGAGAATCTGGCCCTCACTATTTCAGAGAGTGAGAGAAAAGGGGGAAAAAAAGGACTGGCAAGTTAATGCAATAACATGTTTTACTAAACACTCTCAGAATGCATACTCAGCAACATAATTGACACGATACATCACAGCAGCTGCAGCATGACACTCGTAAAAGGATGTGTTTTAGCAGCCTCTAATACAAACTACACTGTCTCATTATATTTTCAGCAATGTGCATAGAGGAGTAATAAGTGCAAGAAGTTATAACATCGCCAGCTAGTTGGTAACACAGCATGAAATTGTTTCAAAGCAACAGCATAGCACATAATAGAGAGGCTAGGATTTGCATTTTGGAAAGACTTTAGATAATTATTCTTCACTTTAAAAAAAAAAAAAACCAAACCAAAAACCAACACAAAACAACAAGAAAAAAAGATAGACCATACAACATGATAGACCATAACAAATTGAAGGACTTTGTTACATCAGTTATATAGCTTAGTCAAGAGAGAAGGGTAAAGAAACCCCCAGAAAATAAAGACTGCCAAAGCCTATGCAGATTATAAATATACATATGTAAACAAGAGACCTTAACAACACTCTCACAACACTTGCCATCACAGTTGTCAAAACCCTATAAACAATTCATACTACAGTTCCTTAAATTTTTCATTTTCTTTTTTTCCCTTAAAAAGTGAAATTAAAGTAAATAAACCCAGAAAACAGAGAAGGGGTTTAATATTGAGATCCACAGTCAACATATTGAACAATGCAGTTAGAGCAGAGCATTCCAGTGCTAAGTTAGAAGCACTCATATTTGTATGGTTTTTAATTTGTTCTTTATTCTGGCTGTGCAGTGGTTTGTGTATGGGTTGAGGAACTTACTTCTGCACTCTCCATGTCCTTCACTCTCTAATTGACAGCTACTGCCTGTCAGCAGGTCAGAAAATGTCAGGCAAGGACTGTAAAAGTCACAGAATATTTCCCTACCTCTGAACCCTAAGAAATATGAGATAGCATGTGTCAACAACATGTATGAACACAAAGATCAGATTAGGAAGAATATCTCAGGGTAATAGAGACTCAGAGTCAGAAGAAATAAGCTTGGAGAATAATAAAAGGCTGTTGAAAGATTTCAGTGTTTATATTATTTTTCCTATAGTACTTATACCTATATTACATTTTCATGTCTTTTGCTGTTATAGATTATAATTCAAAATGCAATCATCCTCTTCAATGTATTCATTTAATGGTTAAAAAACTTCCCTGAAAATATCCTTCATCTGAGAATCCTTTGCAAGTAACTGATTCTAACAGTTACATCATTGCTGTCTTCTGCAGCTCACAGTTATTTCTACCTGTAGGGCTTCACACACAACTTCAGCAGGATTTACATTTCTGACAGCAAAACTGTAGTGTAATCTCTAACAAGATAATGCTTATAATGCCTATATATGCTGTGATAGAAGCTGGGTTTAAGAAAGGTTTCATTATTCATCCAGGGGACTTTCTGTAGTATTGAGTGAGTACTATAGTGTTTTCAGTTCTTTAATGTCTGAAAGGTTGGTAGTTTCATCACTGCTCTGCAGACTTCATTGATGAATCACATATGCAAAATAAAAAAGTGTTTCTAGTTTTGCATGGTGAGATTCTGAGCTTATACAGTGAATAAACTCCACTGAACTCAAAGAAGTTTCTCTGCATGCAAACCGATAACATTGAGATCAGGGTTTTCTCCATTCAACCTCATCCATCATCTTCCTAATTTATAAAAATATTATTCATTCTCTCTCTCTAGATTACCCAAATTAACCCTCTCATTCCCAGGGAATTGTTAATACATTTAATGGGTTTTGGGTCTTCCTTCCTCAAAGGTCTTCCTCTGATTTTTGTTAAAATATAAAAAATATAAATAAAAAAAATAAAATAAAATAAATAAAATAAAATAACTATAATGTCACAGTTATGATAGTTCATAATGTTCCAACATTTATAATAGTTCTATCAACTAGAGGATATCAGTAAACAGTCTCCTAACTAGTATGTAGATTTATAAAGAAATATAATTTTATCTTCTCCAGGAGTACCTAGAGCCCTGAAAATGAAAAACCGTTCCATGTTTTTCCTTCAAATTTTCATGAAATCCTTAATGTGTAAAATTGATGATAAAATGTTGCAGATAATAGAGAAAATGGTTTGAAGAAGACTGTTACAATATTTTTTCTGTCATGTTTTACTCTATTTAAGTAGACTTTATTCTTACCTTGGTCCTTTGAAATAAGACATTCACAGCAATACTGAGTCATGCATATCATTGTAAGAAATAAATATCCTATGTTCCTTCAAGCATAGCAATTTATATAATTGGTTAAAGTATAATGATAAAATGTGTGGGTCTGCTTTTCATTTTTTTGAGGATATGCAAGAGGACTGAAGCATTATGATTTTAAGTTATGTCTGAAAATTTTCATTTGGTCACAAAACCAAAATATTAAAAATAATCCTGTAAAAAGAAGTTGCTATATTGCACAAACAGAAGGGTAAACTATCATGCTGTTTTTTTCTTGAGGTAAAAGACAAAGGCATTTCAACTGTTAAACTCCGCAGCATCAGGAGATTACAGTGCTAAAAAGACAATAAGGAAAGTTACTTAAGAGAACTGAATCAAGTTTATCAACAACTTTGGTGCTGGTTTACACTGGGCAGGATCTGTCTTTTCTTGATGAAAATATAGAAAGCTGGCAAGTCTATAGTGTATGACATAAAGTGTTATATACTACTATCACAGTAGAATAGCTTAGAAAGAATTGTGCACTACATACAAGCTAAACTTTCTAATAAGTAAAAAGGTATGAAAAAAATGTACAGTGACACAGATGAATTGAATCCAGGTATTTACATGTGTAAGACCTGTAATTCAAAAAGCAACTCATGTCAAAGGGTTTTTCACCTACCATACCATGAAAGGAGCTGGATACTTAGATATCTCTGGAAATTTTCTAACATAAATGGTAGCCTACATGGAAACAAATCAAACCCTGCAGGTAATAGAGGTCCTTTCAATTCTGAACAGAACAAAGTCCTTCCACTTCTAAGGGACTCCACAGTACTGATAATAAGTGCTACTCTCTTTTCATTTGTTTCCTCCTTTCTCTTCTGAACCTCTCTCTTTCCCTAGATTCTCATGCTCATAGAAACTCTAGCTCTCTCTTCTTCTATTTTTTGGTTGAAGAAATGTACTTGCCTTTATGATACATCATTCTTTACCCTAGGTGTTGTCTCATCTATGTCAGGTCCAGAAAGGAATGAATAAAAGAAGCCCTTGGACAAGATTCTATATTCTAAACATTTTTTGCAAAAATTGTATCAGTGTAAGTTCCATAGTAGGACACATTCATGAATGGCTTAATGAACAGAACTCGATATTTGATAGGTCTTTCTATTCCCCTGAATCAGGATGATTTGAACAATTTTTCAGCTAGGCACAGCAGTCTGTCTGGATAATGTTGTCCCTGGAGACTAATTCTAAGAGCAGTCCTCTGTACATTAAAAAATCTCTTTTTGTTTAGTTCATGAAATAAGAATTTGAGAATCACAAAGTTATTAGCCAAAACTTTCCAAAGAGCAGTCAATTTGTTCATTCATGAGTCTTTATAGATGGTAAATGAGTTAAGGTTTAACAGCATAGTTTGATGAAACATGCCCAATGCCATGTGACAGAGGTATTTTCACCTGTCAAAAACAAACCCCAGGGAGCAAATCCACAATGTTCCACTAAATACAGTATTGATTTACACTGGGGAGGATCTGGTTTTTCTAGATGGCTTTTTTTGTTCGAATTCTTTGTGTTTCAATTTTGTAATGGTCTTTATTACTGTAAGTTTACAGAAATACTTGAGTACCATTTGATATTTTTGAAGTTACGTGTTTTTGATTTTTTAATCAAACTTAGAAAACTTAGGAATCCAGTTTTACTTCTGTTCTTCTGAGTAAAACATTGAACTCTGATTTGAAGTTTCCACCTCTGATGTAATATGCAATTTTGGATAGAGAGAAACTCTTTTCTTCTCTATCACTTTTTGTGTGTTCACTAAAACTTCAAGGGATATAATGAAAATATAGTTTAGTACCTACACCTTCACAGTTCTCATTCACTAGAGGCAGTTTCTACATTAAAAGTTTCTATATTTAAGGGTGGGTATAACCAAAACCATCTCAGTCCTTATGCTACAGGCTTCTCCACTTGACTTGTGCGTATTTGACAGGACTTAGGCGTAAAAGAAATGATCTTTTTCACTATACATTTTAGCAGACCAAATCTGAAAGATCAGATTGTATACAGAAAACAGCTACCATCTCTCATTTCCAATAAATTTTGGCTGAACTGAGAAACTTGGATTCAGTCCTCCTTTCTGATCTATAGCAGACAAGCAATAGAATTATCTGGAATACAATTGGTCTCAGAGGGAATAAAAAAAAGGAATTTATTCAATTTCTATAAAAATATTAGGAGTTTATGGCTTATTTTTAACCAAAAATTTTTCTTTCATATGGTTGAAAATGTGTTTGTTTCCTCATGCCTTGCCTTTCCCCATAATTTTTCCTTTTTTTCTAGAATAGTGCTCATTATCACAGCTGCAAGGTTTCTGTAACAATTGTTACCTGAAAAGTAATTTTTATTTATATACATATAATTGGTTATTAATATAATTATTTGGTTCATAGTATAGATTTCTAAGTAGAACTGTGGGAATATTTGTATCTTAATCAAGTATTCCCTCAGGTTTGGTGTATTTACCCTCATCTTGTGCATACAACAAGTTGACCTAACATAGAAAGCTAATATCCCAAATAAACTGCTTCCTTTCCGAGTCATTCTTACCTGGTGCTTCCTCAACTACTTCTGTCTGAAACCAGCCTGTAAACTTTGATGGTTCTGCCTTCCAGACTAGCAGCTGGGATAGAAATAGGGAGGCTTGGGAGACTTATTTTTTTTTTGCTACAAGTAATTTCCATACGAAGATTAAGCATGGTAAATGAGGACCAATTTTATTATTTTCTGACCATCAGGCATTAAACTGTTGCAGACAAGCCCTGAAATGTTTCCTTAACTTTCAGCAGTACAGTGAATTCAGTAGTCTGTATGATAGTGAGCTAAAATACTGCTAAGATTTCTTGTATCTTGTGAGAATCTCTCAAGTCAAGTCCTCAGAACTGCTTGGATGATATCAAAGCTGCAGCTCATTTATCAAAGTAAGCACCCAGCACTCCTGAGTTTTGCAGTGAGTTCCTGAGTGCTTAGATTAGCTTTGATTCTGAGCATTGCTCCTTTAACTCACTTAAATGATTTAGAAAACATCAGCAAACACGTATGCTTCAGAACACATTCAGCACTAAGTCTCTTGTGCTTTACTATTCTTTAGCTAATTTGGTATTTGTCCTTGACTGGAGTTTCAAGTGCAATTGCAGATAAATACTTGACGATGCTTTTTCCTATCAAATACTTTTTAACAAGCAACATATACATTTAGTTCAAAAGGTAAGTGCCAGAGATTTGACTTCTGAGTCCTAAGTCTATTATAATTTATACAGTGAACAAGTTTGCCGATCCTATTCTCCTACTTTGAGTAAGAATCATATAATCTATAGCTATGCACTATGAATGTTATACATATTTACTGCAGGAACATTTGGAATCAGATTCCAGTCTCAGGTATTCCTTCAATCTCTTTTCAGAAATTTGTGGGATTTAAGGGCTAAGATTTGCTTTCACCACAGATTAAACTACACAATGGTAATGGAACAACATAATCAAAGTTATAGAGCAATATTCCTAAACTAGTCATCTAACACTGAGGGAGCATCCATATGAAATGAAATTTAGAGCTTCAGGATAAAGTTGGTTTTCTTTTCTAAACAAATTTAACAATGCTTTTCCCATTAGTTTGAACATCTGATAGGGATCTAATGATTAAATTATAAAACAATTGTAATTAACTCTGCAGGTAGGCCTTCAAATATGCAGAAAAACATGTAAAAACCAGTAGCATAAAAATAATAGTTTTGCAAAACTATAAATTGAGAGTTGGCAGTACCAATGAGACAGAAAGGGCAAATAAGTTACAATCATTTACCAGAGAGAATAAATGGACGGGAAGTAATGAGAATACAACCTAAAAATAGATCCCTAAAAACATATATGTGACCGAGGCAGAAAGCAAGCTAGCAGATGTGCACATTATGGACAGTAACGTGATTTCTTTTGAGAGGTTAGAATGACAGCCCCATAAGGGATAGTTTAACTGGAATATGGTAAAATAAAGTGGACATGCAAAACATCCTGCTGCAGATGTCTCAGTGAGGTGCAGGGTGTTAGGAAATGTAGTGCTATAGACAGCAAAAGTAAATCAGGAGTTTACATGCACTCTGGGGGAGGAAATATGAGATCTGGAAATAGCTTAAATTAGTAAATTTTTAAGCTTCTACCAAAAAGAATATTGCAACTAAGTTTTAGAACTGCACAGAAATATATAATCATAGGTAGGGTCTCCATGGAAAATCTAGTTCTTAATTAACCTGCCCTTATCACTTTGATTTTTGAGCTTAAAGACTTCAGATCCTTTCTATGTTATTTTTAGGTCCTAATATTAGCCTTTAACATTTATTTGTTCTTTAGCACAAGTTATTCTTATTTTTTATATTAAAATATAGTATATATATAATTTTAAAAACTGACCACATTAAAGGTAAAATGTTTCTAAATTACCCAAAGATTATTTTTATATTCACCTAGACTTTCTTTTCTCTGTTGCTTCACAAAAATGAAAAGAACATATTAACTTTTTATTCTGATTCAGGAAGGACTAGATTTTTTTTATTCATACTTTCCCAACCTAAGAAAATAATTTTCCATTCAACTGCAGTATTGTTATGACTAATAATATCCTTGAGTCTTAGAAACAGGCAAATCATGCTGTCTTCTTGAAACTAATGGGGACACAGTGAAAAATCCCTGTAGCCTCAGCACTGCATATTGGAACTAAGCCATGAAGATATAAATTGCATTCCTTATACTCTTGGGAAGCCCTTGGATGGGATTTTACAGTGGGGCTAAATGTAGGTAGATGGTCTCCCTTTACAGTATGCGCACCAAGATTTCTTTGGAGCTTTTTATCCTTTATATATAATGGAGTTATGTTTGGAAAAGGGTAGAGGGTTAGAAATTGGGCTTTACTTCAGTAGGCTTCTTTGGTTTTGCTTTCTTCAGATACCTTGAGATTTTTATGAACATGAAATATTATTTTAATTTGTATCTGTTCTGTCTTCTTTGTTTGTAATTCTATCTTTTAAACAAAATATATAGATTTCATTTATTGTTTGTTGCTGAACTGTCTCTTTAGGCAATAAAAGTTGTGGGAATATAATATTAGTATTCATTTAAGTAAGATCTGGGCAAGTAGAAATATCTAAATGTAAACTGAAACAAAATACTCAGCTTTTATTACATTTTTGCTAAGTCTATCACTTCTCCTTAAGAGGACTTCACTCTCATCTATCCTTCAAGATTAATTAAAAAAGATAACTTGTTCTTTCTGAGAGAATGCCTGTCATTATTCTCTGCATGAAGCTGATGCACCCTTGATTTCTGAATATGCAGGAAATAAAGGCTCTGGTGCCACTGCCCTCTTTCAACAACCTCATTTCCCGCAAAATTCCCTGTTGCTTTACACAAGGATGAATGGGAACATGGCACCTGACATGAGGTGCATTTAAAAATGTCCTTGAAAAGGGAAAATTATGGCTCCAATGCCAGAACTGTCAATGCTGCCAGTGATTTCAGCTGGGGTAAATCCTCACTTTCAATTTCCATAGCCTCAGGAGTGTTATACAGACTGCAGAGTCAGCGTTACAGAACAGCATAAGGACTAATAATTTTCTCCTCCCCACCTGACCCCTGTCTCAAGTATCATTAGAAGTTAGTTCAACCTATATATGTTTCCTTTGAGTTCAGAGCTGGGGCAATCCTGACAGTCTTGGTTTCTTGTCTAATTTTCCTGTGACACAACATAGATTCAAAGACTTGTTTCAATATTCTTGTGGATTCTCCTGGAATTCACAGATAATAAATTGTTTTCTGAGATACTGGGGAATAGACTTGAACAGACGGGTGATTGCTCCCTACCAGATGAACATAAACAGCCTTAAAAAGTCATAGTATTTTTAATGAATGTAACAATTCAACTAGTGTGAGTTAATTCCCAATTCCTAGAATATTCTGATTTCCAAGGTTTTTAATGCTTTATGTGGGGATGATACATTTCAATTTCATTGTTGTTGTAATGTAGTAGTCTACTTCACAGTAAATTCCTGAGTGTAGAAACAAAAGAGGGAATGGAGAGATTACAATGATCTTTTGGGAAGCTTTATTGCTGCATTCAGTGAAATTGAAAGTCATCTCCTTGCCCAAAACCTGGAAAGAAGTCATTATTCCACTTATAGTAGAAATTTTGCAATTTATTTCATTTGCAGGAAGATCAAGTTTACTGTTCCTGTTCCATCTTACAACAAAATATGATAGAAAAATATGATGGGAGCAATTCCAGGTCTCCTGAGATAATGGGCTCTTCAAATTAAAAAGGCATTCCTATGCTATCAATATTCCTGCTAGAAAATGTGTTGAAAATGTTACATGCCTATAAGGTATTGTTTTAGAATGCTGGCAATTAAAAAAAACAAACACTACTGAAAACATTAATCCAACCCCTGACATTGTGGGTGCTGTTGGTTTGTGTGTACCTCCTTCAGAAATGTTCATCTAGCTGGCAGCATGATAAGTGTCAGTGCCTGAACATTCAGAAGATTTGATTTGGTTTAATTATACTCTAATTAGTGGGACTTTTTTAATATGCTCAATGACACAAGTAGGGCAGCAGAGCAGCAACTATTGTGTGGCAAAGAAAGTGCTGAAAGAAAGGTGCTATTGTGAAAAACTGCCTGGGGGGGGGCAGGGGGGGAAGAAAATTGGCTGGAGATCCACTTCTAAATAGAAAGTACATTTAGTTCCTATTCATTTGATCAACTTTTTTTTAGGTGAAATGAGCACTGATTGCAGAATGTGCAGGGATGACTATGTGTGGGAGCATGGGCTGGAAGACAAGTCCTGAAGGTGAGGTTGATAGGAGAGTCATGCAGGAGAATCCTAAAGACTTCAGGTTTCTCCCCTCTCCATACTTTTTCCCTTTCTTCTGTCTGCACCAATCCTTCAGAAGAGACCTTCTTCCATGAGTAGTCATGTATATATGATGAGTTTGCTCTAAATCATTATTTTAATGTTTAAAATATTAAAGAGGTTTATATGAATATGAATGCAGCTGCCTATTTTGAAGTGACTAGCATTGTCTCATTCTCCTTTGTGTTGGCTTAGTTATCTTCCTTAGAAGTCAAATACATTTTTAAAGAGTCTTGCTGAAGATGATAGTCCTTTATGCAAGATAGCACACCACGTCTGCATGGGCATGTAGTTAGGAATATTAGCTATGTGCATTTAAAAGGACACACCAGGAACAAAATCTCTGCAGAAATACATTTCCCTTTTATTAGGAAAGCCTTCTATAGGCTTAATTATCATGGACAAAAAAAGCACACTGTTTCTCAGGGATATACTACCCACTGATATCACAAGAATTCAGCCCTGCTTAAGTGCTAGGAGGTATGTTCTCAGTGCATTTATAATCGGGTCGTTATCACCATGGTTATGAGATTTAACTGACTGAAAACTGTAGGCATTTGTCTCATTAATGCCAAATGTTATAGTTTATTTCTGGGAGCTGAAAACCCTGCTGCCCAGGGAAACCTGTTCTGTGATAATCTCTGAAAACAAGGCACTTGAGAATAGCCTGCCTGGTTCATGTCAGATGGTTTCACACATATTTTGTTACTGGTTCTTAAGGGGTTTTGGTTATTAAATAACTGTTCTGTGGTATTTTGCTTTGTGAGTTAACATTCTTTATGGACTGCAGGTCTAGCTCTTACAAAACAAGCATGTGGTTATGATGCTCTTTGCTCACATGCAATCACTTCTGGACTTTGCTAGCATCTTAGAATACTCTGCATTTACATTTTACCTTTCTCTCTCCTCTTTTGGGTTTATCTTTTATTTTACACTTTCAGACAAAACACTTTTCAGCTGTGATCTTGGGACTGAATATAGTCACACTTCTCTGCTTGTGATCTTGGGACTGAATGTAGTCTCGCTTCTCTGCTTGGAGGATAATTAAAGAAGTGCCATTGCCTTTCCAATTTTGTTTCTATTGTTCCTGAAACAAAAATGTAAAATCATCAGTTATTTCAGTAACGCTTGGATCAAACCAGAATTAATACATTTGGACCTTCTTTTTTTTTTTCTGTCTGTAGTCTGCTTTATCAAAATGAGTTACCCCAAAATTAAATCCTTGCATTTGATCAGAAAATTTGAGGCTTTCATTTATCAACTACTCATTTTTTCCTTCTGATTTACAATCTTTGTTGAGTAGGATTTGTAGAGCATAAAAAAGCATATGTAACTACATAACTGACCTCTGACTGGAAGTGTCATCCATGGAATCTTGGAGTTTGGATGACTTTGATCTGCTTTAGTCTTTTTTTTTTGTTGTATATTGCGCCTATACATTTTGATTGTCTTCTTGCTATGTATTTTCTATGCAGATGCTAAGAATACCAGAACAAAGGAGTTGACAGAGGAAGGCAAGAGTACTTGGAAAAGTAAAAGAATGAATAATATCAATATATGCAGATTTGAGTGAAAACATAATGTTTAGAAAAGGTTCTTATTTATTGCTCTATTTATGGAGCATTATTTATTATTGCTATTATTTGGACAATATTTTACTGCTTACCTTTAACAATCATGAATGTTTGTAAATCATCTCAAAATCTAACCATGCTCAGGTTTTTTCATATATACAATTTTCTTTTGAATCAATGGATTTATATAATCAGTCTCTAGAAGTCAAAAAAGCCATTTAATGATGATTATTTTCCCATTCTGCCTCTTGGCACACCTAAATACAACAAGTGCTATCATTCCATAATCAAAACAGCGGTAGTCTCTACCTGTCTTGCATAATCCAAATGAAGAATAAGATGCAGGAACAGAAAGGGACACAGTAATTATAAAGCTACTGTATTGGGTTTCTGTGGCAAGGTTTTGGTAGCGGGGGGGTTACAGGGGTGGCTTCTGTGAGAAGCTGCTGGAA
>JANZLQ010000095.1:28228801-28261433 GCA_026212715.1 Elanus axillaris
AACTGGGTGTCGATCAGCAGGTGGTGAGCAATTGCACTGTGCATCATTTGTACATTCCAATCCTTTTATTATTACTGCTGTCACTTTATTAGTGTTACCATTATCATTATTAGTTTCTTCCTTTCTGTTCTATTAAACTGTTCTTATCTCAACCCACAAGTTTTACTTCTTTTTTCCTGATTTTCTCTCCCATCCCACTGGGTGGGGGGGAAGTGAGTGAGCGGCTCTGTGGTGCTTCATTGCTGGCTGGGGTTAAACCATCACAACCACCCAGTCAACATGAGGAAGTGGATGAAGCAACTTCCCAGATCTTCGAGCTTAGTAAGGGGATTCAGGGGGGAAAGGAGCTACCAGCAGGGAGTAATGGTGGAATCAAGGGTTATTTGAGAGAACTTGGCCCATGATAGTCCATGGGAATCAACAGAGCATATCTGTGGGTTTTGAGAGAGCTGGGTGATATCCCTGTAAGACCTCTTTCTGTTAGTTTTGAAAGATCATGGATACTGGGGAAGATCCCTGATGTTTGGAGAAAGGGAAATACTATGCCAGTCATCAAAAAGGTCTGAAAGGATGAGCCAGGGAACTACTGATTGATCAGCTTTGCTTTGGTCCCTGGGAAAATCATGGACTGAATCCTCTTGACCCATATTTCTGGAGATGTATTGGGTTTATTTGGCAAGGTTTTGGTAGTAAGGGGGCTGCAGGGGTGGCCTGTTTTGAGCAGACACCAGGTGCTGCCCCTGTGTTGGACAGAGCCATTGCCAGCCAACTCCAAAACAGACCAACTGCTGCCCAGAGCTGACCCTATCACTGGCAGTGGTGGTGCCTCTGTGATACATAGTTAAGAAAGAATAAAAAACCATTGCACAGCAGATGTGAGAGAGAGGAGGGTGAAAATGTGAGACAAACAACCCTGCAGACACCAAGGTCAGTGAAGAAGAAGGGGGAGGAGATGCTCCAGGTGCCGGACCTGAGATTCCCCTGCAGCCTGTGATGAAGACCATCGTGAGGCAGGCTGTCCCCCTACAGCCCATGAAGGACCACAGTGGAGCAGATATCCACACTACAGCCCGTGGAGGACACCCCTCCACAGCAGGTGGAGATGCACTGAAGGAAGCTGCAGCCCATGGAGAGGAGTCCATGCAGGAGCAGGTTTTGTCAGGACCTTTGGCTTGTGGGGAACCTATGCTGGAGCAGTTTGTGAAGGACTGTATCCTGTTGAAGAGACACCACACTGGAGTAGAGAAAAAACATGAAGATGAAGGACTGGCAGAGATGAAGTCTTATGAACTGACTGCAACCCCCATTCTCCATCCCCCTGCACCATTCATGGGGGAGAGAACGTAGAAGAGTTGGGAATGTAAGAAGTGGAGACTTGGAAGAAGGAAGGGCTGGGGAGAAGGTGTTTCTAGTTTTGTCTTTTTTTTCTCCTCACTATCCTACTCTATTTTTAATCATCAATAAATTAATCTTCCCAAAGTGGAGTCAGTTTTGCCCATGTCAGTAAGTGATAAGTGATCTCCCTGTCCTTATCTCAACCCATGAGCTTTTTTGTGTTATTTTCTCACCCTGTCCTGTTGAGGAGGGGGAGTGAGAGGGCAGATGGGTGGGCATCTGGCAGCCAGCCAAGGTTAAGCTTGCACAAGGGACATGAGGGAGAGGATGGTGACTGGGTAAATCATTGTCTGATCCACCTCATTCTCTCTATGATAAAGTGCTGATTTGTGGATGAGAGAAAAGCAATGGATGTCATTTACCTCAGTTTTAGCAAGACTCTAGACATGGAATCTGGCCATGCAAGTGGATTTTTACCCATCTATTTGTCCTTCCATCCAGACCAGTGTATCTTAACTCAGATACCAGAATATTGTGGGAGTGTAGGGTTAGTGGGTCACAAATCCTACCTGAAGACCAGTGGCAAATGGAATACAGCAAGGGTCCATTCCAGGACATGTTATGTTTACTTTCATTAGCAATGACCTGGAGGAGGCAATGAATTGCACTCTCATCAAGTTTGCTACCAATTTGAGGGAGGGGAATGGGAACTAGGTGATATACTGAAGAACAGGACTGCCATCCAAGGGGACCTGGACAGGCTGGTGGAATGGGACAACAGGAACCTGATGAAATTCAACAAAGCAAATGCAAAGCTCTGCCCTGGGCAGACAAAGCCCCAGCAGCCATCTAGGCTGGACCTGCCTGGCCAGGAGCAGCTCTGCTGGAAAGTTCCTCCGGCCTGTTGGCAGCAAGTGGAGGAGACCATGTAGTGGCCTGACAGCACCAAGGGCAGCAGCATCCTGAGTGGTACAAACAGAAGCATGACCAGGAGATGAAGAAGGGGATTAGCCGCAGTACTTATTAGATCACATCCAGGTACTGCATCCAATTTGGGGCTTTACAGTACGTGAAAGGCATTGCCAAACTGGAATGTGGTTAGTGGTGTCCTCAGAGCAGTTGGGACTAGAGCACCCACCCTGGGAAGGAATGGCTACAGAAGGAGGGCTTGGTCAGCCTTGGGCATGGAGGCTTCAGGGGCTCAAAGCAGCCACCTTGTCTACAGGAGGGGATCAAGAGGACAGAGCCAGGCTCTGTATGGTGAGAGACAATAGGCATAAACTCAAACAAGAGAGTTTCAGACTGGAAATACGATGAAACTTTCCATGAGGGCAGCTGAGTCTTGGCTATCCGGAGAGGTTGTGCTGTCTCCATCCACAGCAGTTTCCAAGACCTGACTGGACCAAAACCTGAGCAACCTAGTCTGATGTCAGAGAGGACCTGCTTGGAGTAAGAGCTTGGACTAGAGACCCCAAGGTCACATCAAGCCTGAACTAACATCTGATCCTATTATAGTTTAAGAAGGGAGACATCTTCCAAACTAGTAGTGGTCGATAAAGAGTAGTGGTCATTTGCAAGTAACTCTCATTATGAGAATGAGAAAAGACGAAATGCAATGTAGAACATGAATTCACTTAAGCCAATTTTGAAATTTTATGAAACACTCTCATGTGGACTAGCATGTCAGACTACATAATTTTTTGTTCAGACATACAGTATCATACCCTTACCTGTCAAACACTGGTAGATTTTTGTTAATTTGTTTTAAGCCCACTGTAAGATTTTGTTAGAGCCAAAACAGAACAGTTTTTACATGAGGTATTATACACTTCTAGGCTACGATGGCAGAATTTTAATACCTTTAGAGTGAGTTAAGGAGCTTGATAGAAAAAGGGGACATATGTACAAATGACAGATTCACATATTTTACAGACAATGCTGAAGCATCACAAATGTTGTCAAACAAGTGAACATACACCCTTTTATTCACTGCAAAGTTTGTCAAAGATTTTTTATTGTTATTCTTAGATAAATAAGAGAGAAAAAAGTTTAATTAAAACATCATTCAGAGAAATGACAAAACAGCCCATTTCAATTGCTATCTAATGGTAGATTTTGACATGATAATATGATGTAAAAAGGGGTTTTCTCCTAGAGATGTACTTTTAATGAGCTTCATTAAATGGAAAAACTGCTACAGTCCGAATTCTTAACTCATTTTATAAAATACATAGACTATATATAATAAGCCTATTGTTAATAGTATGTTTCAGTCAATAAAGGATTCTTAAACTGGCCAGGCAAATACTTTTTCAGTTATTGTCTGACTGCTTTTGCTCAGAAAATATCATTGTTTTTTCCATATTTGAATATTGGTAAAAAGATAAAATTAAGTTTTTGTTAGACTATGCAATCCATGGTTAGACAGGTTATATATTTACTGAAAGATAAGGTAATTTCCAATACTAAAGGTTTTGATGCCATAAGATTAAATTATTTCATTTCAGGTAAAAGGGCTCATCAGAATATGACATTAAATTAAATGACAGAATAAAACTTGATGGAATGTCAGCTCCCCAGAAACAGTTATTTCTAAAAACTGAGAGAAGATGGCTGAAATTTCTTTTAGTTTACTTTGTTATGTAACAACTTTTTTCTTAACAAGTCACTAAATGAAGGTTATTTTCAAACTGTGTTTTGCTTTACATTCTCCTAAACTAAACTGTACATAGATTGTCCCCTCACTTGATTTCTTCACATGTACACATATGCTGTCATTCATTTCAGGCAAAATACAAAGCCAACAGAAAGAAAAAAAAAAACAAACCCCAAACTTATTTGTATTATTTTTTTCTTTGTGAGAAATCCATATAAAATTTGAATTTTTCTATTTACTAGGAGACTCGGGAATTTTGATCTTCCATAAAGTACATTACTGAGACCTCCCTAGACACAAGCTATGGCTTAAAGGACCTATTGTTTTATCCTCCTGCTCATGTCATCCTGACTGCAGAAGCTGAGATTGTTCTCTGCCTTCACACAAAGTGTGTCTTGGATTGTGAGGAGGAAATCGCTCTGATTCTAACATCCTTAGACTAGAAAAAATCTCTGTTACACTGATCGGGAAAACAGTGGCTATATAATTTAAAAGAAAATTTTAGGAATGACAGTTTGAAAGCTCAGTCATGGACTTGCTCTGTTTAATCTAAGGAAAATAGGAGAAGAAAGTGCAGTGATGTGTTAATATGGCATGCTAATATTGCCAGCATTACATTGCACAGCCAGATGTTAGCCTGTGGTACCATTATTAACATGGTGTTCTGAATTCCCAAGCTGGTATAAATCTATTGACTTCCAAGATGCTTCCAAAGATCCTTCAAAAGGGATCTTAGGAAACAAGCTAACACAAGACATTTTCATAGCCTGGAAAAGTTCCAAAAAACACTTCAGCCGAGGCTGATATGAAAACAAAGTGTACCGTGGTCTTGTAGGTATGATAGTCTTGTACAGATCTTTTAATTCAAAATATCAGGGATATGCAAAATATTCATAGCAGAGAAATCAGGGGTCCTGTTCTCTTCCAACACAGAGCAGGCAACTTTCTTCCCTGTAGCTGAGCATTGTCAAATCCTTTGATGAGGCTTACTGCATTTTTCTCATCTCTGCTAGCTGTGTATGCAGAATGTTAATCATTGTATTCAGCACTGAGCCCTGCTCTGATACTGAATAACACTGAGAAGCCAAGTCACCAGCTAAGTAGCTCTAGGTATTTCTTACAGCCTAAATATGTCTGATATTCATCTGATTTCAGCAATAACATTTGTTCCCATTGTGATATTTTTCATTTATTCTTTGCCACTGAATTATGGTGTGCCATTTAAATCTCTAGACACTGTTAATGTGAGGAAGATTTATTTTGCAGAAAGGGGAAGTGAAAAACAAACATGATCAGCCATAAAATGAAAGTTAAATAAACTTGTTTGATGAACCACTGCATATGTTTTACATTTTCCCTGTTATTTGCAATTAGTTAAGAATATGAAAAAATGGTATTGCATGTGCTACCCACATGAAAATAAATGAGGAAGTGCTGAAATCATATTACATGTGGTATCAAGTATCATGTTTTAAAAGTATCAATTCTATGGCCCCCAGGACTGTAATACTGGCTGTTAATCCTCAGGAATGGCTGGTAAAATGTGTTGATTAGAGTGTAATAGTTTAATCATCTCTCAGTGTTAGGAGTTCATGTTGTAGTTTCACAGATCATGAAATGTGTCTGTTTAAGATATGAGCACGTTATCTTTTCTTCTCTTTTTTTGGCAGAAGGCACTATGTAACCATGCTCATTTTATCTCTGTCTCTCTTTTACCTGCGTTATGGTGCTCATTAGCATGATCATGCAGGGCACAGGGGTAGTCAAAGATTATGTTTATTACAGGGAGAAAGAAGCATTTTCATATTGGAAATGTTTTGCATTGCAAGTTCAGGAGTGTAAACCATCCTTATCACTTCTAAACACTGCATCCAATCAGTTGTTAGCTGTAGAGCTTATTGCCATTGTGCAAAGGACAGCAAATTGACAATGTTTCTTAAATAAGTTATTACAGCAATATGAAAACAGAAAAGGCATCTTCTGAGTATATTCTTTCCTCAGGGTTTTGTGTTTATTTTTGGCTTCATGAAACTTAGTTTAAGTAGATATACCAGTGTCTCAGAAGAACAGAAGGGAAATGAGAAGTTAGTGATTAAAACAGGTAGTCAGGAATGTGGCTTTTGGGTCTGATCCTCCCTAGGTGTATTAGTACACTCCTCTGAAGTCAGTAGAGCTTGGCTGATTTATACAAACTGCAGATATGCGCTTTGCCAAAGGACATATTTTGTAACAGTTCAGTTAACCTTATTTCCTAGGGTTTTTTTTTTTTGTTTGTTTGTCTGTTTTTTACTACCAGTTAGTTAAATTTGAAAATGCACACTTTAGACTTGGAAGGCTTTACTAAGCCAATGGGACTGTGCCTTCTTTAGATAAGCCAGACATAAACCTCTCTCACAGCATCTGTGCAAGCTTTGAAGGAAAGCGAGGACTGGGAAATGTAGTGTGAGGAGACAAAGGCATAACTGTCACTTGGGAAGGGGAAACTAGGGAACTGGTTTTCACAGTACTACACTAAGACTCACAGAGATGCTTACCTGGTAATGTAGAATTTATTAAATGCACCTATTAATTCCAATTATTGTGCTAGAAACCCAGGAAGAGATAATCTTTTTGGACAGAGGATAAGAACCAACTTCTCAGACAAAATTAGGGAAGGGAAAAAGCAAAAGATAGGCTCTGAATACATGATAAAATAAAGAAACAGTTCCTTTCCTCTCCTTAACTTGTAGCCAAGGACAGCAGGGGGGCAGCAGTGTTGTCCTCAAGGGGAGAATAGTGGACAACTGATACCTAAAGAGGAAGGCATGAGGAGAAAATGAATAACACATTGCCAAGGACTTCCCAGATGAATTATTAAACCCACTTTATTAAATATAAAAGCATCATCTTTGCCCCTTGCATTTCATTTTTTACCTTCAAGAAGACCTTTCAATGCCTTTTGTCTTCTGATGAATCTTCGCCCATCATGGAAATTACATGCCAAAATAGGGCTGTTCTATTTCATCATGGCTCTGTGTCCCACAGGATGTGTACAAGGGTCACTCTAGCTCATCTAGAAAAGATCTTTCTTCTCCACCCATAAAAAAGAAAATATTTTTTCCTTCTTTATGTAAAAATGTTGTTAAAAAAGCTAAATTAATCCTAAAGCTAAAACCAACAGACTTAGAAACAATGATGGTAATGGAGTATTTTTTCATGTGAGCAGACATTTCCCCCAATCAGCCCTCTCCCACGAGCAACCTAAAATTATAGGAATGTTAAATATTGTGATTAACTCTAGTTTTAAGAGGGATGTTACTTCAGTCAGTTGGATCATTGCATTCACAAAGTCTTCTGAAGTGTAGACTACTCAAAAGGAGCATCTGGCAGGGTGAAAGCTAAACCATGGGATAAGCGACTTCACTGCAGGAACAAGCTGAAAGAAAAAAATTGATTGTGAAGGGTGGGAGGATAGCAGCAGGCAGGAGGGCAGACAGGAAAATGTACTGATATATGGAAACAAGAAAAAAAAAGGATAAATGTTCAGTCAAGTGTGCTTCTCATTTTCTCCCCAGTAATTAAGGCCCTTTTAAATAGGAGTTTATTTAGGTTCAAAACTTATAAATCAACTTGTAAATTATCCTACTTATGCAAATAGACTCACTGATTAATAAAATTCTGTTAATAGGAGTCAGTCTACGTATGTCATGTGGACTGAGTTACCATAACAATTCACAAAGCATTGGATGTTCACAATCACAGTGATCCTGTGATTTAATAACTCCTTTTTTACCACATTAGAGATGGGGACATGAGTCAAAAAGATGTCATAGGGGACATTTTTGAAGTGTCAAAGTACCATAAAATGCTTTGAAAGCCTCCATTTCAATTCTAAATACTTTTGAAAGTCTGATTCTTAATGGCTTATCTCAGGTGAAATAACATGTCTAAAAGAGAGCTGGCTTGTAAAATCACAGTTACTTGCATTTCCTAAGAATTGGAATATACTGCTTTTAAGACAGTTTCCTATCTTCTCCAAATAAGTCAATACACATTGATCTTTAAATGCGTCTTTACTTTCAGATCCTAGGTTTGAAAATAAGAAACTCTGATTCTTATTTAATCTTCATATTATCCAGGTTGAGAACTAATGACAGTGCCTGTATTTGTTTCAACATAAATTTATAAGTTATATAAATATTGACTTTTGCTGTTTCTTTTCTAATATTACCACTAAAAATGAAGTTACCTTTCTATTTTGAAAGAGTTAAAATGTTCAATTCTGAAATTGCAAAAGTTCATATTTAAAAATATTAGAAGTTCAAGAAAAAACAAATTAGAAGTTAATTTTTCCTGCAACAATAGCTATAACTACATAATAAAAAACTTTTTTCTTTTTCAGATGAATTCAAATTGTTTATGAAAAGGTTGCCTATGAATTATTTCCTGAACACATCTACTGTAATGCATCTGTGGACAATGGATTCTAATTTTCAACGTCGCTATGAGCAACTAGAAAACAGCATGAAGCAACTCTTCCTCAAGGCACAGAAAACTGTTCACAAGCTCTTTGGCCTTAGTAAGAGATGCCATAAACAGCCACTCATCCGCATGCCAAGGCAGAGGTAAGAAAGCCTACAAAAACCTGAGAAACTGAAACTGCTGTCTTGACACTAAAATCTCCTTAAGGGCATAGATGTGGGAACGTGAGTGACATATGGTACAACCACCATATTTGTAGAGTTGAGCAATCCCAGCTTTCAATATTGCTCTATTCATGTTTTCCTAAATATGATGGGAAAGGTCAAAATAAAACCTGATTTGTATATGACTGTGCAACTTAAATATAACATGAGCATACAGATTAATCCCATTTGGTCTGTCTCTGTTTTACAGAACCATATTTAGTGGAACTAGGCCAAGTTTGAAAATGCCAAATAATTGTATACTGAATGCTGAATGCCTATTCTGAAGCAAGCACAGCTATTTTAAGAACTTTCCAGATCATTATACAGTATATACTACATACTATTGATTTCTTGTCTCATTTGTCAGGTATGGATTAGAATTGAAAGGATGCCTAAGGAAAGGAAACAGAAGTGTTTTAGTCCTTCCTAGACACAGAAAGATCCTGAAAGCTAGCTAGTCAAATCTATATTAACATAAAGTGGTTAGAGTTGATTGCTGGTCAAAAGTTGCTTTATTGAAATTAGTGGAATGACACAACAGTAAATCTGAAATGAATGAGCTTTTAAGGACGTTATTCTTCTGACCACAAGCATCGTGGGCCTAGTCCAGTGACTCCTGCATTTAGCATGTATCTCCATCAATTTTAAGGAAGTCTAGTTTAGGTTCAGTGTTTCAGAACAGCCAGGGGTACTTTACTCTCCCTTGCTTTCAGCTCTCCTAGAGCAAGCTAAGGAGCCATCAATTCCTCTTTGCCTTTTGGTGGCACTTAGCTAACCCTTACCCTTTTTTCTTTCAGAAGGAGACAACAGTTACAGGTCCCATGCTCCCCTTTTCCTACCTGTTGTGCTTTTCTTTGTGATCTGCTAGTTGAAAGAAAAAAATGTTTTTTTCACTTGTGGGGTCATTTCATAATTAGAAAACATTCCGCTAAGGAAGGTTATATAGTCACTCCAGTGCTTCAACATCATTTCCCGTGTTTCTTGGGCATGACCTGAATGAGCATTCTGACAAAGAGATGATTCAACATGAAAGATGTCAGCAGGAACGCAGAGCTTTTTAAAATACAAGAAACAAAATCCAACCTCACTTTTTTTTTTCCCCTACCAAAACATAAAATAATCAGGTCTTCCAAAATAACTACTATAGTGTTTTGGGATGACCTTTGCTTGCCATTTGTAATGGCAATGATAGAGTACAGATGAACTGAGATATAAAAAGCAAAGAGCAATTGAAATGATTGATCAAAACACACCTTTCTTGGTATATGAAGGATTTTTTTTTTTCAAATGCAGAACTTGTGAGTTCATGGTTTATCAGTTTATAAAAAGATGTGGTGTTATGCAAAAGAGAGATCAACAGGCTGGAGAGGGTCCAGAGAAGGGCCACAAAGACGATCAAAGGGCCTAGTAAGCCTGCCATATGAGGAAAGGCTGAGAGAACTGGGTTTGTTCAGCCTCGAGCAAAGAAGGCTCAGGGGAGACCTTACCACCATGTTCCAGTATTTAAAGAGTGTCTATAAAGAAGATGGAGACTGTCTTTTTACAAGGAGTCACATGGAAAAGACAGGGCTAATAGGTGCAAGTTACTCCTGGGGAGATTCTGACTGGACACAAGAGGAAAATTTTTTCACAATGAGAACAATCAACCATTGGAATAATCTCCCCAGGGGAGTGGTGGATTTCCCAACACTCGACACTTTTAAGGTTCAGCTAGACAGGGTGCTGGACCATCTTGTCCAGACCATGCTTTTGCCAAGAAAGGTTGGACCATATGATCCTTGAGGTCCCTTCCAACCTGGTATTCTATGATTCTATGATAATAATTTTTACTAGAAAATTTTACTAGTTCACCTGTTTTACAGGGAGTTGTACTAAACTTTCATAACAGTTTGATTTTGCAATGGATGTCTAATTGGGAATATCATAACTTAGTTATAAGATAATTATGTCCCATTTTAGTGACTGCCCTAAATTTTTTTCCAGTCAGTACAGAGGGAGATTGGACATATGATGACATAATGAGGACCAATAGATGGTTCAAAGATCAGTGCTAAAGGCAGGTTTGGAATACTTAGCCAGTGGGATGCATTTGCTGAAAGAGAGCATTTTCAAAGGCTGGATTCCTTCTGACTACCTGGGAAAATTGCCTTCTGACATCAAGGCTTTTATGGCTGATAAGAAGAGCTTTAAACTGAGAAGTGAGGGGAAAAGGTCAAAAGAAACTGGTTTTATTTTGAAACCTGGTTAAAAAAAACCCTGATAGACCAAGATACTGAAATGGATAAAGGAATATCAGTGGTGAAAAGACAGAGTGAGGTAAAAGAAAACACAGGTATTGATTGAATAGTATTCAGTTACTACTTGTGAAGAGAGTATACATAATCCAAAGAAGGTACTGAATTTTTTGATACAGAGCTACAAACAGGTAAGCATGCAAATGAATATCAGGTAATGCAATGGAGAATGAATACCTGAGTAATGCAATGGAGAAACATGAATTATTGCTCAGCCTGTAAAAACAGGAAGTTTCAGCAGAAAGTGAGTGGAATAACCCTAAAACTAGGTACTAAAATTTCTTGTGGTTAAGGGAAGGAAGATAGAAATAAAAGCAAAAAATCACAGCTTCGTGTTCCAATGATATTCTAGGCTCTAAAGAAATGAGAAGGGGGAATTAGAACAAAATGTTAGACTTCCTAAAGTCTTTCCAAACAACATTTTCAGATTGCTGTTTGGGCTTTGCTATTGATGGTTAAGGGTGAATTTTATTATGGAAGGAGAAATCAAACAGACTTAACAGAGATATAAATACTATTTTAAATTGTACTTTATGCACACTTTTCAGGTACAAATTAAAAAGCCAATGCTTCAGTTCTTAATAAAGGTCATGATACTGGCAGTGAGTAAAAACAAAGTAACTGTGCTAAGGCTTCATTTTACACTATTTCACAAGTCAACAAAAGATATGTACAAAGGATTTTTAAAGGAATATCTCTAAAGTGAGAGCTGGTTTTCTCTCTCATGAAGCCGGGAGTTATGTCCTAAAAGTTTAATATAATTCATGAAACTTTCTATGAGACTGAGTTTTGTAGGGATTTACCTATGTAGTCTGCCAGAAATCATTCTGTCACACTTGAAGGAGCTCCTACATATGGTCAGGGTTATAATTAATTACTGAAAATATCTGTCTCTTTTCTCTAGCCTCAAAATTTTGTTACTGAATATGAAACAAAATCTTGCTTGATTTTTTTTAAATGGGATTCAGTTGATCAGTTAGATCGAGTTGCTTGCAACTTTTTCCATATTTCCCGAAGAACCAAGCAACTTAATAATCATACAAATACATTACATTTATATTTTAATTTTCTAATCCTTGAACCAAAATACCTTTGAATCCTCTTCTAACATCATTGTTCATAATAGAGAAGAGCCAATCAACTTGCAAGTTTAAGAAACTACATTCCTGTGTCTCCTTTTCAAACACAGTTTATATTCTTCAGCTAGAATAATGTACAAATAGTTTTCTTTCAGTCTGCACTAGCGATCAGAACAATGTCTTTTTTACTGCAGCACTTTTGTATACACTGAGGATGGGAACAGCATTACTATTTTTATTTTATTCTGGTCACTGCAATTCTTTTCAAGTTCCAGGTGTTCTTCCCAGATTTTAAGCTTTCTTTCATTAACATGAAACAGACCATTGTTCCTTTTCCTGAAAGTCAAATCATGCCAAGATACATAAAAAGTTCGTAGATTTCCATTATAAACCATTATGGTACTTCTGAGTGTAATTTTTAAAATTCACCTGAATTAATCAATATGCTTTCTGTAATCAATGAAATATTTACTTGTCTGAGTTCAAAGAAAAATACCAACTGAAAATTCAAAACCAACAAAGAGCACAGAAATTGCTATCTAGATAATCTGTTCCCATGTTGTATAGAGGGATGGAATGACAAAACATTCAATTCAAGAGACAAAGAGAAAAATAAGATTTAAAAAAATGTACTCTGAAAAAGAAACTTGATGTTATGTGGTGTCATGCTGCCAGGTGAGCTACTGCCTCCATGCATTTGAGGCTCTGCTCCTTTAAAAGGCTCAAGTGATTATTACTGATATATTTTCATTGTATTGACACACTAGCCTTAAAAACTTGCAGTATCATATGCGCATTCATTGTGTTTGCTTGGCCAGAGTCTACTGCATGCAGCAATTGTTTTTCCACTAGATGGCCAGCTCTTGCTGCAGTTTTTATACAGGAAGGTTGTTGAAACACTGCTAGTGGGACAATACATTTTGCTTTGCAGAAATATGTAGGTGTTGTAAAATGTATATAGGAGGGTTGTTGAAACAGTGTTAGAAGCACAATACATTTTTCTTTGTAGGAATCAAGATGAGGTGCAAAACCATATGTCTGCCCTAAGCTCATCATGCATATTTCTGTATTAGGACCATGAGGCGCAAGGAACAATTGTTAATCTTCAGAAGCAGTTTGGATATGGTATCTGTGATCTAGTACATCTACTCTGAGAAAAGGGATGACATAGTCATTAAGCTAGTCCAAGCTCTCTATTCCAGGAACATCTTTCTCAGATGAGGTGAGAAAGTGATGCCCTATTACAGGCAGCAAAGGGCAGGCTTCCTCATAGTTTAGGCTGAGCACTGTGACTCATACCTGCACTGAAAGATGAGATCTGTGCATGCATAATCTCTTGTTAACATCACCTTTAGGCTTAATCTTCTAATTTTTCAAAGACAAAGTAAGTGGAGGGAATAAAGAAATATCAATTTTACTCAATAGGGATGACGATATAGGACACTGTAGCTCACATATGCCATGGGAAGAGGTAAAGCAGTGAGCAAAGTTGTGGTTATCTAATTGACACTGTGTTATGGGGAGGGAAAGTTGTTTTTGTCTATGTTTTAGTTAACATTTTGGTAAGATTTCTTTTCAAACATAATGACTATATGCTGAGAAGCTGAAAATCACAGGAACAGAAGACCTGATCCTACCGAAGAATTGCTGTCAGTGAAACACCTGACATGAACCAGAGCTGAGGGTAGGTAGACACTTACATCCACCCAAATTATGGAATGAAAAAGACAAAACTGGAATATCTATGCTTAGGAGCGTAAAAGAAATATAAGCTGTGCTGGTGGAAGAGAATGTTCACATCTTCATTTCCCAAATATTTTTCAATAAGAATGGCAATGATTTCCTGTGATTGGATTTAATATTCAAGCATTACTGAAAGACATTGAAGAGAGGGAAAACCTTTCATTTCTTCTTTCTGAAGTACCAGTTTAGCACTTGATTTCATTCTTTTCTGTATCACTCAAATGGGTTCCTTGGCTAATGTTACCCATTTGAGTGAATGCACTCAGTACAGTATATTGCTATATATACAAACCTTATTTGTATACAGTTTAAATCACTTCATAATGAAAAAGCATTGCTTGAGGCCAAATTTAACCAGCAGAATTTGATTTAAAAAAGACATAAACAAAAATATTAAAAGAAGAAACATAATGTAAATACAACGATAAGCCAGTGGAAAAAATTACATCTTCTTTGGCATAATAACAAAATGGAAATCTGCTGCAGCAAACTGCAACTGAAGATTATGAGCAACTCAAGTAAATAATACTTTTAATTTTAAAAGACCAAGGTACAACATTTGCACACAAAAGCATGTAATCTTAAATAAAATGTCAGTATTTGAATTTTTTAAAAGACTGGATACTTAATATTACCATATAATTTACAGTGAAGATGTTGCTTATACCAAGAGTCTAGCCAGTTTTTTAGAGGATCTTATTATGAAGGCAAATACAGACAAAACTATGTAATAACTTTAAAAATATTTTAATTATCATATAAAAATCCTTATTTCTGAAAGGAAAACCATTCTCAGCAACCTTATCTTTGAAGCATGTCCTTATCTTCATAAATGATTTGTTTTTAAAGAAACATATTCTGAAGCTAATGTAGATTTAAAAGGAGTTCATCACCAGAGGCAGTGAATGGCTGCATCAAACAGAAGAGTTGCAGAGAGAATTCTGGCTTTCAAAACCAGAATTTATTCTGGAATTTCCCACAGAATGCACCACAGGCAGCTATAAAAGGAGGAAGAGCCATGAATTTGCATTTTTTTATTTTCCTCTTCTTTTTGAATTTCACAGACCAAAAAATTCACATGCCCTCAGTGCACAACAGGGCCTGAATACTGTAAAAACACTTCAGAGAAGGGACTTGTATCTTAGTTTTCTCTTCAGACCATATGCAGAAAAAAGATTTAAGTTATCTGACTTTTTTATATTATCTGTAACACTGAGGCCTTGAAACCTGTTTTCTTCAGAATGCTTCAGAACAAAATACACACACAAAAAAATAGTGTATATAAATCCCATGCCCTCAGGATGTTACAATGGATTAGTTCCTTACATCCCAAAGTTGGTTATCAGCTACTTTAGATTGGTTTACTACAAGTATAATTGATTCATGGGCACAAAACTACTAAGGAATAAAATCTTCCACCAAAGAAGCCACAAAGTTCAATACATGGAAGCTCACAGTACATCACCCAGAGTTTTTTCTTTTCAAAGCACATTTGTGGCACTGGATGTAAGGAAAAAAAATCTAATTATACATCACTTAGCAGACTGCTAGAAGGAAGGTGAACAGTGAGTCTAGATGAAAATTTTGTTATGGAAAGATAGTGTAAGACAGCAAAAGCTCAGTTGAATGGACTGGTTCTAATGTATATGATGCTTCTGAACAAGAGGTCCTAAACAAGCAATATTCTGTCTGGTTTTAGAACATCTGCTTTTAATAGAGTACAATGTGTCATAGAGATGTTTGTAAACAAAAATCATTCCAAGAAAGAACAAAGAAAAATGTATTTGAGTGCACATCATTTTGTATTATAAAAAATACCAGAGTTTTTTTTAATCTGCATCAATTAAGATATTGCATGTGGGAGTTAAAAATGGATTTGCAAGTTTCAATGTAAAGGAACACCTCTTCCGTGGAAACTTTGATTTGATCTAACACACCAGGTGCACATCTGAAAGTTGCATGCCATAGAAAAGGAAGGTGATAAGATGAAAGTATGTGAGATAAAATGAAGGTCAGTTTGGCAGTGGTTGCTTTACTAAACTGAATAATAAGTCTGTATCTTTTCTCAAAGGAAATAAAATGATCTGCTTTGAGGTGATACCTTTAATTGGATTGGGGATTAGAGTTATTTAAAACTAACGTGACAGACATAAAAATATGATATACAGGCCCGCAGATAATAGGTCTGGTAACAATGACAAGCTAAGATAAACTCTTGTGTATATATCTGTTTTCACACATATTTTAATAGCTGTATGTATATAGGGGCAGACTGCTCTTAGCATCTGTTCTTGTAATATATTTTCTTTCAAGGAGATTTGGTTTTCTAATGTTGCAGCACTTTATTACATACTCATAGAGGTTGCTCTTGATCACATGCTGTACATGAAACTTTTTCCAGCCTCCCCACAACTCCACTTTTGATTTTTTTGATGAATAGCAAGATTAGAATGAAGTAATTTAAACATATCACAAAGTAAGTGCTGTGAAACTAGTAGACAGGCTATATTAATGTCACAGAGCAGGAGTATGCCTGCTTCCATGCTCTGGAAATACCATACGTGCAATATGTCAAATGAAGTCACATCTCTCATGCCAATGTCTTGTCTTTTTAAAGTAGCAACTGCTTACCAGTGCAACTGTACCCTAATAGTTGTGCTTTAGCAATTATATTTTATATTTTGTCACATGATACAAACTGATAAAAAAAGAAAATTATCTTAGCAGGAATCATCTGACATGAAAGAAGTTAGACCAATATAGTATGATATGATAACGATATTAATTTAGTATTGTTGGTTGTTGTATTACACCTTCTTCTGAGACTTGTAATACTAAAATATGATTACTGAATCACTAACCACTATTACTGCTGCACTGGCAAACAGTTTATACTTTAAAAAGGCAAAACATTGGCATGAGAGATATTACTTCATTCCGTGTACTGCCCCTCTATTATATAATACTGCTGAATATTCAGACAATACCTTAGAGGAGATGGTATTTAGAAGTGCATCAGCAGAAGATGACTCAAGTAAATCATTTCACTCAAGAATAATGACTACTTTAGTGTCCATCTTATTCTTGTGGGGTCTCTTCTAAGAGTGACAGGGTGATATGAATGGAAATCCCATACTCATTTGGAAGACCAATTTCCTCTATACAATCCAGTTCTGAGAAGGAAAAGTTGGGCTCAATTTCCGATTCTGTCTCATGAAACAGTATCTAGGGTATCCATTTTTTTCAGATCTGCTAACACTCATTCCACTACAGATTGCCTCTTTCCCTTCCACCTACTAAAAATCCCTTGTTGTTTCCAACACAAATGCCCAAACTTCCTTTTTTTTCCCCAGGCAAATTTTGTAATGCAGTTGTTGCTATCAGTACTAGAGCCTGAAAATTTGAAGACAATAAAACCAAGCAGCTTAAAATAGCATTTTATTTTATAGACATGTGGTATTACAAAAGAAAAGTGCAGATTAAGAAAAAGCTTCTGTAGAATTTTGGCTGTAAAGATACAGTATGCAGCACATTTAATCCCCGGTGTAGATCTACAATACTGAAGGGCTTGCTTTTGGCCTTTTGGTTTTTACTGTGACCAAACTGCTGTAAAGGACCTTCCCTCAGACCAAATTTAAAGATATCTTAATCACCTATCCACATGAATCACTTGTAGAAACAACATCAGAGCCAACACTGTGGTGACTCACAAGGCTTGCAAGCCTACACTTTAAAATAATTACTTGACATGTAGATAGATCCTGGCACACATTTCTGGCCTTGGCAGCTTATGTTTGCTCCTAGCTTGATGACCATCTGTCTTTGTAGTCAAGACATGTGACATGATGGCCATGATCCTCTCTAGGTAGCATCCCCCACCTTAAAGCATCATGATAATGTACACCACAAATGCAACTGGAGGTCAAGCAAGGAGACTAACATGAGATATTGGATCTTGGAACACCCTGGGCTTCTGACTATTCCTAAGTCCAGAAAGTTGCAGCATCTTCTAGATTTCACCTGTATAATAACAGCATATTTGAACATTGCTTTATTTGATCCAGAAGAGTATAAAATGTACCATAAGGGCACATATTTTATCATGTATGAGTTATTAAGTAAGACATGAGAAAAACAAGAAAGAATGATCTTTAATAGTCTCCAGCATCAGGTTTCCTCTGTGGAGTCACCAAAGTCCCTCTGCCTGTGCCCACCATAGTACAACAGGGCTGACAATAGTCTGACAATATCACACTTCCCTTGTTCTCTTTTGTCTATTGTGATTCTTTAGAGTGATACACAGACAGTTGCTTGCTATGTGTTTGTACAGCATGTCAGAGTAGAGCCCCAGTCTCAACTCAGCCTGGGATGAATTTCTGTAACATAAATGCTTTTCTGGTCTGTGCTATAGAAAGTAAAAATATGTGTCCTCTATGGGAAGGTGGTATTAATGCAAAGCATAAGAAAGCTTTGACATGAGTGCAGAATAAAAGGGAAGATGAAGGTTGGGCTTGAGGGGGGTCAGGGGGATATTGCCATGCATATCTATAGTTCAGGCAAAACCTTTCATCATTCTGATGTCTCACTTTGACAAAGAGGTCTCTGCTTCTCAGGTCATGTCTGTCAGCACTCTGAAAACAAGATTTCAGGCTTGGAATCAGAAAAAATTCTTAATGAAACAAGTCAAAGAACTGTGGGATATGCATTGACATAGAAATGGACACATACAAGCATCTTAAGTTTCTCACCTGTGTTAAGTCATACGCAATTTACTCTGTTAGCTCACTCAGAAGGCAAGATACTAGTTCTCCAAGGGGACATCAAATGCCAGATTTTAACCTTCAGGGTTGTGCCTCAGGTTATCTTAGCTAAAGACATATAATAGCTTTGTATGTAGATAAGTTTGAAGATCAGATCGTTTCAGTCCTGCAGATGGTGGGTTTTCAAGCTTTTGATTTTTAAAAATGTTTTGAAAAGTACTGTAAACCTGCATCTGAATTGTTTACATTGTCTCATGTCTACTCTTCTCTTCCTTTTAAAAAAAAAACCTCCTCTGCTTCCAGAATGCACCCCTCCCATTGTGTCTTAAGTGTTTCCAAATGACATAGTTCTGGGAACAAATTTCGTATCTGGCTAATACATACAGATAGGATCATGAAAAGACTTACTCGAAGTTTGATATGCCTGTTTCATACTATGTTGTTCTTCCACTTGCAACAGAAAGAAAGAAATATCTAATATAGCTACCAGGTCACTCAAAGAAATAATTCTTTCATATTTACAGTCTATTGTGCCTTTTATAAACCCAAAATACATTAATTTTTGGTGTAATATGTTCTCTATATTTTCTTACATGCTTTTGATAAGAGTGAAATAAATGAATAGAAAGAATAAGATGCATATTGAAGCGTAAAGGGTAGGGAGACATTTAATTTTTCTGAAATTGAACTGCTAGATAAGAATTCTGTTTGTGCATAATTGCTATGCATACTGTCAAGGGTAGAGTAATTTATGGATGGAAACAGTAGGAAAAAAATTATGCACAACAGTAGTTAATTTTTGAAAACATAAAAAAAGCCTCTGAAAAATTAAAAATTTCAAATTATGAATTCAGTATGGATACCTTATGCATGTAGATATATACAGATTGGTAAAGACAATGTACAGTTCGTTTACCCCGAAGAATACCAAGTAGCAAACTCAACATCTCTACTGACAGCAATGCTATGACATGAGCTAGAAACTGTCTTTGCCCCCTCCCCTTGTCTTTCTCCCTTCTTGCCTTCCTCAGTTTCTGAATGAGTTTAGCACTCCAGAGAGGTGCCAGGCAGACAGCTCAGAAGCATCCAGCCCTCTGATGTGCTCCCAGAGAGACAGGATTGGTAGCAGGCCCAGGCTTGCACTGTCTTGCCAACATGTCTCAAATTTCACTGGGAGGGATCATAGCTGGAGGGTGTGAAAGCAAGTCCATGATAAATAATAACCTCCGCAGTATTTTATTCCTTGGCTTTTTGGCTGAGAGCGTCGGCAAGGGCATCAGTTGTGGTGGTGATATGTACTGTGTGGACAGATGTCACCCAGGGAAAAGCTTTATTGTTGAGGTATTCACCTCATATTTTGGGTTGTCAGAACATTTACATTCCTGACAGATTTCTTATAAACTTAATGTAGCTCAAGGGCTGCACTCCGAGACCCCAGCTAACACAAACTAACTCCACAGTTTTCAGTTCAGTTTATGTCTGGTATGTGGCAATATCTAGTGAGGTATAACCTTGTTTCTGATATGTCTATATACAACTTGGATATTTCTTGTATCTCAAAAGATATTCCAAGTATTTAATAAACAACAGATTATCATCTCTTACTCTGGTTAATTAAAGTTAGAAAAATTTCAATACTGTGTTCTGCTATCCTTATTTAGGTTGACCAAGTTGCTCGTACCTGGAAGAGGATCGTTTGCTTTCAGACTACTTACCAAACAAGAGAGTAGAAAATACAAGAGTGACAGAAGTTGACTATTAGAAATGTTAATTTTCAATGCAATCATTCACTGCCATGGATATTTATAGTCCGTGAAGAACTCATTATCTTATTGATGTGTAAACTTAGGCCATGTTTTGTAAGGTTCTAGAGAGAAAAAGAAAATATAATTCTTTATTATTGAGACTTTCTGTGAGATGTTATTGTACAAAAGGCATAGATCTACATTTGTGCAATTTTTTCCCAGATATTTCCAGATATTTGTGTTCTTTTGGAAAAGTGCTATAAATGTACCATAGGGAATGAATACAAAGCACGGTGTTATCAGTAACATTCTTTAAAAAAAAAAATCAATTTTAAAGTCTTTTATTTTGGTAGGAAAAAATAGCTTCAGGCTGAGAGAATGCAAATGAAGTTTTATTTCATCAGCAAGTAAAGGAGACCAGGGCCTTAAAGCAACATCTGAAATGAAAACAAGATTGCCTTTCTATCAAGTTTCCTTCCTCCACATTTACAGTTTGACCAGTATTTTGGAGTTAAACAGTTAACTCTGTATCTTCTGAATGTATAACCACCAATGACAAAGAGAAAGTCGAATGGCTTCAACCCACACCTCACTGAAGGAAATGGCAGAAAGGGGTATTTTTGCACAGGAAGGCATCAGAATTCATAAGAGGAAATAAGAAATCACATCCTGGGATCCCACATGATCTATCCAACATGACTGGAGGGCAGGTGCTGATTCAGAACATATAATCTGTTTACCCATCTAGTGCATGCTTTTTGGAACTCTAAGGCATATTAAAGAGATACAGTCAGTAGTATAGTTTAAAATTGATGACCACAGATCACTAAAAAGAATTCCTGAAGTAGCAGATGATACAGCACAGCTGCAGAAGGCATTAATTCCAATTAATTTGTCAGGAAATTATCCCAGTCATAGTATTATCAGTTTTCTAGAAATCCATATATGGAAACACAAATGATAAGTGAAAAATAAAGGACATGCATTGCAAGGAGGTGAAGTAATAAAACTTGTTGGCAGCCCAGACAGAAGGTGACACTTGCTAATTTTCTAGTATAGTTTTATTTTATTATCGTTAATGACTGACTTCTCTCAATTGTCAAGATATTAAAGTAAGAAGATGACCCAAACCAATCTGAACTAAAACCTTCTCTGAATTCTACCCAGAATCACCTTTTCTTTGCTTACTTTTCAATAATAAATGAATGTGTTTGTTCAAAATTCAAAAAATTATTAAAATAAATGCAATCTCTACAGAGTCAAGCTTTTTTCCCCATTGTGAAGCTGCAGTCATATATACCACAAAATTTATTTTTACAGTTTTTAGTTAAAAAAAGAAAAAAAAATTCCTTTGATCATCTGGCTTTTTGGCCATTCAGATTCTTATATAAATAATTCCTGTTCTACCCATATGAGGAATGACTTCAATATGCATTCAAACTTCTCATTACATAGAAGTGCAGCAAATATCAGGATTTGTTGCATCAATTAGAATTGATTTATGTCTTTGTATTAAAAAAGAAATTTTGAAAGAAATTAACTTTTCAAAATACATACTCTTATAAAACCAGCAATTAGAAACCTCTCTCATCATTGCTTAAACTGTGTTAATTATATTTCCTAAGACTCTCCTTCCTTATTTTAAACAGTTATACTTCCAATAGAATCTGAAATCAGGATCATTATCTTAAGCTTTTATTAGGTTTTATTTTTCTTTTAGTCTTGCAAATTTAAGAGACTTGTGGTTGATAGTTAAGAAGAAATCCTAAAAAATTCTTTAACTGACCTTAGAAGAACCCAAAGGCATCATGCCCTTGAAACTGTGCATATATTATTCTACACATTTTTGGGCAGTTTCCTTAATTTGGGAAAAAAATGGGAACAATAACTGATGATTTTTTTAATGTAAGTTGAAAGCTTACCATCTGTGTAGATTGCTTCATCAGTGTATTATCTGCAGAAAGCACTACTGGTTTAGATAATTCCTGGAGTGATGGCTAAGATACAGTATAAATATAAATGAGATAGTTGGCAAATATATCCAAGATGTGAGCAAGGTACTGTGAAATGGATAGCTAAGCTGCTGAATGTGTTGTCCCTAATGTTTCTCTACAAAACTTCAGTTAAATAAGCTCTGAGTAGAGACCAATGTAGCAAATCCCAAGACAGCATGCAGACTTCCTGTTTCATCAATTTAGCCCTCAATACATTGCAAAACACTTGAGTAGCATTTTCTGTCTTGCTGAGTCCAGTCCACAGTTTAATGAATCTTGCCACTGGTATGAGGTTGTACAACATTAAGTGATTTTTTTATTTCTTCTGCTGACCATCTGCTGCATATGTAGACTACTTAACTATGTATATCCACATTTGGTTATAATGTCAACTGTGTTGGAGAGGAAACATTTTACTTGTGGATTAAGAGATAAGCAAAAGTTCATAAAAGCCAGAATCCTCAGCTTTGAATGATAGAAGTAGATAAACAGGTTTCCATCCATGAATATTTAAAAGGAAGTCTATACAGAATATCTCCATCTGTGCTTCTAAGTGTTGCTGCAACTTGGGGTTGGATTAACTTCAAAGATAAAAATAGACCCTCTGTCTATGAAAGGCAAAATTTCTCTGTACTGAATAGAGATTAGTGTCCTAACACAGAGGAGTGAAGCTTTATAAAGAAGTTTTCTACAGGAGGCACCTGTGAATCCTGGCAAATAATGATTCCAGAGCCTGTTTCTTCTTTTTGCTGAATAGCAGACAGTCATCTGGTTATAGAGCTCTATAGACAAATTCAGATGAATGGTGCCATGCAGTTGTGAAATCGATGACATTGCAAGTCTCACAGTCTATGAGATCATGCATCTCAACCAAACTTGCAAATACATTTTATAAAAAACCTCTTTTAATCTATTTCATCTTTGAAGTTTGCAAGAGCATTCACTGTATCCTTTCCACCCTTTGTGTGAAGGTGATAGTGAAACTGAACCAATGTTCCGTGTGTGAAATTGACATAATTTTAATGTAATTCCTAGTTTAAATGTATAGCCTTGAAAGTAAGTGTAAGCAGAAATATCTTGCAATGTTTGCAGATCATAATCCCTAATCAATGATATAAAATATGCAACTCTGCACACACAAAATCATATTCACACATTTACAGAAATTTAATTAATAAAATTAAGAACACTTGCAGAACTCTCTCTTCAACAAAACTGTACAACTTTCCTTCAAAATTGTCAGGTAGAAATTTCTTACGCACACAAGTTAAAATGCACAATACTTTGCCTCTTTAAAAAAAAGAAAAAAAGAAAAAAAGAATGGTTTCTTAAATCCACCCTAAGGAATTTTGTAAAACTGTCCTGACTTGTGAGTTCTGCTTTGGCACTCCGAGAATCTTTGTTATAGGAGGGTACATCACAGATTAATCCCTCTGAGTCATAGCGCTTTCCATGCTTTGGAAGAAAAGGCTCTATTTCACAAGATTTCCTTGGTTCTGATCTGAGAGGTATTGCCTTGATGATTAAGTAGAAAACTGGAGTTTACAAGTATCAGATCAAAAGTAGCAACTAGTTACAGTAGTTTCCTCTCTTCCTGACCTTATTACATATTCCTTTTTAGATCTGAACTCAGCTGCTTGATCACAATTCAAATCCAACATCACATCAATGCTATTAGCTCCAGGAAAGAAGTGAGCAGTTCCGAGTATTTACTTGTTTACACTCTTATGCCTGCAAGCTCCCCCAGACTTTAATAAGATTTTCCTTTCTTTATAGGCAACAGAAATCTAGCATGGATTCATAATTTTGAACCCCAAATAATCTATTCTCCTCTCTGTGCAATGATGTAGTTTAACTACTTACTGTTATTTGTGGCCAGTATCGTCATGGGAAAATACAGGTGATAAATCAGTTCAGATAATCTGTAAAGAAACAGAATCATTGAACTTTTTATTTATTTATTTTTTTATGTGATTAACACCTTATATTCAGGTATGGAAGCTGGGACACTTCTGAGGTTTCATTTGCTTGCCTAGATTTCTAGGCAGTTCTGCATACGTTGTTGACATCAGAAGGTGCTGAATTAACATTTCCACTGGAGGAAAGGAAAAGATTGAGTGCTTAATTTCTTGAGAAGATAGCTTTTAAAATGCAGTTAAGGTGTGCAACTGCCAGTATTAAGGCACCTGAATGGCAGTAACACTTTCCATACTTTTAAGCTGTAAAGTAAAACTGAGTATGATTAATGGGATGGCTTTACACATAACAGCACAGCTGGGGATTATGTTATTTTATATTCAACTTCCAAACTCCCATAAAAGTAGATTATTGTAGCATAGCACTTCTGAATAGTTACATGATGACTGTAGTCTTAACAGCTCCCATGTTCTTACAAAAGGAAATATACTGCATAGAAGCTCAGTCTTCCTCTGTGGAATTCATCCTTCAAGGAGAATGAAGAATATAAAACACTGGAATGCTGTTTAGGGGACACTGGGGTCATTATACAAATATTGGAAGGGATGTAAATATTTGGTTGAGCATGGGATTACATGAACAGAATATTTGCTTAACTTCTGTGGTGCAGGGGGACTGAGGAGAAGTTAAGGGCACGCCTGGGGCTGGGGGCAGCTGACGGCTGGGCACTGGTGCTCTGAGTACTAGCATCATAGTTGTTACTGTACTTCACAGTGAAAGGATTAGCCACAAAGCCATGACTATAGTGTGAGGAAAGTGCCTATGTGCCTACGTATTCCTTCAGTGTCATGTCTGAGCCTGAGGAGATGCCCCAGAGTGTCTGTGGCACTGGTAGCAGCTTCTGCTACTGAATAACCTGAACAGCAATAGAAAGGTGACAGTGTATTAACTACTCTGAATAAAAAAGAAATTTGATTTGTGCTTTTTATTGCCCACTAATTACAAGACAAAAATTTGTAACCATCTAAATTCTGCTGAATCTCAGCTGGAATTAGAATTGCTGCTATGTATTGTGTGAAATCTCTCTCACAAAGGAAGTTCATTTAACGTGCTGCTGGCATCAGCTGGAAGATACCCACTGATCTCACAACATAAGAATAATAGTTCTCCTTTATAATGACTATCCAAATTTAGATACTTTTTATAACAAATGAAATTTTCCTTGATTAATAGTCTTTTTTCCCATGATTTTATTTACGACCAGTCACAAGACGAGAAAATTCTTGCTTAGGCTCTTTCACATTTCTTTTTTTTTCTTATTTGTAAGACAATATAAGTTTCCCATTAATGAAATAGTAACACTTTAATTTCATTAATTTCAACTGTAGCCATAGCAAAAAGGATTCAGTTTGATTTCTGCAGCAGCAATCACATCAATCTACAGAACAAATTGCTCTCAGTCTGGCAGGTATCAAACAGATACAGGTATAAAGAAAATTAACAATAAAGAAATGAAAATTTTCTGGAGCTCCTTTACACAAATCAAATCTCCTGAGTAGGATTTGAGGGTTTGTTTTTTTTTTTCCTTTTCAATAGAAGAATAACACTAATTAAATCCACATTTCTGAACTCTATGTTTTTCAGTATGTATGTTAAGGACCAAAAAAGCTATCAAAATGGGCTCAGATACTACATTCCTGTAATAATTTTTAATTTGTCATGGACACATTAAGCTTTCACTGAATGAATAAGAGAAAATGTTGAATGTATTTAAAACCTCATAATTTTCTATAGAAAATTAACTTTATTCAGATGCTCACTTGTAAGCATATGGTATTGCATATCTTTGTGAGGCAACGACTGTGTACTTTAAAGCTAAACACTGAGGTCTGTTAGTATTTTCAATATATTACTGCAGTGTCACTTTTGTGTTCCTCAAATTCTTACAAGGATAGAACCTGTTAAGAGAAACTTATGTTTAATAAGAAATACTTTAGCAGGTCAGAATGAACTGAATAATAAAATGTGACATATTGCTTTACCTGACAACAAGTAGGAATAATGCAAGTATATTAACCTTAGTAAAAACATCTTCATGATTATGTAAACACATAGGAACAAAATGTGTCCTAGGCTTAAAAAAACCCTTTTTTTTTTCTTTATGCTTTAAAAAAACATGCCTAAATAATAGTTTCCATTCCAGTTGCTGAAACCCTTACACACTGCTTTAGAGAACCATCTTTGACTACGAAAACAAAGAGTATACCCCCTTGAAATGGTTTAGCTTTGCATATTGACTATGGTTGTGAGTTTGACTCTAACTCTTCTTTGGCACACTGTGATAAATAGATGTGCATAGGACTGGTAGGTTTCTGAATATACCAAATGTTGGTTACACTATATTGAAGAACAAGTAAGCTATTCACATGAGCAATGAGTAGTGTTTTCCTGTGGTCATTTTTCATTTGCCCTAAACACATTAACCTGAGAGAAAGGTGATATATTTTAATGACTTCAGAGAGACTGATTTCGGCTTTTGACTGACTTCAGTCTTCATAGATCTGTTAAAGATGTGACTTTTGCAAAAACAAAATTTAAAATACTGATGTATTTTAAACAGTCTGACTTCTACCACACTGTTTCCTTTTTTCTTTTCTTTTTTTTTTTTTAGGAATCTCTTCGGTTTTTAAGCAGTTGTTGCCTAAAAAAAAAGATGATTCAAAATGAAAATAGTTCTGTAAGTGCTGAAACTATTAACTCCTCTTTCCTTATAAATTAGCTTCTCGTTGAATTCCTATGTGAATTTATGGAATATTTGGGCTCACACTGCAACTTAATAGGAGCTCCATCCTATGGACTATCTTCTTGTTTTCATAAAACATGGAGGAACTCAATGTTTTTGATATTTCTGACCCCTTGCTGAATTTTGTAGATATTAGCTGAACACTTCCAAAACTTGTTGGTAGAAATAATGAAGGAATGGTATACAGGACATATAGACAATTCTGCTAAATAAGCTTTGTTTTCTTCAGAATTCACATGACAAAACATGCAGCATGAAAACAAAACAAACAAGAGCGGTTCCTTGAGAGTCTCAAATGAGAAAACTTGAATGGCAATGAGGTTAGAAGTCCCAGCACCAGAAAAAAAATTATGAGGATTTATCCTTAATAAGTTTGTAATTTCCTAATTAGATTTGTGCGTACATATATAAGAACTTCTCTATGTTCATATATGATCATGATTTTTTCCTAAACCTCCCTCAATTTCAAATTATTTATGAAGCAGAACATCTACTCACTGCTACTTCCTTTTCCTCTGAGATCTCTGTCAATTATCAGTACTGTCCTCACAGACAGATTTTCATATGATCTTTTTCAGCATCCAAAGAGCATCAAGGAGGTTTAAATTTGACCAGCATTTATGTGAAAATTTAGGAATAAATGAAAGCAGAAACAGTAAATGTACTTCCATGTGGGTACATAGTAACTATAACAATGCTGCAGCAAAATTACTTCTGTATCTACAGATTCTTGGATATTTAAAAGAATGATCCATCAGAAACCAGACACGTAAGCAGTTAATAGGGAATTCAATAGACCACTTTTAAGTTGAATAAAAACAAGCTTTAGAAATGATAACATCTCAAAAGAAATAGACTGTATATGAAGAGACAGATGAAATTGGGAAACCAATAAATCCCTTCACAATATAGATAATGTAGGAGCAGAATCTTAGTCTTTTTTTTTTTTTTTAAATATATAATCAAACCATCAGGGTAGGTTTTGCTAAGTAAAAAATGGAACAATCATTTTGCCTATCTATAGCAAGTTCTCTAAGGTAACAAACAGAAAAAAACTGAACTATATATACATAGTGATCTTGTGGAAAATTGCAAATTTAGCAACAGATGGCAGGAAATGGAATTTGCTGTCTTATCAGGACAATAAAGCAGAACACAGTTGGGGTAAACTTGTTACAAAGGAAAAAAAACTTGCAAAAGAAAATAGAACAGATACTCTAGTTCACATTTATAGATTCTATTAAGGACAATCTGTTTTTAATTGGAGAGGGCTTCCTGAACCTGTAAATGTAGTATGCATGCTCATCTAAACAAGTCTTTGCAAGTTATTGTCATGTTGAACACAAGTGCCTCTCCTGGACTAAACTAGCTTCACTGCTCAGAACCTACATGACTCTAGTAACAAAACAGGAAAATCAGGAGTAGTGTCTGAAATAACATCTTCACAAATCACTTACAGTGTAGTGGACCCTGAGTAGAGAAGCTGCATATTTCTACAGCTAAGCTCAATCACTATTGTACCAAAGGATCTGAAAATTTATTATACAGATGGCTAACATATTCCACATGGCTCAATACAGACCAGAATTGTCCGAGATTCTCTCTAAAACAGAGTGAGACATGGGAAATTCATGAGCCATTTTCTGTGCAAATGAATGAAAATCTAGTTGCAAGAAAAGACAAATAAATAAAAGGTGACTCTAAGTGGATGCATACAATACTCGGATATCCTAGAGGCCTTAGAGGGCACCCCAAATTTTTGCATTTCTAAACTTTGGATTATTTATTTTCTTGCTAGTTTGGGGTTTTTTTTTGGTTGTTTTTTGTTGTTGTTGTTGCTGTTTTGTTTTAAAATAGGTATTTGATGAGGAAAGGGGATGAAGGATGTAATGCAGTGATAGTTCTGAGTTCACTGTGATATGACCCTTAGAAGTAGCTTTGGGTCTCTTTGTCCTTGGTAGAGTGTACTTTGCGGGGCAGAAAGTCTTGTTCATCAATTACTTCTGAGAAAGATCTCTGCTCAAGGAGAAAAAGAACTGCAGCTATGCCCAATATCTGAACTAGTCATTGACAAAAGAAGGAAAAAAATCACCTTTTATTCACCCACTTCTATCTGATGTGAGGACAACATGCTGCTTCCACCCAACCCCCACATAAGAAAGTTATTCCGTAATCGCTCTGGGTCTAGAACTAGAATAAGGTGTTACTCAGCACAATGTAAGTGATATATTTTTCTCAGTATTTGCCAAATTTCCCTAGAAAAAGTTTGTAGACCATCTTTTGTTTATTAGTAGTAAATGTCCCAGTGATTTTTAGAGGAAAACCTAGTCAATGTTATGTGTAAGGTGTTCATAATTAGCACTGTGTTTATATAAGATATTGTAACTGTATCCAAAGGAATCATACATAAATGTGAAAAACAAAGAGCAATTAAAAAGTAGTCAAGAAGAAAATGAATTAAAAAAAAATGCTTTCCAACATTGCAGAGATGGTGATTTTCTGCAGAACAGCATGAAAGTTGAGAAAAGATTTTTTTTTTCTTTTTGATGCAACACTGCTAAAGCTAGGCTTCTGCAGAGGGTTTTTACTTTTTTGTTCATCTTTTCTTCACCTTGATTCCATTTTGTCTGAAGTCCAACAGCTCTGTTCTTAAACTGAAGTTCCCTGACTCTAAGTTGTGATTCGTGCTTTAGCAAAAGGCATGGGAATTATCTACCCGAGGCATCCTGTCAGAATTCACTCAGTCTTACTGCTTTCTGCCTCTGTTCATGTACTTGAGAACTATACTTGACTTTAGGATTACCTGAAGGATAAGTACCTTGATTTGGGGGTTGGAGATTATGTCCTGGCTTTACAGATGTTGCTTTTAAACTCATTCTTATGGGTTCACGTTTTACAGGCTTACCAGCATTAGCTGAATACAAGTTGGCTAAAAAGCATAGTAAATTTTTCATGGTATACATTGTAAAAGACCAAAATATAAACTATATTAAACAGTTCAAACTTTGAAATGTTTATAAAACAACCTCCTTGACAATTGTGTTCAACTTCAGCAGGAAATTTTTAGTAATGTCAGTAGAAAGAATCAATCAAATTGCAGATCAGTATGTACCAAAAGCAATAACACCCCTGGCAAGCAAACAGGGCTTTCTCCTACAGCAACCTTCCCCTCCTCTCTTTATAATGGTTAGTTTTACCCTAATATCTTCTTCATATAGAAGTTGGGAAATTATTGCAATCCTTAACCTGCAGGATATAGTAGGATGCATTATAAATTATGCCATGACAAATCAAGTTTTCTCACCCATCACAATTATTTGATTCTGGGAAATTAAATTGTCTTAGAGTACCCAACAAATCCTTTATTTCTGGAGATAAAGATATAGATATTTCATTCAAGAGTTCAAGTATCCATATGTGGACAGGTAGTCTATGCAGCAATTCAGTCTTATGTGAAAAATAATAATTAGAATGGTTTCCATAGAAACTAAAACCAGCCAGTGGAAACTGCTAGATAGTATTTAAAGAATTCAGTCAAGTTATATTTGAGTAAATAAAGATCATTTGCAACATATGACTGTTTGCAAGGACAGGTGTTGTTTTTATATATTTTTAAAATTACATCCTTGAGCTGAAGCTTCTGGTTGGGCATGTGGTTTCTCACAGGGCTATAGGTTGGTTCTGAAAATATTAGGACTATGTAAGTGGTTGATCATGAGTGGTCTGAAGTTAAAGAGGTCCTTTTTACCAATGCCATCATTTTTTTGGAGCAAGTCCATAATGAGCTAAATTAAATAGATTAAGAGATTAATAAGCATTCAGATAATAGTAACGTTTGACAGAACTGTATTGCAATAAGCAGCACTGATTGTAAAACTCCTGCCAGATATAAAGCTAACATTAATTTGCACTCCTTATATCACATAGAGTTTGGCTTTCTGTGAACAAGCGTTTGGCTGTTAAGAGTTAATTCAAAATCAAAGAAACAAGCAACATTTGAGCAGGGTCAATTTTTCTTTAACTTTCTGGTAATGTCAATTCTAGCTGTAAGCAGCCTTGTGAAAAACACTGGATTATGTCTGGATTTGGGCTTCTCAGTCCGTTTGCCAGCAGAGACTGATTGTGTTGCAGAGGCAATGTAATTACTCATCAAGGTGAGAGCGTTTGTGTTGGAGCCCTGCTTACTTTCCCAGTGACAAGCCCGCTTACCTTTGCTGTCAATCAAAAGCACCACAAAATGGTAGTAGCTAGGGACAAGGGAAAAGGCATTAATGCATTGAATGAAAGTGCCATAGTAAGCAGGCTGAAAAAGATCCCACCAAAATCTCTCTGCCCGTGTAAATGTTCCTTTAATGTAAGTGCTAAGTCACCTTATCCACTAAAATCCATGTAAAAGATACCTCCAAACCCCATGTAGATGGATCGTGTATTGGATAAACAGGAGAAATAACAGATGATATGTTTGCCTGCGGACATTAGGGCTATTTTTGTGGTTATTTCTTGGTATTCAGTGGTATTCACTGTGCACAGTAGGAAATTTTCTGCAGAAGAGAGGGAATATTAAAGATCCAGACTTGGACTTTAGCTAGTGGCTCTGCAATTACCCACCTCCAGTCCTTATCATCCCCTCACTACATCTCTAAAACCTTTGTGAGAACATCCTACATCCTATTTCTATTCCTTCTGTCTGTTTTGCACTTAAATTGGAAACTCTTCAAGGTAATGACTCTTGAGGCAGATTGGCATTTTCCATACGGACAATGTCTTCAGGCTTTTTCTGTTGTCACTTTTATTATAAATACAATAGAAAGTACAATAGCATTTGTAGAATGTTGAGAAGAATGGATGGAATCCTTTTTGGGACATCTTGGTAGTGCTGTTACCCTAATTTAAAAACTATCGCTATGAAATTTTTTATGTTTCATGGCCTGATTCATAACCTTAAAATTTAACCATTCTTTCTGAGTTTAACTAGTTAAAATGCAAAGATATTGAACTACAGGAGTTGTACAATTTTCTATGAGGTTAAAAAATGAGCTATTTAGTCTGCATATAGGTTCCAAGATGAATACATATGACATCCAAATAAATCAAGCAAAAGACAGCAAGTTGCTGTACATGGCATTTCATTCTGTAATAACTGGGGACAGCATTGCACATTTCTGTAGCTTATGCATCAATCACCCTTCAGGTAATGCTCCAGAAATAAGCTGCTTGCATTTCAATACAAATTTCATATCAGAAACCTCATTTAAGAGAAGTACATTTTAACAGCTTGACATAAGCATACAGTACACATGGTTTTTCCAAAGTTTTGGGTTGTGACCAGCAAGTTACCCTACAATGATTCAGCATAGCTTTTTTTTTTTTTTAAAGTCAATCTTGTGCTGCTTCTTGTATGTGGGAAAACTATTACCATTTCTGTCTCCAGTAAAAAATTCAAATTTACCTCACTTTACCATTCAATTCCATTAATTAGAATCATCATCATTCCTGTAATACCATCATGACCCTTGTTCTTTTGGTTCAGTTGCAGCCCCTGAAACTGGATTTGGAAGGGCTTTTTTCAGGGGATTTTTGTAGGTGCTTTTTTTTTTTTTTCCTTTTTTTTATTTATCTACACCCCCCCCCTCCCCCCT
>JANZLQ010000095.1:28266215-28290530 GCA_026212715.1 Elanus axillaris
TTGTTTGATTTTTTGGGGGGGTGGGGTTTTTTTTGGGTGTGTGTAGCATCTTTCTCCCTACAGTACATGAAAACTCTTATTTTTCCTAACACTTCTGATTCCATTCATTGTGCTCTTGACACCATTAATTAAATTGACTGGTATTTCCTTTGTCCCTGCTGCACTATGGATTATTGTTTAGCAAAAGCTCTCAAAGCTTGTCTCTGATTTGAACCTCTTTAAATAAATAGCTGGTACTACAAAGCAGTTTGATTCCTATTTCAGTATCGCACAATGGTTGTTATGGTTACACTGTGTCAAAAAATTGTGGGTATGTCATCTTAAAATGTTTTTCCTATAACCATTCTTTGGTGTGTGTGGTGGAAATGCTTCATACTAGAAAAACTTTGATATGAGAATTAAAAGGGTGCAACATTATCATAGTTAAAACTACAAATCTTTGTCAATAAATTCATAAGAGGCTAACTAGAAATATCCCCTGAAATATTAAATATTTTAATGTCAAAATATTGTTTAGCCTGGAACACCATGTAATTCATGGCAGTTTTGTTCTATGAGGTGGAACAGGTTTGTATTATTTAATACAGGGGCTTAATTCCTCTACTTCTCATAATACAAATACTATCTGGAATTTAAGAGTGACATGCATTATTATTTTTAAAATCTAGAGTAACAGCCTTAAGAAGGGAAGGTAACAGCTGTAGAATTGTGGCACAATGGCTGGATGATCTGCAGAGATTCTCCTTAAATGCGATTAACAGGGGGACAGCAAAGTATCTTACTTCCATAAATCAGCATAGATTCAGTTTAGACTGTTATTAATCCCAGAATCAACCTCCTGGTTCATCCAGTCCCTTTCCTTTAGTATAGCCACCATAAAGGAGTCTTACACCAAGCTAGATTTCTTTAGTTACCCCATCCACTTTTACACTAGAAAGAATTTTAGCATATGGAAATACATTTCCATAAAAATTTCATAGCTAATTAATATCCTTTCTGTGTATGCTAACAGGGGATTTTTAGCAAAGGAATCTCTCTAGGCAAAGGTTTTTCTTTCCTTTATATACCTTTAGAAAAGTACCATAGTCCTTCTCAACTTCACAGTATGCTTACCTTGTTCTCACCATGGTCCACACAGCTAGCTCAGACCTTTAGATAAGCTTTAAAGTACCTGGCTCGGGTGGAGCCAGCTGTGAAATTGTAAGATGTGAACTCAGAACAGATGCACTACTCCTGTTTTTCGTCTTTTTGAGTAGGATTTGCAGCTGTCATTGAGAGTCTCACTGACATACCTGTATCATGAGCACAATAAAATAATTTCAAGCATGTTTATTTGAGCGGTGGTTATAGTACTGCTTTAATTTTGAGGCTGAGTAAACTAAAAACATTCATTCTTCTAATCACTCTAGTCACTCTGGTGACTGTACAGTCGGTAGTTGTACCTTGATTCCCAGAAGAAAAATGCATTTACTTAAAGACCATTATCAAATTTAGTAGCAATTACTGTTCTTGTTATGAATCACAGCAAAGACACAAAGTACTTGGAGTCTTATTTGTCCTCCCAAGAGATGATCCCACAAGATCAAGAGTAGGACATTTTAGAGGAGCCTGTAAGTCCATTTGGTGTTGATGTTGCTGTCTTCCAGATTTATACTGGACTCAGCCTCCAAAGAAGAGAAAAATAGGTAATGGGTATTTTACTACCTATACACTTCTTGTTAAATTGTCTTCATTTTTTTACTTAGCATCTGCCTCACTGAGTACTCATCATCTGCTACTGAGCCATCTGATGTACAACAGATGTTAAGCACTTAGTGAGGCAGAGAAGGAGGTAAAAGTGTCATATCATGATTAAATAGTTGCTACAGCTATTATATAGGGTGACCATACTGCTTTGTTCTTACATTTAATGTTACAGTGTATTGAACAAGAGTAAGCACATGTTTTGGATTAAACTTTCGACTGCTATTGTTCAAATAATTTATTTTTTTTTAAAGAAAAGTTATTTCATAGAAAAAAATGCAAAATAGTTTAAATACACTTTAGAATTAAGAATTGGAGAGCATTTTATAAAGAGGTAATGCAGTGCAACTTCACGTAGTGTTATTTCACCTACCAAACCACTAAGATTTTTATTTCTCATTACGACAATTCTCATCAGAAATTTGGCTGATGTTAGCTGATACATTAACTTCCATAGGCTTATCCTATTTCTTATCATGCTTGTATAAATGTGAGATTATATGGCAAGCTTTCTTTACCTTATAAGTGTTCTAGCTCAAAGCATGGTAGCCAACTGCTTACTGCATTGTATCCAACAGAAGGTTCACCCACAGAAGAGTCTGGTCATCCAGCAAGAGCAGCCTGATCTTCTTGTAGGATAGTAGGAAAAGGATTGAATCTAAGAAGGTGGAGCTGGAGCTGTTATTAAACCATAATTAGTTAACATTCTGTTTCCCAGTAAATTTTACGAATTGAGAACATTTATGGACTATTGTAACACATAACTAGGTATATTCATATTGATGTATATGATCAAACAAATTAAATAAGGATGGGGGGACATGTTCAGCCACACAAGAGATGTGGTTCATGTGACTAGAATCTCTTTGTAATCAAAGGTGAGATTGAAACCTCAGAATAGTAGAGAGCCAGTTTAGAGATTTAACTAAAGTGTAGGAGTATGTGATTTGTCTGGGTTATCTGGCTCAGTGTTCTACTCTGTGTAAGTCAGAGAAGAGGCCTGATGGTCCATTCCATATAAAGACAACAGGTATTCAACTAACAAGATAATCAATAATATTTAAGTTTTCATAGAAATTCTGTCCTGGACTTAGCACTACTTTTGTAACTCTGTGCTGCTTTTGAAAGGTTGATTTCAATGACTCAATAAAAAAAGGAAGTTTAAAAAAGTTCTAAAGAATTTCCAGGGAGATGTAATTAATTATATAATTTGATAACGAGTATCCTATACTTATCAAGTATTTTATTTCATTAAATGAAATATTACTTTATTTCTAAAGTAAAGTTGTGATTTCAAGTGTATGATTCACCAAAAATAGCTTTTAACTATAGCTTATCACATAATTTTACATGATGGTGAAAGCACAGAGTTTAGGCATCCCATTTTTATTTGAAGCTCATTGAAGTAACTAGGAAGATTCTTGCAGGTTTCACTGGGTTTGGAAGTCAGAAGTTCTGTATCTCAGTGTTTGGAAAACTAACACATCAGGCCAGTAAATATAATTTTTCAAATCAAATAATAATGTTTGTAGTGTCATTAAAAGAATAATTGGAGAGCTCTGTCAACCCTCCCTCAGAAGCTAATTGTCTTTATTTATTAACTTCTATAAACAGGAAGCAAGTACTCAAGATAAGCAGCCTTTGTCACTAGTACCCTATTAACACAATGAGAATATAAATGATTAAATAAAACTGATTAAAGGTAAAAGAACACTGGGAATGTGTACAGAACAATATGGTGGGGAATGAAATACCAAGAATTTATTACACCTGAAGAGAAGAATAAAAATATACTAAATTTTGAGCAAAACCTCTTATTAACTTTAATGCAGAATTGAGGAACTTAGTCAGAGATTCAGATTCTGCCCCTATCAAAGTAAACAGTTTTTCTTAGTGACTTCTGTAAACCTCACATATCAACCCACCTTTGCAAAAAAAATGAAATAGTGGGAAAATGCAATGAAGTCCTATGACAGAGTTACTAAGCATTTTTTTTTCTGGTATCAGACTAAGAAGTGGATCTTGAATATGTTATATTGTGAATAATGAAAGAAAGGAATTAGGAATGGTGTACTCAAGTTTTCATTGATTACTTAGACAGCCAAACACTAGTTCAGCCAAATGACTTAGAACTTGGTCTTCTTTGCCACAAGACCACAGTCCTAGCTTGTTCTGCTGTTCAGCTTCACATCTGCTAGGATCTCAAGTGTTTTCCAGTAAATCTGTTTTCTAGGGGGTATACCCAGCTTGAACTGTTGCAAAGAGTTTTTCTGGTTCCAGGTGCAAGACTTTGCATTTCTCTGCCTTCTAACAGATCTTGTTAGATAAGAGCATGGCAAAGAAGTCACTGAATACATTAATAATTTCTGCTGCCCGGTCTTCTTTCTCCTTCAGTATCAGGCCTGTATTTTCCTCAGTCTGACTTCTACTGAAACCATACATGTAGGAGTCCTTGTCATCAGCCACATTGCTCACTCATTTCAAAACAGGCTGAGTTTTGAAATGTCATGTCATTTAATCACTGTATGTTTAGGCATGTTTCTGTAGTCCTTCCAACTAGCCTATCCCAACTTTCAACTTCAGTAGACTTCTTGGTATTTGAGCTCAGACAGGAGTTCTTTGTGCATCCAATTCAGCCTCCTGTTGTGTCTGCTCAACTTCCTGCACATCAAAATAGACTACTGCACTGTAAGGACATCATTCTTGAAGACCAACTACATCACCTAGGCTGTTTTACATTTTAGGGCAGCCTCAACTAGTACCCAACCTACTAATTACCTGAACTAAATCCCAGACAAAGGCTGCTCTTCTGAAGACCAAGATAGCTATTCTTTCACTTGACTCCCACACTTCCTTCAGGATTTTTTACTCGACCATCTTGCAGTCAGTGCAGCTAAGACTGTCATCAGTTTCACATCCTTAACTAGTTCTTCCCGATTTATAATTAGCAGTTCCAGCAGAACGTCTCTCCTATCCAGCTCCTTCAACACTTGCATAAAAAAATTATTCTCAATGCATTTCATTACTCTTCTAGACTGTTGGTATCCTGTCATGTTACCTCACCACTAACATCACTGCTGGAATGGTTGAAATCCTCCATGAAGTTCAGGATCTCTGGTCAAGCTGCTTCCTCCGGTTGGTTAAGGAAGGCTTCATCCACTTCCTTTTCTTGATCTTCTGGTTTGTAGCAGATTCTGACCACAGTCTCTCAATTGATAGCCTCTTCTCCGATTCCAGCCGTTAAGATCCTGACCAGTTCATTGCTCATTCAATAGCAAAGTTTTAGTTCAAAGTACTCCTCTGTGTGGAGTGCAGCTCTCCCCCTGACCACCGGTTCTCACTAAAGAGTCTATTCATCCATCACAAGCACCCCAGGCTAATCCCAGCACATCTCTGTGATCTCAGTGAAGTCATAGAATTGCAACTGTGTCCACATCTTCTGCCTGTTTCCCACAGTGATTCCATTTGTGCCTAGGCACATGAGATGGGTCCCTAGTTGTACCATATTCTGGTGAGAGTGTTTTTCCCTGGATGCTTTTTTCCTTAGTCCCCATTTTGATTCTAGCCACAAGCTAACATTGTTTGAAGCCCTTCTCACGGGGTCAGCAAGGATGTTGCCTACGATGTCACCCATTATTTTCTCTTAATACCCATCTCTCCCCACCTGCCATCCATCCTCAAAGAGGATCTGGTGGCTGTAAAAGCCTAAGCCCTGCCTACCTAACTGCAGCAGCTGTTCAGCCAGGTGTTAACCTGTGGGAGGCATCTGCTTCTAACCAACCTTTCCCCTTGACTGCAGGGTCCAGAATTTTAAATGATCTTTTATTTCTAGGAGAAAAGAAAGCTTTCAGAATGACATTCCAGGGTGAATTTATCTAATTAAGGATGAGTGGCTTAAAAAATGTAGATATTAATGACATTTTACATACATTCACTTAATTTATTTAATTTTCTTGAGAGAAAGCAATAAATTTACAAAAAGTAACAGTATTCCTTAATGACAATTTAAAAAAAAAAAAGCAGTCTAGTTAGGAAGTTGATTTTATATTTTAAAAAAGAATTTATGTTTGTAAACTGATCAAAGACAAACAAGTATAAGTAGAATTTCTTGAAACATCCCTGGTTAAAAACAGATTTTTAAAAAAAAGTCAAAATAAGGTAGAAAATATTAGAGGGTTATTGTTTTGAACTTTATTTGGAATAAAGAGAAAACCTCCTTCCCTCTGAAGTTCTTGGTCTCCTTGCAACTGCTAATCATGAACAATATACTTGTTTTAATAAGCTAAATACTAAGTTATAAACTGATAACTAAATTTTAGAAAGGAAACTTAATTGTCCAGATATGTAATTTCATGGAGACTTTTAGACTGCTTCTTCTATCCCTTAACAAAATAAGAAGGAAAGTAGGCTCATTAAAAATAAAAAGAACAAAAAAGTGACATTAAAGAATTTGCCTCTCATAAAAATGAAAACAGTAGATTAGATCATTAATGAGGGGAAAAAAGTTTTAAAGACCATGTGGCTGGAGAAGTGAGTAAGTTAAACCAAATCAACCCTTGCCCGTAAATTAATTTTGCTGTTTTAAGTAGGCTTATTCCAACAGTATAAAATTCTCTTCTAACAGTGCCTTCTTCCTCACCAGGTCTCCCTCTTTCCATCACCTCTGTGGACTGAGAGAATTCCTTCCCCACGTTCCCAGATCCTTTCTCTTCATCAGTCTGCAGTAATGCCACAGTCTCCCTTTATGTCTTTGCCTGGAGCACCCTGCATTCCAGATTCTTGTCCCATCTAACCATGGTCAGTTGTATCCACAGGAGTAGTAATCCCCCTTTCCTAAAATCTCTTCTATATGAAAAAACTAATGTGCAGAACAATATTTGACTTATTTGAATGCCAAACCCAAGCAGAATAATAAGTAGTAATATCATATATAAAAAAAATTTGTAATCCTAGCCATTGAATCTAAGAGGAAGAAAGGGTAGATGAAACATAACAGGGATCAACTTAAAGATGCAAATTATCTCCCTCACCTTATGCAGTGGGTTAACCTAGGCTAGCTTCCAGAGGCCCACTCACCCAGATGATCTCTCACTCACGCTCTTCAGTTGGAGGAGAGGGAGAAATAAGATAAAAAAGCTTATGGGTCAAGATAAGAACAGTTGGTTGGAACCAGAAGTATCGGGTATGGGGCAGCAACTGGCCTCTTCTCACAGAGGCCATTCCTGTGCCCGCTCCCCCACTGTTAAAACCTTTCCAGTGACACCCAATACATCTCCATAAAACAATATTCAAAAATTCTTTCATTGGAATCTATCAAAAAGTATCTAAAATAAGGCTCCAAAAATTCCTAGCTGGTGTGTAGTTTAACTGTGCCTGAGCTCCAAGCCAGGTTAAATGCTTAACCTGCAAACCATACAGAAATTTCTTGCCTATGCTAGCACAATGCCAAATCCAGGCTGCTAATCTCTGCTGAAAAACTAATGTAGTCATGTGGCTCTGGCTTTGGAGCTCAGGCACCATTAGCTTTCTTCTGACTGGAATATGTCATGCAAAAATATCCTTAGATGCTACAAACTATGTAGCATGGTTGATGTTTTGTGCAAGTGAGCCAAGCAGATTTAGTCTCTATGGGTGACACTTTATGATACACAGAAAATCTTTACAGTACATCTTCTTCTCTCTACTAAGATGAATTAAAAACCACAGCTGTAAGCTCAGAGTTGGTCTATGCAAAATAAGGTTTTCTAGAAATGTACTTCTAATATATAACAAAACTTTTTGAAGGCATAGCATTCTATTCACGAGAGAAGTGGAGGAGGATGCTAAAATTCATATTTACAAACCTGATCAGTATCAGCTGTTGCATGTGCTTAACCTTGATACAGTAGTCATGATGTACCAACTGGTAGTAACAGTACAAGCAGAAAACTTGGAAATTAAAAAGCAAATGACACATTCATGAAATCTGCCCAGTTGTCTGTCCAAGGTAACAAATCAAAATAAGTAACAACTTTATCAAGGCTATTGTAAAGCAAATGGCATAACCCAAAGATATAGAGGAAAGTAAAAACCTCAGACTTTTATATCTTATCTCCAGCAGCTTTTGGAACTCAGTATCAGTTCTTAAATAAGCACAGAAAGCCATAAAGAGTGAGGAAAAAGCTGTAATGAGAGACCTTTGAAAGGTTAGTTTCACTCCTTTGGACAAGGATCCTCTCTGTTTTGATTGCTGTGATGCATCATAGGGCTAATAGCAATAAGATAGACCACGTGAGACAGCCTGGCTGCAAAGTTCATCCCATAATGGGAAACAGGGTCATACACACCTGAACTTCAGTTCCTGTGAGCTTCCAGGGCAAGCTCAGTAGGTACAGATTACTGTCAAAACAATCCAGACAAAATACACAGGAACTTCTCATTCCACCTGGGAGAGCAATAACTTTAATGTTCTAGTCTGTTTGGGGTAACTTTTCTATTGTGACATTGGCCTTCCTTGCAGAATGGACATAATGATTTTTAATCAGGAAATGAAAGAATAGACTTGCCAAAATGTTTTTTGCTTAATGCTTACTTTCAAATAAGCACAAAGAAGAATGGTGTAAGGCATTCATGTCATGGATGTTATTATATTTACTTATACTTCTACAAAATGCTAATAGACTATATGTATAAAAAAACCCAACCCAAACCAACCAAGTTTCCCACCTCCAACCAAAAAAAGGGAAAGGAAAAAAGAAAGATTAAAAAAAGTCACCAGGGTATATACAATGATGTAATTTTACTGGTCTTTATTTTCATGTTTCTAAAGAATCAGACTTTGAGATGCCATGCATTTTCAGTTTTAGCATTTATTTTATAGTCAGAAAAGAAAACCACAAAAAATTAAGATTTCTGAACTATTCAACGCTTGAGACAAATTCAGATGTGACTTTAAAAGTGAGTCAGCAGCAAATGAGGCTCTTGCATTTTCTCTTTGAAACAATGCAATGAAAAGGGAAGAAACCGTACAACCATTGTAATTCATGTGGCAACAACAGATATGCCTCTTCAGTGGCCAAAACAAGTTCTTTAAAATGTGCATGGCTAGGATTAATAAAAACTAAATAATACAGACCAAGAAAGAAGATAATTTTTCTCTTGACTATTTCCATGTAACTGTGGTTCCCATTGTCTTTCTTCTAGTGACTGTGCCTCATCAGAGTAAACTGTTGGTTTCAGTATCTGTTTTCCCAGTGTGATGTAGGACATTAACTGTTGCTTCTAGTGAAGCCAAAATGAGATGACAAGAAGAGCATTAAAGTGATCTTTTAATTTCATCTCCAAAGATGAAAAGTAAACACAGCATGCTTATGCATGGCTTCCTGTAGGGATATTGTTGTGCTGGAAGTCATCTGAAGAATTAAGACTGAATCTATTTTAGTGGGATGCAGGGTCCTATTTGCTATTCCAGGAAAGCATTTTGGCTCACCATCTATAAATCAAAGCAGCTCCAGCCAGTAACAAGAAAGCTTGCAAACTTACAAAAATCTTTGTAATGAAATAAAGAGATGGTAGAGAGTTATACACACTTAGATACATACAAAGCACCTCCCTGATCAAATAGTATGAGGAAAAATCTTAACTGCATAGGATTTCAAGATGTTAATCTGAAGACAATTACAGAAAAATGGCTTTTTGTCAGGCTTCCTTGACAAGAGATACAGATAGAGCAAACATATGAACCAAATGTTCCTGTTGTGCCTGTGAGTTTATAAGGAAACTTTTCTTTGGTGATTTTGCATTGTTAAAGGCCAACTTATACGTGTATTTATCTGACAGCAGATGCTGTCATCTGACTTTAGTGCCTTAATCTGCTACTAAAACCAGCTTCATTTTTCTCTTTCTGATAAAAAAAAATAACAAGGTTATATATATTGTGTGCACATCTCTCTTTGTGTTAAAATAAGTTATTTTAACATTGCAGATCTTCCAACTATTGGCTCAACCGCATCCAGTCCTTTCTCTATTGCAATGAAAATGGGCTCCTGGGAAGCTTTTCTGAAGAGACTCACACATGCACCTGCCCTAATGACCAGGTTGCCTGCCATGGGTTCCTTCCCTGCACGGTTGGAGATGGCTCTGCGTGCTTGAGCTGTGCTCCTGACAATCGTACGCGCTGTGGGAGCTGCAATGCTGGGTACATGCTAAGCCAAGGGCTTTGCAAGCCTGAGGTGGCAGAATCGACAGAGCATTACATTGGGTTCGAGACCGACCTTCAGGATCTGGAAATGAAGTATTTACTGCAGAAGACAGACCGAAGAATTGAGGTCCACGCTATTTTCATCAGCAATGACATGCGTCTCAACAGCTGGTTTGATCCTTCTTGGCGCAAGCGGATGCTCCTTACTCTTAAGAGTAACAAGTACAAGTCTAGCCTGGTCCATATGATACTGGGCCTCTCTCTTCAAATTTGCCTAACTAAAAACAGCACCTTAGAGCCCGTTCTTGCTGTTTACGTCAACCCTTTTGGGGGCAGCCACTCTGAGAGCTGGTTTATGCCTGTGAATGAAAATAATTTTCCAGACTGGGAGCGGACTAAACTGGACTTACCCCTTCAGTGTTATAACTGGACGCTGACTCTGGGCAACAAGTGGAAGACATTTTTTGAAACTGTACACATCTATTTGAGGAGTCGAATAAAGTCAAATGGTCCAAATGGCAATGAGAGCATCTACTATGAACCCCTGGAATTTATTGATCCCTCAAGAAATCTGGGCTACATGAAAATCAATAACATCCAAGTGTTTGGCTACAGCATGCACTTCGACCCAGAAGCAATTCGAGACTTGATTTTGCAGCTGGACTACCCCTATACTCAGGGATCACAGGACTCAGCACTTTTGCAGTTGTTAGAGATACGGGATCGTGTAAATAAACTCTCTCCACCTGGTCAACGTCGTCTAGACCTCTTCTCTTGCTTGCTCCGTCATAGACTCAAACTGTCTACCAGTGAAGTGGTGAGGATTCAATCTGCTTTGCAGGCCTTTAATGCCAAATTGCCAAACACAGTGGATTATGACACAACCAAATTATGTAGTTAACCATAAATGTGAAGCACAACACAAAACCTTGAAGGAGTTTTTACAGTGCTTTTGTGGAACAGTTTATGTTTGGAAGAGTAAATTTAAATTGTCTTTTCAATATCTGTCTTATATCAGTCAATACTGTTGGATGGCAATTTACACACATGAACTTGCTGACAATGAATATATTATATCTGCAGTTTTGGTTTATGAATGAAATAAATACTGACACCAGTCTAGAAGACATTCTACTTTTTACAATAAATTTCATTTGTAATTTTATATGTTCCGTGGCAATGCTTTTGTGCATTACATCCTCTAGAGGGAACATAGAAGGATACCAATAAAATTTTGTAGCTGAACAGTTATTAAAAAGAAATGCTGTGGGATTCTTCTTTGTTACACAAAAGTAGTAACCTTCATACACTTTTGTGTGTGTTGAACACAGGAGGTATAGGTAAAGAGAAGATAGTGACTCAAGATTGTAACAGAAACTGTAGAAAAGTCAAAGCCATAGAATATTTTATTCTTAGGATGTGGATCTAAATGTTCATGCTGAGCTGAAGTGACAACTGTAGTGATACTTTACTAGCTACACCTGAGACTCCTAAGGCATGCCCTTTTCAAGGTGCTTAACATGACATACAGACTCCCAGAGTGGTAATATTGAGTGTTTTAGGATGGACAGGAGGTTAGTATTGTGAGATGCACAGTAATGAAAGGTTGCAGTAGCTCAATAGGAGACACGTGAGAGGCTGTCTTTGCAACTGATATTACATTACAAAAGAAACAATCTTTTCCAGCCAAAGCACTTTTTGAAAGTCTCCCTAATCCTTTGCTTTGCATATTTATAAAAAGAATTAAGCACATGTATACATTGCCTCCTCCTATATACAAACACTATAATATTTATCCAGAATAACCTGGTTTGAACTATTGAAATCTAGTTTATAAAGCTGAAAGTGCAAATAAATATCATTATCAATTAATGAAATTAATTAAATGTGCATGACTGTGGATCAGAATTAGGTTCTTTGGTATGTTACACATTCCAGCAGAAAAAATACATCTGAGATGGCAGAACTTGGGACTCTGAAGAAGGTTTTGCTACCTTTTGCAAGAGAATAGAACAAATGGCTGGGCTGTCAGAAGTCCTTATTAGTAAACACAGGGTAAAGTGAAGGAAATTGATACAAAGTCTTTCAGTCTGAATCTGTGTCATTGATATAAAAGCCAACTTGTTTTTTAAAACGGGAAAGTATTACATATAAAACTACCATTTTATGTCCACGCACAGAAAGAAAAATCCCCAATATTTAATTAATTTACAATTTTAATTCAACTAGACTTCAATTGATTTCAAATAAATATAATTTTATTAACTTCAATTTAGTTATATTACAATTTAATTCTGAATTGTATTTTAACCTGAATTTAAGGTACACTCCTCACTTCATTTCTAGCTAGACCACAGCAGCACAAGAAATGCAATGCTTCATAAATATATGTAAGCAAAATAAAATGCGAGGCCAGAAACACTTTAGAAAGCCTACTGCCAAGGAAAATCTTTTCTGTAGTGATTCTTGTCTCTCCTAATTTCACCAAATTTTATAAGTATTATTATTTCACCACCAGACATTCAGATAATTCCTCAGACCTTCTGTACTAGGAAGCCCCCCAGAACTAAAATTAGCATCTTTTTCTTATAGTCAACTTCTAGATTAATTCCTGTTTGTTTTCTACTCACAGCTTTCTTTTGCTGATAAATAATGTATCATGGCCCCTTTTCTATATGTCAAAATTTTGGCTTGCTCTTGCATTGGTAAGAGCTTCTCAGTTAAGATTCTTACTATTCCTGTTTTAATCTCCCAGTCTTTCCTTTGGTATATCTCTGGCAACTATAATAAATTGATGAATTAGATAGTTTGATTTTACTACTCAGTACCTTGTGTAGTCTTTTTAAATAAACAAAAGACTATGATGTTATAAAATGAACAAAAAGCAAAAAAATCCTCTTGTGTTCATAGAAAGTAAAAGTTACAATAGAACTGCGGGGCAATGATAAAGCATTTGCTTATGTTATCCTTTCACTAGGGAAAAATACTAATATGTCACTGTATATGATCGGAGGTTTTCCCCCTCTCCTTCATGCTCCTTCCTAAAATAGTTCCTCAATGACTATTTTTTCTTTCTGGATTGTTGTTTTTTTTAAAATATCTTTCTCTGCCAAGATGGAAAATTCTTCAGTATGCCCAAATATTTACACAATTGAATGTACAAATAAGAAGGAGATAAAAGAGGTTTTGGTAAGACATCATTCAATTATCATACAACAAATTAAATGTATTTGACTGGACTAGTGGAAAACCCCTGTCATTACTGTACCTTTGTGCCAAATTAAAAGTATGATACAACTTTCTTAGCCTACTAGTCATGGACTAGTTTCCAATTTTGGAACCTGTGGGATATTGGAACAGTGAGGCTTTCTGTTTTACCAAAACTAGATTCCATAAAGACAAATAAAAAAGGGGAAAAAAAAAAGTGAATAGTGAAGAAAAAAAAGTCACAGGATTTATCTAGTTCTCAAGTTATAAACAGGAGCCAACAATATTTCCCTTTTGATACTTTTCCAACTGAAATCTTACTATGTTCTCAAAAAGAACTTCAAGGTGTGTAAAAAACCAGAGAAGCCTAGATAAGTCAAAACAGTCAAGGACTTAATCCATGAGAAAATTTTGTAATAAGATATGAACACAATTGTGGGGAATAAAGAACTGTGTCTACTTCTATGTATAGTCATTTCCATCTGGACATTGGAGGTAATTTTTAGTGTATGCTGCACATCAGATCCTGACTCTGGTTATTTTGCTGTCCATTTCCCTTTGCATTCATCAATACTGTTATTACCTGCCATTATAAACTGAAAAAAACCCCAAGGAAATTATAGTAATATATGGAACTGTACCATGACAACTAAACCAGTACCCAGAACAAACTTTAGTGACCATAGTTACAATAACCAGGTCAATATTAGTTATAACATAGTAACCTTCCTGCTTAGGTGAAGGCAACTGTTATCTGATACAAAACTCTTATAACACTATTTTCCAAGTAAATACAATTCAGATCATACCTGAAGGCTGGGAGCCAAACTGATGACTAGAAGTTCTATTGCAGGAACAAACTGTAATACGGATGGTCTACCTTATCACTGCCTAGAAACCAGTATTAAGTTTGCCAGAATGATCTAAATCTCTTGGTGACACAATTCAGAATACAGAGGCTGAATTGAATCATACTAAAAATATCATGAAGGTGAATAAACTTTCATTTCTCTCATTTCTTACTGAAAAGAGAGAGACAGAAAGAAAATGTGTTCAAATTCCAATGGCAGAAAGCGAGGAGAGGTGTAGTTGTATTTCAAGGTGTTTCCTCCTTTGCCACAGTTATACCTGTGTAAATAATTGGAGGAAGAGCCTTTGTTTCCAAAAGTATGCATATGCTGACTGCATTTATTGTGAAAGTGCTTATTTAGCAGATACTTCAAGTTGGTAAAGAGGTAAAAGCCAAGAGAAGTCAGTTTTTCCCTGGCTGAGTAAGCAGTCAGGCAGCTTGAGTAGTAGAGAGGACAGAGACATGAAGGAGGGTACTACAATTGTCAAAAGGTCATTTGATTGAAAACACAGCACGTATTCCAGGTACAAACAAAACAGCAGTGCACCAAGGAAGAAGTAATCAACACCCACATCACTACTGAGCTACATCTAAACTTTGAGTTGCAATCGAGCTGCAACAGCAAATAAGTAAATGTGATATGGTGAAGGATCAGACTTTTACAATCCAGCACCTATTGTTTCTTTGACAGGTAAGTGACAGAATCTGAACAAAAGCTCATGCTAGCACAGTCACCCTTATGAACTGGAGCATGCTCTAGATGGTGCAACAGGGGCTCCTGCCAAGATAGCTGGAGTGCAAGTGGGAAGCCAGGAAAAAGTGAAGAGAGGGAAGGAGCCAGGATCTCATTTTACTAGGCTTTTAAACAAGTGGAAGAGAGCCCCTATGTCCCACTGTAGTTAAAACAAGAGACCTTGTGCACGGTAGGAGCTTGGTAACAAGAAATGTCATGGCTCCTTTTTCATGTGAATCAGTGACACAAGAGACCTTGACACCACAGCTAGTATGGTGTTATTACTGCCATACACAATTGATTGAGACAGCACAGGCAGTTTATAGGGCTGCATGACTGACTTCGGTCTATTCACTCAGCTTTATATTCTAAGCAAGAAATCTATTCTAAATGTAGCATAGTAATCTAATGTTCTGCATACAGATATCACTTATGAAGCAACCTATAACCCTAGGGCACAGTGTATATAATGCTAACTTATCCACATGACAGAGGAGTGTACAGCTTTCTGAGACATTCTAGGTTCACAAATTTGGCAGAGTGGCCATACCACAGATTACACTGCTTTGGGAGCAAATGCATGTGGAGGAGCAGGAGTCATAATTTCTTCCTCTCCTCACCAATCCAACAACATTAAGGTGTGAATTATGATCAAGGAAAACAGTTTTACCTCTTCAAAATGGTGCAAATTTTTCCTTCCTTACAGATTATTTCTTGGGTGGTAACGTGCATCTACAACTACCAGTGTCTCTTGTCAACACACTTAAATATTCCTCTTTATTTCATGGCACATTTTAGTCCAACATACACATATATGAAAGAGAAATACAGCTAAATGACAATACTAGTAACAATAGCTGATGTAGGGTTGTCTGCTTTCTGGACACAGTTGCACCAGTTACTGTATGTCTGCCTATGATCTCCTCTTCAAAATACAGCAAACAGAAAAGGGGGTACCTAGGAGGCAGAGATGGTTTTGCTCTGAAAAAAATACTCCCCTGAGAGGGCCTAAGCCAGAGTGCGACTACCTTTCAAACACATTAAAAGAGCTTTCTCTTTTTAAAAAAAAACTTTTTGTCATTTGTCAGCAGACATGAAAGGGGAAAGAGAAGAGGAGAATTTAAACAAAGCTAGGTGTGTGCATATCAAACTATGATTCTTCTGTGGGGAAGGGGGAAAAACAAAGAAACTTTGAAGTCCATTTGGGATCTCATCACAGGTACGTAACTTTAAGAGCATTTTGATACAATAGGGATAAATGCAACAGAACAACAAAGATTAGGTACAATCACTTAGCATGAATATGACACAAGGAAATTGACCGTAATTTTGAGCACACAGAGATTTGTCTTACATCTTTTACCCTCTCTCAGAAGGGAAGAAACCTTAAGCATTAAACATGTATAAGAGAACATAAAAAAATAATTAATATTATAAATGTGTAGATTTTTTTATCTGTCCTTTTTATTGAGCCCTCCACTCCAGTTATTCAGTATGTCAGTTATGTGATAGGACATAACTTTGCCTACAAAATTAAGGCATTGTAACACGAGAGAAAATTGCTGTCATGTGAGTTAGATTTCCAAATAATTTGAAGTAACTGTCTTGCATATAATTATAAATTTTCCAAGTCCTTCCTCACCATTAAACACCATCCCCACCCCCCCAATTAATAAAATGTAGTTAAGACAATTTCCAGAAGGAGATGAAAGGTGATATATGATGTATACATCTTGATCAATGAATAAAATTCATTCAACCAGTTCTGCTTGCAGAAGCTGAAAGCAGTTCATATTCTATTCTAACAGTGTAAAAAATTTATCACATAATTTAGTAGTAACATAAATTGCTTTGATGCATATAAGTGTGTTTTAAAAAGACATACCATAGATAAACAGTAATTCTACAATGTTTCAGTGATCTGAAAATGACTTTTTTAATTGGTTTTGTTCCACTGGTGTTCTATGAATTTAATTCCTCTACTGCTGTCCAATGCTTAAGATTTCACTATTAAAATCGGTATTTCTTGAGGGGACTAGTTTGACAGCATTAGATATGAAAGTTCTTGTTTAACAGCAGGACATCAGATAGAATCACAGCTATCTTTTTTGTATTTGGATCTATAAAGTTAAGACTGAGCTGCTAAGCATTTTAAAATGCTGACTTGTCAACACAAAATGGAAATTTTTAGTTAAAAGTTTTATGTTTACCACTGAAAACATTAAAATCTTTAGCCCACCAGAATTTAGTTATAAACATGGAAAACTAGCAAACATTTATTTTCATGTATTATTTCTCAGTTTTGACAGTTTAAGAGAGCAAAATGAACAAATGAGACTGGCTTAGATTGAAAATATCTTAGGTTAATGGAATATATTGATGACAATTTTTTTCCTTCATCAGAAAAAGCAATGTAATTGTTGCCATATTCTCTTATTAGAATAAATTGGAGTTGTTCTATCACTTCAGTTCATCCCAGATATATTTGAGATTTTTTATTAAAGTAGCTGGATTATACACACACACACACATACTCATTGAACTTGCCTAGTTACTTTTTTCTTTAAGAGGCAACTTTTAGTGTCTTTGATAAAGTTGGGAAAAGCTATTATATAAAGAGCTCAGATAGACTGAGCAGTAATCCCCCTGAAAGTCCAGGTATTTGACTTTAAGGTTAATAGATGTCACTTCCACCTAAGCACTCCAGGAACAAGCAACTCATGAGAAGCCGAAGTTGCTTTGTAAGCAAGTTCTTCGTCACACTGATATAAGTAACACGTTTCAGATTGCTGAAGCCATCCATGTCTACATGAAGACATTCATCTGGTAAAACTTAAGGGATCTAAAATTAGGGTTTTAAAATAGAAACATAGGCTTCTTCTATTTGGAATAAAGCTCTGAAGGGAAATTCAGACATCTCAGTAGCCTATATCTGTCCATCAACTATCCAAAGATCTCAGACTCCTATCCTAGATTAGGTGTCTAATGTTAGACAGTGTGAATAATCAAGCCACGTACAAAAATGGGCAGAAGTCCTAAGGCCGTTATTGCCAACTCTGTTAAGCCTAAGGCCATTCCCTAGGAAAATCTGCAATGTAAGTAAGAGACTAGAGGAAAAAAAAGAAAAAAAAAAAAAAAAGCAGTCATCAAAATAAAAAAAACAGTTCTTAAAAAAAAAGCAGTAAGAAGTCATTGAGGGTCACATTTAGCCACTGCATAATCATGCAGGAATCTTCCTTAGTCAATGCACTAAAATTCAGCAAGGTATGATGTAGCTTAATGTGAAGACTACTGCAGAATCAGGCCTTAAGGAAATATTTTTAAAACATTAAGAGAAAATGTAAAATCTTCTTATGAAATATGATGTTTGGATTTATAACTGAGTTTCCCCTGGTAAGTTCTGGGAAATTTCCCTAAATCAAATTAAACTCAGGGAGCTCAGCCTGCCTCATCAATCACTAGTCTGAACTAGGCATGCTTCAAGTGATGCACGTCCAAGTCAGGAAGTATGAGGATAAATCTAATGACATGAAATGAGCCTGTTAGACCTGGATAAAACTGCGAATAGGCACTTTTTATACCTTGCCTAGACAACTGCAAATGAGGCTTGTGTTTGTAAAATACAGAATGAAGTGTCCACTTGTGCAAACTATATTGCTACAGCCCCACTTGATCTTATTCAAGACCTTATTGCACATTCACAGTAATGAAAAACTTTTCTGCCCAAACAATTTTGGAGGTTACTCCAAAATTTGAACCTGAAAATGCTCACATAAATATCAGGTCTTGGATATCTGCTTCTGCAATGTCTGTGCCAGCCGGCAGGATGCAACTAGAGAATGATGATGATTGAGCTTCTTTGAGATAGTGAGGTCTGTGCTGGTGTTCTGGTAGGACAACTGGGATCATTTCAGACTGTGGTGACACAAGAGAGGATGCTGCTCCTGTAGCAAACCCCCTGGCCTGTTCTTAGTATATCAGGGGCATCAACCCAGACAGAGCTGCTGAGGGGAGATATGGTTAGTCATTCAAGTGATGGGCTGCAGCAAGTGGCTGGTGCTCCTCCAGGAGCTGAGATGGGGGCGGACCTTGTCTGTAGGAGGTGTGCCTTCAGTCACTGAGGTTTCAGATGAAGGGATGCAGGAAAAGGTCAGTGGAGTATGCTCCATATGGGAAGTTTAGCAGGAATTTGATACGATGTTAGCAGTGATGCTGAAAGGACAAGAGCTGAGAGCTCAGGGTGTAGAACAGGATGGCCAAAAGCGAGGCTCAGGCAGGGGCAGGGAAGTGGTTCTTAGGACAAGACATCTTTAAATCTTGGCATCCATGGCACCAAGATAGCTGCTTTACCCTCATATGGAAAAAAAAAGATGGAGAAGAGACATGGTGTCCTAGCAAAGGAAGATGAAGATAAATTAGTTAGTTCCTTTTCTGTTGGAAGAGACAATTGGGCCAACAGCTCCTGCTCAACAGGTCAAAGCCAGTTGGAAGAAGGAGCAGGGACTACTACTATGTTAGGACTGAAATACTGGGTCCAATTCCTCCCAGTTCAAAAGAGACATTGAGTAACTGAAATGGTCCAGTGGAGGGCCACCAAGATGATTATAGATTTGGAAAACTTGGCAAGGTTGAAAGAATTGGAGTTCAGCCTAGAGAGAAGGATTGAGGGGGAGATCTAATTCCAGTCTTTTTATAGAATACTGCATAAGATAAGATGAAGGAACTCTCTCTACCAGGATGCAGGACAAAAGGAACAGAGGTGATGGGCACAATTTGCTTCAGGAGAAAATCCATATGGATATAATGAAAAAAATCTTGATTGTGCCAACAACAAACATTCCAATGAATTGTGCAGAGAAGTGATGGAATCAAGCTTTGCCTTGGCACAGTCCTAGATAAGCTGGCCTTGGTCTTAAACAAAGTTGATACCAGAAGATTTCCAGACATCCCTGCCAGAGATCCCAACCTGGGATTTTCTGTGTTTCTATAAGGCTAAAGGAGCTAAATCTTACAGTCTCAGTCATACATGCTGCTTCTGTTAGGGCATTTCTGACCACACTACAGGATGAATTGCTCCAATATTAGAAATGCTCAAAAATATTTTCAAAACTCATTTTAAACTGGGAATAGAGTTTATGAATGTATCTGGCTTGTACGTATTGGATTCTCCTGTGATACATCATTATAAATTATCACTGTAGTGCATTCATATTGTGAACACAAGAAACCCTGAACAATATTTTCTAATTAAAATTCTATGATTCTCTTGCTTCAGTTACAAGACACATTTCACACAGAATAATCAATTGTAAAACATAGTGAAAAAGTGCAGAAGTTCTGTAGAGAAAAATCGGGAAGGTTTTGTAGGAAGAACTGTCAAAAGTCCTGTTGTGTCTAAACTACTGTCAACATGAAGAATACAAGTGAAGAAAAAATGTAGGTCAGCGATACATTTTTCCTAGTGTACAGGCGCATTTTCTTGGGAAATCACAGAAATTCTACAGAAGAAATTCTCTTCTTCTTCCCCTGCATGAGCAGGAGCAGCTGCTCAAATCAGATCTCAGTCTTTGCTGTAGGTGGGCATCTTCCCCTTGACTGCAATTTCATTAGGACCATGTGTAAAGAGCTTTCTGCTTCTGGACAAGAAGAAAGAGCAAGTGTGTGAACATTGTGGAAAAACTGATATTCCAAGAAAATTTCAGAACTGAGGGAAAGAGTACAGTGGTCTGTCATCTAAGAAAAAAAAATGAAAAATTGCCAAATCATTACTGCATGCATGACAAGCAACATATAAGTCCTCAGGTAATGACTTTGCTCTCTATTTAACAGGCAGTTTTCCTTAAATCTTGGTCAAAGTATGCTGACTGAATGGAATGAATTGAAAGCTTAACTGTGGACAGTCAAAGACAGATACACTCAAAATCTTAACGTAAGGATGCAAAGACAAAGCTGAATCCTACTTGAAGTAGCTACTTAGTGTGCAAACATTCTTCAACAATCCTAAATACCAGAAATCCCTCAAACCAAGTAAAAATCAAAATGCAAGTATCCCAATGAAATCCGTAACTTTTTTTGATTAAAAAAAAATCAGATGGCTTTCTCAAACAATATAATTCTGTTCTGCCTATCTGTTTAGTAAACAATCAATCTGCAGTCCAGAAGCTTTATGTATTACTTTATCAAGGATTTAGTGCCCAGCAGAAAGAGTCATAATCCATGATTTGTGAATATAAAATATAGGTTTCAAATCCTGGGCTGCAGAAAAGTCAACAGAAGCATGTGCAACAGCTGATCCAAACAGCTACGAATTCATTTGACAGTATATGATATATATGCCCAATCTACAGCTTGGATGAGGATATGGAGATAAAATCTCTTTATGATACTGATGGGTGATCTCCCTCCCACTTAACCCTAGAAAGAGGGCCGACATTCAGCTTCGTAATCAGAAGGAACTTTTGAACTCTTTCTGCTTTTACAGACACCCTATTGCACTGACCTTAAAAATCTAATGATTCAAAGCCTATAACTCCATAAAAACTGTTCCTTTGTCCCAGTGAAGTACATTGAAGAACTTTATATAGACTCATCTGGGTCAGTGAAGCCTACCCAAGGAATCCAAGATGGTAGAAAACCTTACTATTTTATGCTCTAAACCACAATAATTTGAATCTGTCTTCTCAAGGATCAGCACTCCATCTTTATGTGTATTTCTAGAAGGCCTTGACATTAAAAAGACACACACACATACACATACACAAAGACAGAAATTTATCTTCTTCCTCCTCTGACCAGAAAAAATCTTCCTACAAAATATAACTCTCCAGACAAAGAAGTACTTCATTGCTCAGACATCTCCACAGGAAAGGGCAAGGAAAACCAGACTATAACAATTATTAGCTGCTTCTGTTAGCATTCAGAATCTTGTTATAGACAACAATAAAACACAGTTTATATGTAAAGGCAAGAATTTGTTGTTCCTTAATACCGTAACAGAATAATCAGAGAATTAATATTGTTTAGATCAAATTATTATAATAAAAGCAAAGAGTAGAATACTGCTACACAGAAAATAATAACAATAATAATAGTTAAACTTATTATTTGACTTCAGGCAAATGTATTTGGAGGGAGGTACAGCATGTTATCCGCTTCCCAGTCCCTTTGCTAGGAGGAATAGGATGTGATCTTCCACCCCCACCATCCCCCAGGGACATGCTTAGTATTTTCACACGTTTTCTAACAAGCTTGTACACCTTGCTCTTCCTTCACTGGTGTAAAAGTTCATATGATATGTGAATTCACTGCATGTGGTGCATTTTGCATAGGTTAGATATCTGGGTTTTGTTCTCTTTGTTACTTCTAAAATAATTTTGTCCAACTCCAGGTATTGTTCTTTTTAATTGACTATAGGTGAACTGTCTAGTGCCAAGCCTGTGCCCCATCTCTTCTTATCCTGTGCTGGCCTCCTCTACACTGCAGCCTGTTTCCCCATGTCTCAAGGCTTCTGCTATCAGACTGAGCCTGTAGTCCTCCATACTACATCATTATGTTCAAGTCATGTTCTGCTATACAAACCAACTACTTCTTAATACTATTTATATAAAAACTCTGGTTGTACTATAGAAATACAAGCAAAAGAAAAACAAATTAGCCATAGCCACCTAGTTGCTAGGAAAAAAAATAATTGTTACAGCTAAACTGAATAAAATAAAAGCTACTGCCAGCAAATCAAGAAAAGTTCAGACAGAGGAAGCCTGATAAGGCTCAGTGCTAAGGCTTTGCAAACTCAATACAAAGTTTGTGACCCATTACTACTGTTGGCAATACCTTATTGCAGAGTTACACTTCCTATTTGTCTAGAAAAGCACTAATACACAGTGCAATGTAAATACCTATATCTGACTGAAGCTTTCAGAGATGCTAATAAAAAAAAAAGAATACTTACTGTAATAAGTTTTTCAGAGATACTCTGGTCTACCCTATTAACCCCAAAGGACACATTGAAACCTTAGCACAATTTCAGATATTCCAGTGGTACTAGTACGATGGCCTAGTTTCCATTTAGAAGGACATTGGCTTGCCTTTGTTTTCATTTCCAGAGTGCTTCATTAAGTTTACAAATGTTTCGTTAAGTTTTATTAAAAGCATTAAGCTAAGAGTAAGGAGCTGCTCTTTGCACGCTGGGTGAAATGGACTCCATGGAAAAAGCCTACTACCAAGAGTGATCTATGAATGCTTTAGCTAATTTGTGGTTTGAGGGAGGGTGATTTTTGCTTGCTTATTTAAGGGAATGAATTAACATTTTGCCAAACAGATAATACAAATAAATCACCATTTTGATTAGCTATTTTTTCTTTCTTTCTTTCTTTCTTTCTTTCTTTTTTTAATTTCCCTGTAGCAAATATATATTATCCCTGTTAGCAGGCAGGCTGAACTGATTCATTTAGGAAGTACTGATATTTTGCCAACTCAAGGACTTTACTGTAAGTCTGATGATACCTCATTTATCTTTTAAACTCCAGGTCTTGGAAAGCTGTCATTAAGCGAGTCTTCACTACGCACACACAATTTCTAGTCCTCAAGCTAGGCTAGAAATAATGGGTAATATAATGGGAATATAGTGGGGAATAGCTTCCTAGATGGTATGTTCCATACCAGGCTCAAGCTAAAAGAAAAATCTTAAGTTTTCCAGGCTGCCAAAGCCATCAAAGTTTCTGATATGTAACGTCTCCCATTTCTGTGGCAGATAAAAATTCTCACTGTCTTTGCTCTGAGTACAACTGGTATCTGTGGCTGAAACTCCCTGGTGTGAAAAATCAAAAACAATACACCAAACAAGTCCAAGTCCTCAACTTTACAATGCAGTCTCATGGTTTTTAAGTCAAATTCTGAGGTTTAAATACTTGTTGGTTTTGTTATTATGCTAAGTATATGTAATTTATGCTAATATATATCTCTGATTACTGTGGTAGAGGGGGTTGGGGTTTTGTTTGTTTGTTAATTGGAAACACAACTAATCAAAAACCTGTTTCTACAGTTGTCTGAACTTTAATTTTTAAATTCAAAATTTTTTACATGCTACAGTGTTCTTGGTTCCTTGAGAAGAAGATACTCTTAAGAGAAGAGTAAACTCTTCATTCAACATATCCAATATTTTTGTCTTAGTTCATGCATACTTTGTGCTAATTAGGACAGAACCTTAACTAGAATTAATTATTCTATCAATGGAGCATCTAATCTGCACCATGCAGAACAACTATTTCATTTGTTAGTGAAAATCTACCATATTATTATTTTGAAAATAAACTGAGAGTGAGGAAGAAACTGAGAAACAGCCCTGTAACACTCAAATGAGAGGGGAAGGAGGGGAAGGCAGTGCTCCAGGCATTGGAGCAGAGGTTCCCCTGCAGCCCATGGAAAGACCACAGCAGGGCAGATATCCACCTTGCAGCCTGCACAAAGGACCCCACAGCAGAACAGGTTTACCCTAAGTTTACCCTAAAGGACTCATGCTGAAGCAGGGGAAAAGTGGGAGGAGGAAAGAGTTACAGAGACTAACTATTATGGACTGACTGCAAGCCCCCCCCCCCCCCCCCCCGG
>JANZLQ010000095.1:28299861-28312422 GCA_026212715.1 Elanus axillaris
ACCCTACTCTGTTTTGATTTGTAATAAATTGAGTTAATTTCCCCAAGCTGAGTCTGTTTTGCCCGTGATGGTGATTAATGAATGATCTCTCCTGTCCTTATCTTGACCCACAAGCCCTTTGTTATATTTTTTTTTCTTTCTATACCACTGGACATAAGAAGGAAGTAAAGTAGCCAAAAATCACTGCAAAAAAATATAAAAAAATAGTAAGCACTGGAATATTCATGTCTACTTTCTAAGTTGAATTTATCTAATACTGCCTTAAAATGTAAATTCTCCTGAAGGAGGGCTCTAAAAGTCTGCAGTGATTTTATTCCTGAGCCACATAGCTAGCACTGTCTCAGCAGCAATCCTTTCATAGTGGTACTCTAGTCTCTCTCTATATACGATGAATGGAAACCTCAAGCAGCAATGGCTTCAATGTATTGTATAAATCATTTTTTTGGTTTATTATCCATATCTTCAAGAGAAGAAGACTGAAACTATTCACATCAGAAATCCCATCTTTTATATTATAAACTCTCTAGTCTCCCTTGGGCAGAAGCTGTAGCTTGTGAACCTGTTTGCCAAGTCTTCTAAAGACATGACATACAGTTAAATTCAAATACTCACGAGCATTGTCCTGACTGAATAAATCACAGTTTAGGCTTATTACCCATATCAGCTAGAGAAAGCCTTTGTGAATCGATACGTGTTTGCAAGAGCATTATCAGCACAAAGGTAAGCCCTTCCTGCTATCCCAATTAGCTGATACCCCCCTCCGCAAAGCAAATGTATATTTCCTTCATACAAATTATTTGATCAAACAGTATCATTAGCATTTAACAAAATAGCATCAGTAATTATATTTTTCCCCTGCAAATTCTCTCTCTAAATATGCATATTAAATGTGTTTATTAACAGTTCAGATGAAAAAATAGAGTACAAGTTCTGTCTCCAATACTACACTACTAAAACCAATTCAGCTATTGGAGTAGGATTAGTAATAGAACTATGAGTATGTAAACCTCTGTTTGATGGTTCAAATTCTTCCTGACTTATTTCCATCTAAGCCACACTGTCAAATTTGGTCAAACTAAATGTCAAATTGAAATAGGTTGTGACTTCCCTAAAAGTCACTGGTTACGAGTTCTATTCAGGAGCTTCCCTGGTTAGTAGTGAACAGAAATTCCCTGTTTACTACAGAAATCAGAAATTCATATTAACAGCCCCATACCCTTGAAAGAGAATGTGTATTTTCTAAAAATCTGTCTCCTCTTCTAAGAAGAATATGATGAAAATATACTTCAGAGCTATTAAAAGGTTATTCCTCAAAAGTGAAATGAAGATATAGTTCTTTGCATGCCATTGAATTTCCAAAAGTTCTCACTGCAGGAAAACATTGTTTTAACCACTGATATTTCATTTTCAACTGCTTTAAGCAATGGGTTTAGAAAAATTTTAGAAAAATATTGTGAACTCGCATATACATTTTATATTCTTTCATGATTTTTCAGCAAGTAACAAGATACTAAAAATGACATTATCAGAATAATATAAGTGTTAGAATGAAGGAGTAAGACTTTGATATATTGAATACATTATGTATTTCAGATAAACTTTGATACAAAAAGGTGTTCCTGTCAGTGCAGCACAAGCTTTTTGCTAGGTAAAAAATATATATTTTGACTCATTACATCATACTATGCCATTAAGTCATAGTATGCACCATTAGTATTTTATCACATAATGTAAAAAAAACCCATTAAATTAAAGAATACTAAAAAAAATGCCCTATTTTAAACCAGAACTTACTCATAGCTACCTAACCATGGTAGTTTCATTTAGCAAAAAGCTATTTTAGCAAAATCTTTCATCCGATCTGAAACAATTTAGTTTCCAGTGAGAATTTGAGTGAAATATCATTCTGAAAAATGTCTGTCATTTCTATGCACAAGTGATCTACAGTACCTGATGAGTTTTGTACGGTAGCTTTCGATATACCTCAGGGTATTGCCTTGCAGAGCTGTTTCTATATGTTTTGGTTTAGACATATCCTGAAGTATATAAAAAAGCATTGATAATTTTTAGGTTTCTTGATAAAGAGAGAACCTTTCAACTTTATTAAATCATACACTTCTGTATTAACAAGACTTACAGGCATTATGCTTTAGGCCTGATTGAAAATCGTTGAAATCAATAGGAGTCATTTCATTGATTTTAAGTGGGATTGGATCACACACTGGACAGAATCAATGAACCTTGAATTCAATACATTTTTTTTTTCTAAAGTGGGTTGTTTTAGGTCTTTAGATAATTTTCACTTACTATATTTCACATTATGTATGCTGAAAAGACAGAGTCACAGTATTTTTTTATTGATTTCCCTATGTTCCATGATTGCATCCTAACTCTTCTGTTTGGATTCCATTCTTCAGGGTTTCATTGGGATTTGTACTGATGCATGACTGGCATGTTTTTATGGGTTTGTTTTGTTTTGTTTTGTTTTTCTTTGGTTTTTTTTCAGTCATAGGATTTTATGATGGAAGTGTTGTGAATAATTTGAAAAAGTTTTCTTTCATTTTATAATTAATGTCCTATGATTTATGAGTAACTCAAGGGAAAGTATATAAATAAAGAAGACAGCATTTTATGGAAACGTCACACTCTGGTTTTCCTGTTAAAGAAGGTTGATAAGGGTACAGAAAGAATGATGGATGCTGCATAATAAGTAAAGGAAGTTTGTTGTGAATTGGAAAATGTGCACATGTTTACAAAATTAATATCACTAAGTTAGACTATAATTTATAGTTATTTATTAATGGACTCAATGTAAAGTTACCTTATTGAGAAAGGAAACAAATTAAATAATGTTTAATTGCAGAAGAAAATATGGAGTTACGTTAGTAAGAAGTATGAGGGTTTTTTACTTTTTATTCTTTCTACTTTTCTTTGAACATTTATCCTGAAAAGGACATTCAAATTGTACTGTTCAGCAGTGGTAATCTGTGACAGTGGAATGATCTGGCAGGGAGGGCAAGAAGGCCCAAATGCAGAAGGGGATGATCTGGCTGGAAGCAGGAATGCTGGAGACAGAAGGACTCCCTGCAAGGGAGTGAAATTTCCCTTGGTGATAAGATAAGGAACAGCCACAGCATTGTCTTGTAGCCGTCCTGGAATATATGTGCTCAGGGGCCATCTTTGGGCAGCAGAGCTGGGCCAGGTGATGGCCCAAGGCCCGGCTGAGATGCCCCATATTCACAGTATTGGTGCTGGTGCAAGAGTGTATAAGCTGTTGGCTCATGATGCTTCATTGCAGTCTCCTTGTTGAACCACTTATGGCAGTAGTAAACTGTTCAATGCATTGTTCTTTTTTGTTGTTTTTTGTGTTGGTTTCTGCATTTTGAAGTTTTTTATATTTAAACACAAATGTGTGTTTAATTTGCCTCAAGGGGTACAGTAAAAATTCCCCAGCAAATGCAGAGAGTCTCATTACTTTTAGAAATGGTGAAATTAACAGTAAAAAAACCAAGATGGAATATTTTCTCTTGCTTGTACTTTAAAAGCCTCTCCTCAGAAACAAGTAAAAATAATTAAAAATACTCTTCTTTAACCTGAGACTGTCTCCTGTCTCCCAGTTAACTTTTCTGCCTCAGTTAATTAATGCTTCAAGTATTTCATCTCATTCTGCTCTTTCTTTCTAAAGAAACCAAAGTAGTCTCTTCAGAAAAACAAAGAAATTAGAATTCCATTCGCTGGTATAAATGGCTCACTTGGGGTAGTGATTTTTCAAAGTAATATGACATGTACATGTAATAACCACAGCTTATTGTAAAGGCTCATAATTTAAAGATGCAAATTATCAGATACAAACCATATACTTGGGTTTTTCCTTGAGCATCAGATTTGCAGGGTGAAATACACTTAATGTGAATGCAGGTTAAATTCATGAATACTACAGTGTTTTTCAAAATATATCATATCCATTTAATGATACTTTAGTATGGCATATAAATTCCTATAAAACCAGAGAAATGAGAACAAAGCAACATGAATAAACAGAGAAAAACAATTTTTTTTCTGGAGTTTAATGTGTGTACAGGATTTCAGGAGCACAAGTCAGGATAAAAACAAAGTTGTTGTTACTGAGATGTTTAGTAATAATTTCAACCAGTGTGGAAACATCTATGAAAGAGTTGCAATGTCTGTTCTTAGGATCACTCACACTACTCTATATGGTGGTATCTTTTAGAAATTTTATTTTGACTATGTATATTCCTTAGCACATGATTTCTTTAAGAAATGTATCCAGATAATACAGAATATAGGTTATTAAAAAAAATAAAAATCAAACTAAAGAAAGAAAATAGTCTGGAAAAGGAAGAAAAGTGTGTAATTTGGTTAGGTTCTTATTAATGTATAATATTAAAGGTCTAACTTTAGCATATATTTGTTTAGCAGGATTTCTTTTTGACAGATTTAAAAAACTATTTTTTATTTCAGATTTTTTATTAAAGGGAAAGTTTTTTAAAAGTAAAACTAATATTCTCATTTCAGCTATAACACAAATTGTTCTTTCATTATTACAATACACAAAGTTATAGTTTCCTCTGGCTTTGTGTTTTATGACTACATTTCTCAGTATCCACAGTAGGTGTAACCTCTGAGTGAAACTTATTCATTAGGATGAAAATTCCTGATATAATTCTTTTATATGGATTCTTTCGTGTCTAATAGAGTGGCCTTCTCCAATAAGGCAGTACTTCATTTTCTGTCTTCTGTCTTGCCATCTATTTTAGCAAGAATTTAATACTCTACTCCTGCCAAAAACTGCTTAAGGTTGGCCAACAGATTACAATATTTCATGGACAAGGGAAGTCATAAACACCTATGTGCAAAGGGACAGCATAGTGAAATGGCTAAATTTCCTGAGAGAAGAAACAACACCACTAATTTTAAGATTTGAAAATGTTTCTCCATGTTCACCTTTTGATCCCTACTAGAAAGCATAATGAGGATTTAAATGAGTAAGAAGAAAAGGAAAAAAAAAATTCTTTTAACTGTCTCTCATTTAAAAAAACCCAAACAAAACACAACATATAATTTTTGCCTCTAATAAGTTGAAGCAGTTTTTTTTTAAATTTTGTTTTGTTTTCTCCAGCTTTATTTGACAGAATCACTATTAAAGTATTTAAATAAAATTCTAAATGAAAAAGCAAAACCCAAAATTCCTACACTAATTCTTATACAATAGTATTATGGTGACATCTAGGAATCTGCAAGTTTTTTGCAAAAATATGTATGAACATACAGGTTTCTTAGCACTCAGAGGTTAAATGCATAATGCACATGGCACATGTGTATTGCCTTTTAATTTCATATATTCATCAGCTGGTTTTAGGTAATGAGAAGGACAATAGATGCAGTAGTTAATACATTTTAACTGTGCAAATTCTTATGTTTTTCTCATTCAGCTATGCTTCCTGGGAAAAGTTTGTGCTATAGGAGCATAGAACCAATAGGACACTCATTAGGATTGACTACTTTGTGGACTGAGTAGGTGCCCTGTCGTTGTACATTGAGTCACTGTGCGGCGAGGTTACAGCAAGGAAACCAGGAAGACTACAGACCAAACTTTCCTGCTTGCTGGAAGGAGGAAACAGCTGATGTTAAGACAAATTTGAATCCAGAAATTAGCCATTCCTATGCTAAAGGCTACCACTTGAGTCTCGTTAGGTATGTTAACAATTAGTGGATATCACTTGTCCTAACACTGTCCAAATACTAGAAAAGTTATGAGGTTCTAGATTCTCCCTGAGGGTCCAGACACTTACAAGTTTGGCATAGTGCTCTATTTCTGTTCGGAAACTAAGCTTTTTGCTTGACTTAGACTCTTCTGTTTATTTTCCATTTAGCACAGAGCTTCTATCTAATGCCCTTTTCAGCTGAGTAATAATTATTTTTTATAGGAATAACACTTTTGCTTCCTGTTACAATATTTAATATTTGTATAAAAAGATTATACAGACTTTATTCAAAATGGTCCACAAAGAATGTTTTAAATGTCAGAAAGTTTTTGAAGTTAAGCATTTGAGTTCCATTCCTGATTTCATACTTCTTGTGCAAAAGAGTAACTTGAAGTTACCTTGCTTTATATATATAGCACTTTACTTTCTGGTTTTCAGTTTCTCTCATTGTACTACCAGTCCGCTTTTTTCAAAAACTTTACCAAATCCATACTGAACAAACTCTAAATCAAATTTCTTTTACAGGAAAAAAATGTAGAAGAAATATATTTGCTTTCCTGGAGCACTGTTCAACAGTGATAGCACTTTACTCAATATGTATGGACAACTGCATTTTCTAATGCAGTACCAGGCAAATATTATTCTCTCATCATAAACAAAATTCAATGAAATTTTCACTGAATAGAACACATATAAACTAAGATACTAGCACTGTAGAAAGTCTCTCTCTTCATTAGACTCCTTTTAAGTAAAAAGAGATCAAATAATCTATGATGGCAGCAATAGGAGCCATTTCCAGGTTCCATCAGTTGAGAACTTTTCTCCTTTTGGATGCTGCATATAAGTGCTTTAATCACTATTATCAACATCACTGATGCCTCAGCCTGCAGCCCTAATTTATTCTCTCCTCCATTCAGGACTTTGAAAATATGTGTGGACTCTACCACAGGATCTCAACATCTTACCACGTCTCAACCACATCTCAACACCAATACATCTGTACTTTGGCTTCATATCACTTCTGAGAAGGAACATTTTTTTCCAATTCAGGTATCTCAGTCTCTGAGTCAGAAAGTCATCCTGGTCTCATGGAGTATGCACACACTTCCCATTAGTTCCAGTGCTTGTATTTGAACTTGAATATAGCCTCCCAATTCATACTGCTTACTTTCATCTGAGTATCATCTGCATCATAACTGATTCGACAGTTGTTTGGCAAGGTGCTTCAGGCCCAGGAAAGACTACTGGAAATCCATACCTCATTTTTCCAGGCAGCCAGAGTGTAACAAATCAAATCTACAGCTAATACAAAAAAAGCTATAGGGAACTGGCCAGGAAATTCAAGAGCATCCTTCACAAATACCTACTTTCTCTTGTGACCACAATCCTCTCACTTCACGTTGAAATGAAAAACAAATACCAACTTGTATTTATTACAACAAACAAAGCTGAAACCCTCCAAAATAACTTGCAAGGAATCGGTTAGAAAACCTAAGAAGTGTAGAAACAACATCTTTCTTTTATTAGAGAGTGGTTGTTACTGTCATGCCAACAAACCTGATCATCAGAGATGTATTTGTTAGCATAGCTCATACCAGTTCCCTGCATAAAATTGGTTAACTAATAAAAATTCACTCTTTTTTGGTCACATTCTTTACTCATACTGTTATTTTCTAGCAAAGATGTACTTGACAAGAAAAGATTTTTCACTCTTGTTTGACATACGTATGCTGCAAAAACTTGAAGCATAGCTCAAACCAAAAAAGTACTGGTGAATATTCCCTGAGCAAAGCATAACTGAAAAGAAAATTAATAACCCTTCTTTAGATAAATTCAAGAGAGGACAAGAATTAAATATTTTCCAGTGGAACATCTAAAGGAGTGATTCAGTGCTTTTATACTATTCAAGGACCTTTTAAATAGCCAATTTATTTGTTATTTAGTAAAAGCCAGTGCAAGTAGCTCACTGCCTTTAAAGAAAATCTTCACATGTGCTGACACAAACTGAAATTCCCTCACAGCCTAAGCCTATGGTTCCAGTTCAGACAAAGTGCCAATTGACTTAAAAGGCAAATAAGAAATACTCTCACCCCTATGTTTGGTATAAGAAGAGCAATATTTTACAAGGTCTGTTAAAGCAGCTCCTAGCTCTTCATGCAATATTTCTGACATATGTTGTTTCAATCTGATGTTTCCATTGGCACGCTAACACTTCAGCCAGCCATGAAAAACTGAAAAATGACTTTGTGCAATTGAAATGACAAATACAGATCTGCAGGATCAGCCTTCAGCAAGAGTCAATGATCATAAATTCCATGTTTCCATTGTCTCCTTGAAAAATTTATGATGTAGTTTGGCTTACTTTTTAAATGAATGCTGAACACACATCGTCAGCAGAAGGATTCCACAACTCTGTAAGCAACAACACTTTTTTTTAGATCCTGAAGATTTGTCCCAGTGGGAAGATTTACATCTTAACAGAAGCTGGTTGGACAGCAATTTATTACTTTATTTAGGCTTTCTATTGCATTTTTATTGTGTTTTACTTATTTATGATTTATTCTATATCATCTAGAAATGTGCTTCTAGAAGATGCTGCTAGACCAGAGCCATGTTGTGGAAAGTAATTTGGAAGTTTTAAATCCCCCATATCCTAAGATCTTTACACTGCAAAGATAAAATAAGAAGCAGGAAGGGAATACATATGAAAATAGGATAGGATCTTCCTTTGAAGGGAAAAGGAAAAAAAAAACCCCAACAAAACCAGGAATACTCCTAGATTTTCCTACACTTCTCATCTCTCCCATAATCATATTCATAATATGTCTGAATCAAATCATTAGCCCCTTTATGCTTCAGTTCTCTATGTATGAAACAGGAATAAGGGATTTTCCTCTGTTCCAACTGCATATTTATTGTAGGCAGGAAGGATTTTGGTCTTCTTTACTAATCGTCTGCTTCTTTTCTTTTGCAGTGACACAGGGAACTCACTCATTCCCTCTGCCTCCTTTAATATCACACATGAGACAAGGGGAAGCTCAACAATTTGCAAGATCCTCAACAGCAGGTCTGCAATATTCAGGCATATTGCCATCACCATAATCAAGTGTAAGATGAGGCTCTGCCTCTCAACGGTTGTGGGCTGGCTGTAGGCCTTAGTCTTTTCTGATCTCACCAATTAACTCTTCATCTGCCTCATAGGTTTTGCCCTATAACTACTGCCTTGACTGAGCCTATTAGGGACTGCAAGTATAAAAGTATACAGTTCTTTATATCTTCATTTTCACATATTCTTTTCCTTCATCATCACACCCACTATCTGATCTCTGCCCTAATTATTCATTTTCATCTCTCCTTGCAATCCAGGGGGGCAACATTTTGTTTTGTTTTGCAGTCAGCTAAAGTGGGGGATCATGAACCAGACTTTTACTTTTGTTTAATTACTTTCTGTTCACATTTAAATTATTCCATTAGCTCATGTTAAAGAATGTTTTATCCATTTTATACCTATGTTCTTATGGTTACATATAATTCATTTCTATAGCTCTCTCTCTCTAAAAATATATATATAAGTATTTACATATTTTTGTAAGGTAGTGTTTCTACATATAAATAAATATTATATACTATATATTTAATATATATTTATTAATATTAAAATTTAAATATTATGTATTTATACATAATGGTACACTCCTTTATATATATTTCTATATATTCACGTATTGTCTATAAGGCTGTCTATGTGTTCCAATGGAAGTGGGCAGACAATCACAGGGCTGCCTGAGAACATGTGGGTATGATAATGTCAAGGAATTGCCAATCAGAGAGCAGTATCATGTTCATCAAAATGGCAACTCCCTGCCATAAAATGTTGGACAAACCAAAATAGCATCCCTTGCATTTGTAGGAGAAGGGCCTGATGTACTTCTGGGTAAAGTGGTAGGGGAGGTGTATCCTGCCAGCCAATCACAACAGACCACATGACTGGAAGAGAGGAGGGACTTTTTGCCAATTGGCCCCTGAGGCTGCAGGAAGGGGTGTGGTTTCTGCTGGAAGCTGGGGATGGGGGACCTTACGTTTTGTTCCTTGTAGATCAGTAGTAAATGACTACTTACAGCCTTACAATATTTTCCAAATTTGCAAACATATTCAAACCAGTTCTCTCTGTATTTCAGTACTCCAGTTCATGATTCTAATTTGTTCTTGATTCATGAAGTGATTGTCTTTAGAACGGCTTCTTATGTGATGATCTCCTTTCATTTAAAAAAAGCTGGTCATGACCTTTTCATGTGTGTGTGTTTTTAGATTAAAAGCAACAGTTTGCTGAATAGTAATTTTAACAGATCAATGAAACACATTTAAAATACTCATTTCATGTAGCTGTTTTCTGTGACAGTTACTCACATAACAGCCATTATCTGGGATGGAACTAACGAGATAAAAAAATCAAGGCCATATTAAAAAAGGTACAGCAATCTTGACCATTTAAGATAAGGACTCTTTTTTAATGTTATCATTGCCAGTTCTTTGCTGTGAAAGGCATCTCTACTGCTCCTTAGGGTTAAGACCCGTTACTGATTTGCACTGAAAAACAGGAAAAAAGCAGTTAAAAGGATGAGGTGGAGAGAATAGTTAGGTTCACTGAGAAAAAAAAACAAAAAAACAAAACACCTATACTGTAAGAAAAGGACAGGAATAAACTGGAAAAGCAAGGAGTCAAGTCAACTAACCAGCCATATAGAAATACAGCTAGTTAGCAGCTAGCTTAGAAATGGTGATTCAGGACTCAAAGTATTTTGTGGAATGGATAGCTATTTACTGTAACTTTTATTAGTTGTATTGCTTATTTATGGATTTGATTACTTGGGAAGGATACAAGTATTTGATATTTACTGTTTGCTAACAAGGTCATGCTTAACTTGACATCTTACACTGTCTCATTTCTGATGAGCCACTCTCTCTCCCATGGCTTCTAGGTGAGATTGGAAAATGCATAGGAAAATAATTTTGGTTTCTTAATGATTACTGTATGTAAAACTGACCATCTTATAATAAAATTATGAAATAAAACCCATCCATTTTTCCTAGTGGGTTAGAAAAGAACTAATTCTACTTTTTCCATATATTCAAATATTGGAATTTTTAAAGTTGTTACACTCTACTAATAATAGACATCCACGTGGATGGTGGTTTTTCTTCTACCCATGGAAAAAACAGAACTATAAGGTCAAAAATACTACACAAATGGTAACAATAGTAAAACAAACTATTTCCCACTGTGAACTGATAGAACCCTTTATAAAGATTTAAAAAAGCCAACAAAACTGTTTTAAAGCTTGGACAGATTCAATTGGATCCCTCTCTCAAAAGCAATGAAAAATAAAATGCATTACTTAAGCCTTGCTGGTGATTTGTATAAGCCAGGAAAATGCAGAAATATTGTCATTCAGAAATGGGTAGGCAAAAGAGTCATCATCCTAGTAGCTGGTGAGTGTTGGTTTTGCTGAGGGCTCTAAAATCTTGTTAAGCTTATTTCTTCTGAAGGAAGAATATTTAAAAGAAAAGAAGGATCAGTACCTGTGCAGGAGAAAATAATGGTCCTCGACAGCAGCAATAAAGCAAAGATCACACGAGTGAAGTACTGAAAAAAATTTACAAGTAGGAAAAAGACATATCAAAGAGAGTCACTGCAAAAAAAAATTTAACCAGAGACTGCAGTAACTAGAAAATATTTTCAGCTATGCTTGCTCTGAAAATACATTTTGTCAAGATACATGCTTGAAATGAGTTGTCTGATCAAGGCTAGAAATCAAAAATTAGTAGGATTCTCACACTGGTGCTTATTTTACTTCAGGAACTAGTACCAGAGATATTTATTGTTTCATAATTACATTACTTTAAGATCTGGCCTAAATGCGGTTATAAATATTTCAGTCGACAGGCGGCTGATTGGTAAACAGCCAGCGGAATATGAGCCAGCAGTGTGCCCAGGTGGCCAAGAAGGCCAACAGCATCCTGGCCTGTATCAGAAATTCTGTGGCCAGCAGGAGCAGGGAGGTGATTGTCCCCCTGTACTCAGCCCTGGTGAGGCCGCACCTCGAGTAGTGTGTTCAGTTTTGGGCCCCTCACTACAGAAAAGACATTGAGGTGCTGGAGCGTGTCCAGAGAAGGGCAACGAAGCTGGTGAGGGGCCTGGAGCACAAGTCTCATGAGGAGCGGCTGAGGGAACTGGGGTCGTTTAGTCTGGAGAAAAGGAGGCTGAGGGGGGACCTTACCGGTCTCTACAACTACCTGAAAGGAGGTTATAGTGAGGTGGGTACTGGTCTCTTCTCCCAAGTAATCCCAAGGGATAGGATGAGAGAAAATGGCCTCAAGTGGCACCAGGAGATGTTCAGATTGGATATGAGGAAAAAATTCTTCACTGAAAAGGTTATCAAGCATTGGAACAGGCTGCCTAGGGAAGTGGTTGAGTCACCACCCCTGGAGATATTTAAAAGATGTGTAGATGTGGCACTTAGGGACATGGTTTAGTGGTGGACATGGCAGTGTTAGGTTTGTGGTTGGACTTGATCTTAAAGGTCCTTTCCAACCTAAATGATTCTACAATTCTGTCTAGATGCTTTCCAGAACATTGACATTTTGCTTTAGTTCTTAAGATAGCACAGCCACATGTAAACACATTGTTCACTTTTGACATAGGGACATGCTAATCATATAGAGACATATAAGCTGTGTTTATACCAAAAATATTAAACAGTTTGTATTGGGTTTCTGTGGCAAGGTTTTGGTAGTGGGGGGGTTACAGGGGTGGCTTCTGTGAGAAGCTGCTGGA
>JANZLQ010000095.1:28312522-28328369 GCA_026212715.1 Elanus axillaris
TCTAGCGAAGAGGGGGGGGGAGTGATAGAACGACTTGGTGGGCACCTGGCATCCAGCCATGGTCAACCCGTCACACAGTTCCAAAGGACTTTTCTGGGCATAAGAACTCAATCTTTGATGTTGTTACCCTGGTAGAACTGCTTGTTACCAATGTGATATGGGACTCATGTCAGTAGCCCAAAGGAAGTCCTGACAACTGACTGTGAGTTAGCATAGAAAAAGGATCATTACTTAGGACAAATTAAATTTATTTTACAGCATAAAGTTCTACTACCAAGCATGCAAACAAAGCCAGAAAATTGCCCTGAATGTGTCTAATCTACTAGTGCAGATGATTTTTCAACTATTTACCTATATAACCAAACAGTTCCAGGTATTTTACATATGCATATCCTACATGAAAAATCCTATTAAATCAATTAAATTAATTTTGTACTATTTTTTCCTTCATTAGAGCTCAAGCTGCCCTTGAGGTTGTATGTGACATCTCCTTTGACTTTATGATGACTATCAGTATAACTGGATTTACTCACACTTTTCCAATAAGAAATCCTTAGTTCATTGAAACATCCCATGATATGAACTAGAGAGATAAAGGTTAAAACCTTGGAAACAATATCACAACCCACACTTCCAAGCATCCTCATTTGCAATATAGTAAGGACTCTTGCAAGTGCTACTGTAATGAGTTTGTGTTTCGTTATACTTAAATTCAGCAGGCATGCACAGATGAGAAACTGAATTTACTAGCCATTTTCCAACAGATAGTGATGATCTTTTGTAGAAAAGACTTAATTAATTTAAATTAAGCTTATTTTTATATATGTGGTTTTTATCTAGGTATATTACTCAAAAAAATCCACCGATAAAGTTATTTCTCTGAACTACATTAATTCCACAAAATTGATTTGAAGAGGATATTTTGAGATGTGATGTTCATAGAAGGATCTTAGGAGTTGCTTCTGTAAGACCCCTGACTAGAATTTCTTTTGCTAAGACAACATCTTCAGGCTCAACTCAGGAAGACAATCAAACTTGCCTAACTTTAAGCATTACTTACTAGCACCACTGATGGCAGTGTCTGGTTTTAGACCTTGCTAAATCAGGTATTCTGGGCAAAATAATGGTTTTATTGGTTTTAGTCATATAAGCACTTAAGGGTGACCCAAAACTTAAGTTATGCTGACCAAAGAAACTGCAAATAAATGATAAATTCTATCTCAAGGGAACTGTATCATGTCAGTTCCTCAAGCCCATAGAGAAGTTAAGGAATCCTGCAAAATCATCATACATGAAAAAAAGTAGAAAAGGGTAATGGGAATTTAGGCATTTGCTGTTTTGCTGCTGCCTTTCTGCCCATCATCAATACAGTTCCTTTTCCCATGAAGTGTTGGTCTCATGAACTATTCAAAAGACTACAAATACTGGAACAGCTGAGCAGGTTTGATGATTTTATCCTCTCATTTTCACAGTACACTTGTGTATAGCAGCAGTTGAAAAATTGTAGACTGCTGATAATTTTGGGGAGTGGGAGGATAGCAATATGTTGCTGTGATATAACTGAGAAAAACTGGTTACCTCATTCTCTTGTTTTAAATACAAAAGGATGCAAAGAAAAACTGGTATATGGCACATACTGCCCCTGCCATATGTTCACTTCTCACATGAGCATTGCCATTATCAGTGTCATTGCTCCTGTACTTGTTTCTGTGATAACAATATAGACAGAACGAGGAGGTGCCAGTATTGCTGTAGCAATCATTCTCTTGCTCTTTTTAGTTTATGAAAGAAAAGTGAAGTATTGAAAGCTTTTGATATTTTAATTCTTCCCTGGCTTGTAAGTTCAGAGGGGAGTGTTTTGTTTTGATTTGTTTTTTCTCCTTAAAAAATTAAAAGTTTTTAGCACTATTCTGATATTTATCATTTTCTTCTTATCTCAGAAATAATAGTTCATAAGGATAATAAATTATATTATTTTACTGTGTTGTTTTCTTTGTCTAAGGAAGTTCATTATGAACTCACCAGAGTGGTCAGTGAAGGATATCATAAAGAAGCAGGGCAAGTGTCTTTAAAAAACTTCTCTGATATTTCTTGAAATGATTCTGTATTTGAAAAGAGAGGATTAAGCAGAAAGCAAAGCAAGAATTGTTTTTTGTGTGACTTGGCACTACTTGGAAGCATATTATAGTTTAAAACACTTAAGACTGTCTAACTTACTTGTTGTAATAGGCTGCTAATGTCTATCACTTCTGAATGTGATGCATAACAGGACATTTGTTTTTGCTGTTACATGTTTTAAATAAAAAAAGCAAAACCGCTACATTTGAAAAAGCAAGTAACATACTAACTTTGGAAGGGATGAGTTCTCTTTTAGGGAAATGAATCATGTGTGATGCTTATGCATAGATGGACCAGTAAACTAGGAACCTGGAATGTAAAAAATAATACATTAAGATTACTGAAACTATCACACTCCGATGTCTTTCTGTGCACTGAATTCCAATAATAGAACACAATTTTCCAGCTGATTATCTCTTTAGGCTCTTAAAATGAAGTTTGATCATTTTTATTCCATTTTGCCTTGCATCACTTTCATGGGAATGTATGGAAGAATGAAACCTAGAGGAATTCTTCTACAGGGAGTCCTTCAGTAGTTTTCTCCATTATGGGACAGGATGATTAAATATATTTTTTCTTAATTTTTGTCCTTTTATAATATTTAATAATATATAATATGTAATACGTTTATAATTCAATACATTATATTATATAGGAGTACTTATTTTTGACATGTCTATTCTTGCAAGTGTAATTTAGTAATACTTACTGAAGTTTTTCTTATTGAGTTCAATGTAAATAAAAAATGCAAAGTATTATGCTAATCTAGGTTTATATTAAATATAAATACTTAATGGAATTCTCCATCAGAACCTTTTTCTTCAGTAGCTGACACATACTGCAGATAGCATTTTACATAACAGTTTATGTGACCTTTAATTCCCCCACCATTTCTGTAAACACATATCTAAAAGAATCTATTTTCATATCTTGAACAGATGTTCCCCGTGTATATGTGTGCAAACCAATTGTCCCAGTGAATGATTAGAGATGTACACACTTTAATGGCATTTGCTGACACATAGCAGTAGATATGCTGAGATATTTCTGTGTTAAATACTGCTGAGCTGCATATTGCAGTTAGTGTGCAATAACCAAAGAAAGTGTATTATAGTCATGTTGTTAGTGAGAGAATTCGCCTAAGTACTTGCAAGGTCATAACTATCTAAAAAATATACAACAAAGACATTTGGAGGGAGAGCGAACAGAGCAACACAGAGGAAAAGCTGGCTACATAAGATAGTGATAGCCTTTGATATCAAACTCACTGAACATACTTTAATTAGGTGCTGAGACTAAAATCTGTAACCTTCACAGAGTTTGTGAGTTGCATGCTCACAGTTGCTCGGAGGAGTGTGCAGATGGACATACAGACTGCTGTCCAGCTAGGCCCTGGGAATAGCTGCAAATTAAGCATTTGGTTACCCTTTCCAAATATGGAGTACGTCTGTCAACTTTCAAAATAAATGGGTCTTTATGTCCAGATCCCATTGGTGCTTATGAATGGTGATGAGCTGAGGGCAGGCTGGAATGTCTGGCTGTGGGTGGGGGCCAGTATCCGGCCCAGTGAGGAGTGCCAGGGTCAGACACAGCCCCGGGGCAGCTGGCCAGGGCCGGGGCAGGACATCAGCCTGTGGCTGGGACCTGGCTCGGCGGGGCCCACGGCCAGGTAGGGCAGGGCTGTGGCAGGGCTGGAGACCAACGGCGTTGCTGGATGGCCCAGAGGGGTTGACATGGGGTCTTGGGCCCAGGAGTAGGTTTGGAGGGGCACAGGTGGGGCTGATCGGGGCTGTTGAGGCCTGTTAATGCTCTCAGGTCCTTGAAAGTGGCATTTCAATGCAGCAGTCTTTTTCTTCCATTAGTTGGAGGAAAGAGAGAAAACCCCCCTCTGAATAGGGCAGTCATCAGAACAAAACATCCCTCCCTGGCAGGATTGCCCTTCATTCTCAGCTTAATGGCTTTTTTCATCTTCAAGGTCTTTGTCATTCTCAAGCACTCACAAGTAAAACTGAAATTTCAGTTCATTTCTGCTAATTGCACTACATCTCAGTAGTTTATGATATGCTCTTTCTCTTTTTCATTGTAATATGAATCAGAATACTGTTTTCCTATTTGATGTTTCCTATTGATCTAGCAATATATTGCCTACATCAATCACTACAAGCCTTATTACTGTCATTATTACCATTAAATATTTCAACCATGGTGAAGTCCAAAGGCCTCATACTAGGGCAGGAGTCATTTGTAGGGGATGCTGTGAAAATATAGAAGAGGATTTCTGGAGTTGCCTTTTGATTATCTAGACTCTTTATCCAGTCAAAACCCACTATTTCTGTTTGAAAGTGAAAGTAGTTTTGATGTCAAGAGTATCCCACCTGAAAAACCTTAGAAGGGATTCTCTAATAATTAGTGTGCTTCCTTGTAATTGATCACATGCATAGTTTTCATATACTCTAACAAACACAACTCTTAAGAATTCTTTAATAGCATGAGATTTCCTTTAAGATGATAATATAGCTGAAGAAGAGAAAATTTGTCTTGCATAGACTATAGCATATATAGTCTCCCTAGAAGATAGTTGAAACATTTTTTGCTTCTTCATCTTACTATCTCAGAATCACATTTGTCTTAACACTCAGTATTTTTTAAACAATACTGAGTGTTAAAACTAACTTACACTTGGAGATTAGTTCTGCAGTCTGACATATGGAGTACACAGTGCTCTGCACAGCAGACAGCTGTCCTGCAGATGTCTTGAGTGATACCTGGAAGATTCATAGAAGAGAGCTTCCTCTGAAGATTAAGATTTGGCAGGAGAAGGCACCGTGGTAGGTACCTTTAGTATCTCACTAGTTCTAACCTACTGTCGCAGTCCACAAAAGCTCTTGACAGTTACTATGGATTAAAATAATCAGTTTTCCTTTACCAGTTCTGTGGAATGGGCCAGTTCCTGAACACATATTGTACTGGAATGAACTTAAAACAGCCATTATAGTCGTATTCTCAAGGTAGACAGAAGTTCCCATTTAAATACACAGCACAAAAAATGAAGCCTAAGGTTCCGCAGATTTAAAATAATTAGAGAAGAAAATTATTTCCAATTGTAAATATTCAGGAACTCTGTGTTCTTTGTGTAGTAACAGGAGAAAGACAGGCTTCCCCATAGTGTAAACTAATGTTTATTTTAACATGCTAGCTTCTTAACTGAGGTATCTATGCTACAAGTCTAATACTTGGTGATATGAATGTCTACACCATATCATCTTGCTATAGACCATTAAATAAATGGTTAAAAAAGTCTGTTAAAAATCTCCCTGTGACTGAGGATATGTATCAGTACCTTTCAGCTTTAGCTTACTATTCTCAAGTCAAGGATAGCATTGTAGAATTAAAAATATTATAGTATTCCAAACAGCAGTCCCAGAACAACGTATCATTTTTATTTGCATTACTTGCAGCCTTCTGGCATCTTACTGTTCTGAAAATACCAGAAGATATGTTTTATATACAATTCTAGCACTTCTAGTTTAAGAAAAAAACCCATAAACTTCTTACTGCAGATGAGATTATTGGCTCTTTGTGAAGAACTCCACTTGGGAGAGCAGCTGGTGCATCAGTGAACCCACGGCCCTTGACTTTAGGTATAACCTATTACTTTGGGGTGCTGTTCTGAGATACAAATAAAGAGCAGACACTGTTTGGAATTACTACCAGAATTAATAATCACTCTCAACAGTTATCCAAATATTTCACATGTATTATTCAAAATATTTCCCCCACCTACTGTAAATAACATGTAAAATCAAAAATAATCATATTTGCTAGGTCAATACCAGCTTTATGTATGTGCAGCTTGCCTGGGGGAGCAGACCCTGTTCTAGATACTCTGCCTGTGCTTCTGAAAAGTCACTGTTGAGTGGCATGGGATGGTAAAGGCAGCTGCTGCAGGAAGAAGCTGGGGAGAACAGCTCTAGGTGCAGTAAAGCTGGCTCCCTCAGTCTCCCACCAGGTCTCCAATCCAGTTCTGATCTCTTCCCCTGTTCTTTCATGTGCTATCCTGTATTGGGTTTCTGTGGCAGGGTTTGGGGGTGGGGTGGGGTTACAGGGGTGGCTTCTGTGAGAAGCTGCTGGAAGCTTCCCCCATGTTCAACAGAGCCAATACCAGCCGGGCTAAGACAGACCTGCCGCTGGCCAAGGCCGAGCCAATCAGTGATAGTTGTAATGTCTCTGTGATAACATATTTGAGAAGGAAAACATAGTTGCAGGAGACACAGAAACGGCAGCTGGAGAGCGGAGTGAGAACATGTAAGAGAAACAGCCCTGCAGACCCCCAGGTCAGTGCAGAAGGAGGGGGAGGAAATGCTCCAGGCGCCGGAGCAGAGATTCCCCTGCAGCCCATGGGGAAGACCATGGTGAGGCAGGCTGTCACCCTGCAGTCCATGGAGGTCCACGGTGGAGCAGATACCCACCTGCAGCCCGTGGAGGACCCCACACCAGAGCAGGTGGGTCCCCAAAAGAGGCTGTGACCCTGTGGGAAGCCTGTGCTGGAGCAGGCTCCTGGCAGGACCTACGGATCTGTGGAGAGAGGACCCCACACTGGAGCAGGTTTTCTGGCAGGACTCGTGACCCCGTGGGGGACCCACGCTGGAGCAGTTTGTAAAGAACTGTAGCCCATGGGAAGGACCCACATTGGAAAAGTTTGTGAAGGACTGTCTCCTGTGGGAGGGACCCCACACTGGAGTGGAGGAAGAGTGTGATGAGTTCTGCCCCTGAGAAGGATGAAGCAGCAGAAATAATGTGTGTTGAACTGACCATAAACCCCATTCTCTGTCCCCCTGTGCTGCTGGGGGGGTGGGTAGGTAGACAAGCTGGGAGTGAAGTTGTGCCCGGGAAGAAGGGAGGGGTGGAGGGAAGGTGTTTTGAGATTCGGTTTTATTTCTCATTACCCTACTCTGATTTGTAATAAATTGAGTTAATTTTCCCCAAGCTGGGTCTGTTTTGCCCATGACAGTAATTGGTGACTGGTCTCTCCTGTCCTTATCTCAACCCACGAACCCTTTGTTGTTTTTTTCTCTCCCCTGTCCAGCTGAGGAGAAGGGAGTGATATGAACGGCTTTGGTGGGCACCTGGCATCCAGCCAGGGTCAACCCATCACATATGCCCAGTGCTTGATCCTCACATTTTCAAAGTGTTCAGGATTAATTACATTTAATTACAACAGTGACTACTAACTGACTAAGATCAGGTGTGGGAATAGTAAAAGGTTCAGGCCCTAAATAAGTTGAAAGCTAACAGAGAAATGTCAAGGGAAAATATGAGAACATGAAAGTATTTCACTATTAGTCATGCCACAGTTCACTGGAGCTACTGTGCACATTGCATAGAGAGATCTGATTGATGCTGCTCTTCATTTCTTTGTTTAGCAGTTTGTCTTGGAGGCTGTAATCAAAAGCAGCATCCCAATGGCCTATGCAAACACATCATAAAATGTAAAATCCTACCCTTAAAGTGTCTGATGTAGCAGAAGTGCTTCCACTGAGCTGCTTGTGGGATAAACATTTCAAATAAGTGTTTCTTTAACTTCATGGAAGACAGATCTCAGATTTCTCAAATCAACTCTTCATTCATTATGAACAATTTACCAAGCTCTGTTCCTGATTACCAGTGCCTTGCAAGTCACAGCAAGCAAACCAGTGACACAGCTTCATTCTTTTGATGAAGTCTTTCAGTAATTACCTTTGCCACTAGATTCCCCTCCCCCCCTCCATACTCCATTCTTTCATTATTTTCTGGATTAGGACCAGATTCTTTGTTAGCCGTTGTTTTCCGGGTTTTCATCTATAATACTCTGAATTGGCAGATGACTTCGATACCAAATGAGGTCTTTGATACTATTAGTCTACTAAGAACATTACCATACCCTTCTGTAACAAATTTCAATAGTCATTTTATGATACAGTGTCCTTTGTCAGCTTGTGGCACCAGGAAGGGAAACCCCACAGATTTTAACCCATATAGAGAAATTTTAATTGTATTTCCCATTTTATAACCTTTGCATGAGTATATTTTTTTCAGGGAAATGCACATCTTAGGTTCTTGGTACTCTATTAAGTTGATAGGTCCTGAATTTTGAAAGGCTCTGGAGAAGAACTGTGTCCTTTTATAAAACTTGCAACCACATTTTGGAAAATGAAAATCAACAATGGATTTTTTTGAATAATGAATTATTTCTGGGAAAGGCTAAGGAACTGATTTGTTATTCAGAATGACTGACCTGATGCACTTATTCAAACTGAGCGTGGAAAAAATATAATTGGGCTTCCTAACAATGGTATTTAGCATCAATATACAGTTAGAGTCTTCATTACTTAAGCTATGGATAGAAGTGACATTGTAGCACTCTATTACCATACTACCACTCTGCAGAACATTTTGAAGTTTAACTGCAAAATAACAAAACAATTCAGTGTGTAGAAAATCCATTAAGGCTGTACAATACTTGAATGAAGATGTGTTTACAAAGGCACTATTCAGAACATGGAAACACTTTACTTTATTCACAATTCAGAACCCAGAGTCAGTGCATTTCTGCACTGTCTCTTAGCCTCTAACCTTAGAAACATCAAAAGAGATTTTCCTCTTATGTCCTTGACTCTGCAGTCTGCTTATACCTGTGCCTTCAAAGTGCATCAGTGAATTTCACTGTTTAAAAGAATATGTAACTGCTGGTTTTAGCATTTAGCCTCATTCATAAAATACACAGTCTATAACCTATCCTGCAATTTAAATGCAAATAATATTTAAACAAGGCTAATCTGGAGGGCTTTTGTGTATAGAGTGATGTATGGGAAGAGCTGTTTAAGGTGCAATAGTTTACCACTATGATTTCCTTTTCACATCAATCATCTCTCCACATGGTTCAACAATTAAAATAGTTCATGGCTGCAGGGACTATGACAAGTAACTTCATCATTTAAATGCCCATGATAGCACCTTTGAGCATAAGAAGCTGATAGAAAATGATAAAATGTTAATTATAAGTTGTAAGCGGAATAAAATACCTCTATTCATCAGTGACCTCCTCATTATAAATAAAGCTTGCTTATACACCCAGCATACATACAGCAGAATATTCTTGTGGTGGAGGTTGTTCTTATTTAATGCTTTTCAGTATGTTAGACATGGTCAGATCTGCTTGTTGCTGGGGGAAACGCATTTTTACTTTCTTTTCTCATCTTAGTACAAGGATATAGCAGATTAACTGTCCCTCCACCCAGAGAAGATAACAAAAAGTTAATCATGAAAGTGGGATTTTTCATCCTTTCATAAAACAGTATTACAATGGATATGTCATGATCAGCCGTTTCTCTGAAATGCACTTCATGCTTTTGTCCAGTTCAAAAGGGACTGCTGACACTTATTTTTCCATCTTCCCAGATGGCTTCTTAGCTTTGCAGTGTCAATTTAAATTGATGCTGACACAACCCAAAGAGGGTATTTTTTTCCCTGTCCTGCAATCAGGATAGTGATTCTGAATTGTGTTTAAAATGATTCTCCACTTTCCTTTTCCTTGGCTGTAAACCAATTCTCATTATTTTAGAGTACACTGTGACCATGTTCTAAAAAATATCATGAGTCACTTGGATGGTCTGTTTTATGTGAACTATAGAAATGTACTGTAGTATTATAACAGGGATTAGAGATCTACAAAGATATTTTTGCTAGAGTGTAGACTTAGAATGGTAATAATTAATTTTTAAGTAAAAAAGTAGACCTTATTGTAAACACATTTATACCTGTTTTCTATAAATATAACCTCATTTGCTACGGGAATGTTTTTCTGGTGCATATTTCCATGTGCGGTTACATAAATAGATATTTAATCTATATAACAATGTGACCTTTTTTTTTTTTCTCCAAAGCAAAACCTGTGAACTAATGCTCTACAACTTTGCTTTACTATTTCCTCTACTCTTCTTTAACTTTTTTCTCTACTCTTTTTCTTTTTAATGAAACTGTCCCTTGCCTCACCATACCTCTTTGCTAACAAAGGCACCTTTCTGCCTATGATCATTTTCATTTTTCAGTTTTTCCTTTTTCTTTCTATAACTGCTTTTCCACAAGCTAATCAATAACTGGAATATAAGCATTAACACTTCCATGCTGCCAAATCCAAGAGCTGTGAGCTACCTGTGAAACTTAGTTTCTTACAAGCAAAACAGTAAACTAATATAGAGCAGTAGGAGTTTTCAGGCATACACCCCTACATTTGAAACCAATACAATAGCAGTTGGAGTTTGGAGAAGAATTGTACCACGGATAAGCAAGAAAAGTCAGTCTACAACAAAACACTATTTAAGGACAATATAAAAATGAAATGACAGCTCAGAACAAAATGGAGAGCAAGTATTTCCTTGCTCTATTCTCAAACCTTTTTTGTTCAATGAATTAAAAAACTCAGAAAACATAGGAAATCTGAAAATGAAATGTTGTCTGTTGATTATAGAGATTTTTTTAAAGTCATCAATCCTTTTTGAAGTTCATTACTTTTATTGGGGAGTACATTTCATATTAAATCTACATTTTTAGTGCTACTAAGATTTTCACCTTAAGTGTTGTGAAATGACTGTCACAAGGGTTCTAAGTTGTGGATTCTTTGGGGAAGGAAGCCAGATTGATATGCTGGTTTCTTGTTCCTTCATTACTGCCTTTTACATGTTGGCCCAGTACTGTTCTAAACCTTGTAACAACAACTTGTTCAAAATATCTGTGGAATCCATTGACATCTCAGCTAATCAACAAACCTATTGTCCTAAAAAACAGGGAGAAGTAACTTCCACAAGTCATCATTCCTACATTTAGCAGCAACTGAGAAAACAAATGAGTTTACTGATGAGAACTCAAATGTAGGAAATGTGCATAAAAATGCCAAGTTTTGCAAACAGGAGAAATTTGACCACAGAAAGATTTTAGAATATATCCAGTGCCATGTAAATTGTTCAATGGCCAGTTAATACAGCTGGGTAGTGAGGCACCTCTTTAACACATGGAATTTGTTGTTGTTTAGGCCGTTAAGACAAATGTATCCTTGGACAAAGACTACTCACAAAAGGTCCATAGAACTAACTCACTAGTCTTTCTGAAGTATAAAGGAAAAACAGAAAAAGCAAGAGAATCTTGCTCTCTCTGGAGGTTAATACGAGCCTATTTATGAACTAGCAACACTACTAAGATTTTGAGAAGTGGATTGGTCTGGACCTGTACAGAGAAGTTAGGATCCTCTCTGCTGCACAAAATGAATACTGTCTGCAAAACATGTGCTCTCTGGACAAAGATTACGGTTGCTTTAGACATGGAATCATTAATCTGACCCTGTGTCATTAGTTATTATTCTTGGAACATTTAGTTTAGGGAAGACTATTTTGAATACATTAGGTGAACCACCTTTTCTTGTATTGATACAGAATTAGATCTGTTGTTACAGGTAAGTTGAAAATGAAGAAATGGATAACTTAAAACACATTTTAGTTAAAGCATAGCAGGCTTTCTTTTTTTTTTTTTTCTTTCAAGCAGTTCTGAAATCAAAGAGGAACATGTGGATCCTGTTTGGATTATTTCCTTGCAGAGCAGCAGCTTTTTCTTCCTTTGTTTTTTATAATAGTCAGACAATAAAAGATGTACGTGTGTTCCCATCTGATTCTGAACTTCTGCAACAGAGGATTGATAATTATGCCATTTATCAGTGGATGCCCCTACCAGTAAAATAATTAAGGAAATTACTTATCTGTGAGTGTTATTGTATCAGGCAAAACAGACTAACCTTAAGTATTGTATCAGTGGAACAGGCACTTCAGTCTGTATCCTTAGAAATAAAGTGTTTATTACCTTCACAGTTATCATATCAATGAAACCAAGTTAATTGTAGATATGCTTTAAGAACTACCTTCTGGAATACTGTTTTTTAATTGAGTAACTCTGCTGGTGTTATCTAGTCATAGAATCATAGAATAGAATCACAGAATCATTTAGGTTGGAAAGACCCTTAAGATAATTGAGTCCAACCATTAACCTAACACCACCAAACCACATTCCTAAGCACCAGGGTCTACAGGTCTTTTAAGTACCTCCAGGGATGGTGACTCAACTACTCCCCTGGGCAGCCTGTTCCAATACTTGATAACACTTTCTGCCTTCTACTCCAGACAGCTGTAGCATCTTGGACATCAGGAAAAGGTATAACAAGCCTCCTGTAATCTACAATGTTAGTTTCTAAAAAGACTGTAAGATCTGCTTTTCAAATGGCAAGACAGAAAAATCCAGGTAATTATTTTCTGCAAGTTTCATCTTTCCAGTTTCATCTTCCAGTTTTAGTCTGTTACATAAAATATATCATCATCTGCTGGCATCTGTTATATTCAGAATCTGAAAATAGGTACTTCGCAAATGTTGATTCCCTTTTGTTCTTGGCAATCTGAGCATAAGTGTCGAAATATGCTTTGGATCTTGCTCAGACTGGACAATGAAATCTAGTCTGTCAAGTTTTCCAGTGAGGCCACCTTGATAGTGAAAGGAAGTGAAGAATTAGGAAAAAGTAGTTCAGAAACAATGCATATCTCTGGTCTTAGTATGATAACAAATTAGTCTGCTAAATAACCAAGAACTCCATTACATATAGAGTATGTGTTAAGAGCAAGTGAGAAGCCAAAGGATAGCTCTCCTCTCTCCTGAGCTTGGTCATGTTAGCAATGTTTCAGGACACCTTGAATGAATAGTCTTCAGATGTATACAGTTACATATGGAACCAATGGTTAAATACAATATTTAATACATTTTCTATACTTCACAGAATCACACAGAACTGCCTAATGGTTGAGCTTGGAAGTGAGCTCTGGAGGTCCTCTGGTTCCACCCTCTCCCCATCCCTCCCCCCTCCCACCCCATGCTCAAGCAGGTCCACATAGAGCCAGTTGCCCAGGACTCTGTCCAGACAGCTCTTGAATACCTCCAAAGATGGAGACTCCACAACCTCCTTGGGCAACAAGTGATAGTGTTCAATCAGTCATCCTCACAGTAAAAAAGTGTTTCCTGATGGTCAGATGGAACCTCCTGTGTTTCAGTTCCTGCCCATTGCCTCTGGTCCTGCCACCAGGCACCACTGAAAAGAGCCTGGCTCCTTTGTGTTTGTACCCTCCGTTCAGGAATTTACATACATTGATAAGAGCCCCCTGAGTCTTCTCCAGGCTGAACAATCCCAGCTCTCTCAGCCTTTCCTCATAGGAGACATAGTCCAAACCCTTCATCATCTTTCTGGTGCTTCCTTGGATTCTCTCCAGTATGTGCATGTCTCTTTTGTACTGGCAAACCCTGACCTGGGCACTGTACCCTACCTGTGGCCTCACCAGGGCTGAATAAAGGGGAAGTACCACCTCCCTCAATCTTCTGGCAACACTCCTCCTAACACAGCCCAGGATACCATCAGCTGCCTTTGCTGCAAGGGCACGTAGGTGGCTCACGGTCAACCTGGTGTCCACCAGGACCCCCAGATCCTTTTCTGGGAAGCTGCTTTCCAGCTGGGTGGCCCCAGGATATATTAGTAACTGGATTTGTTCCTCACCAGGTGCAGGACTTTGCATTTCTCCTTGTTGAACTTTATGAAGTACCTGTCAGCCCGTTTCTTCAGCCTGTTGAGGTCCCTCTGGATGGCAGCACAACCCTCTTTTACATCAGCCAGTCCTTCCAGTTTTGTGTCATCTGCAAACTTGCTGAGGGTACAGCATCTGCTCCATCATCCAGATCATTAATGAAGATGTTGAACAGGACCAGACTCAGTACCGACACCTGGGGTGCAGCACCATTTACTGGCTTTTGACGATTTCATGCCGCTGATTGCCACAGAAGTTGGTTGGCTTTCAGTGCAAATTTCTTCATACGTACCAGCTTTGTTGGAGGGCAGGTAAGAGATCTAAGCAACAAAGAGGAATGACAGAAAAGGGAGCAGTACTTACCTATGTAATCATACATGTCATGAGACATCTGAAACATCCTGAGGGAAGAGTATTTTCCCTTGAATAACCTCTTATGATAGTCACAATATGTTGTTCCCACACATTAAGTTAATGATAAAGTATACAAATTCAGAAAAACTTCTAAAACATTAAAAAAAATCAATAGGCATATCAATTATTTACAGTCTAATGGGGAAAAATCCTCTTTAGGCTGAGAAGGACCTATTGCATAAATACAAAAATCAATATGCTGTAGTCATAAGGGATAGTCACTGTTTGCACTATGCTGAATATTTATGAGCTCTCCAGAATGAGTGAATTCTACAAACAGTGAATGAATTCCACACACAGTGGCTGTGATCCATGAGCGGTCCTGTGATTTGTTCTTGTAATCAACAATGTTTGAACATGAAAGGATGTGGCTGTTGTAATTCAATACTCATCAGATTTGACAAAAAGCAGTAATTGAGGAATTTTTTTTTTTCTAAAATGCTTTCCTCTTGAACTACCCTTTCTGAAATGGCTTTATGCCCCACTATTACTTGTAAGCCAGCTTGATGTTTCCTTCAAAAATGAAAGCATTTTCATATGACAAAGTTTTTTTCACTTGGGATAAATGCGTCTTGATCTAGGGTGCTTGCAGATACAGTTATTCCATAGTTTCATGTTCCTTCGAAACTGACAAAAGAACTTACTTGAGATTTTGCCACTACTGGCTTCCTCCCCCACTTTGCTTCCCAAGCCAATGGTGTCCTAAGAACCTCTGCTTTGGCATACTTCAACAAGCTGGAGATGCACAGGAAATGACAATGAGAGGTATCTCCTTGATATCCAGCAAGCAGCACATGCCAGACTGTTGAAAGGGCCTTTGGGTTAGCAGAATATCAGAAAGATGGAATTGCTGAAACATAAAATTGCACTCCAGTGTTACAAGTGCTGACCTGGTAGTAACTGATCAGAAAGACCTAGCCTCACTTCAATCTCAGAATGCCATAGTTATGTTTTTGATCTCATGGAAGCTTCTGCCATGACATCAGGTCACCAGAATGAATGAGAGTTGTGGGATACTTGGAAAGCCATGGACATATAGTGAACAATCCAGACACAATGGAACTGATTAATCAGTGAGTCAAAGGCCTCTGCAGGCAGTAGGCCTCAAGGACAAAGACAAGGACAGCGATTGTGACAGACTGGATGAAGGAAGCACAGAAAGCAGAACAGAGGAGAACAGAAAGCAGAACAAAGTTAGGTGTACGTACCTAAGAGCTGGATAGAAAATAGAATGTAAGTGGAGAGAATCTTTTGCGTGCTCAGACGACTTTAATTAATCAGGCAGCTATGTTAGGTGCGTGGACAGCTATGTTAACCAATTAACCGATAGCTTGCGCTTAAGCAGGAAATAGAATACGTACATAAACTGAGGTATTTGGGCAATAAAGTGACATCTGCTTGATCATATTGGTTGTGTGCAGTGTCCGTTACTTCCGCGTCAACAGAGAGATGCACAGAAACTTTAAATAAGTCTAATGTGACATTATGGTTTTAAAAGCCTAATATGACAATAGACCATCACAGAACAGGGATTCATAATCCCAGTTTTTCTGCACTAGGGAAATATCAGTAAGCCTGTATAAAATACCGCCCCCCCCCAGCTATTTAATTTCTGTCGTGGTTTCAGCCCAGCCGGTAACAAAGGACCACGCAGCCGTTCGCTCACTCCCCCC
>JANZLQ010000095.1:28328469-28355025 GCA_026212715.1 Elanus axillaris
CAGGTCAGCTGCCCCGGCTATGCCCCCTCCCAGGTCCCTGTGAAAATTAACTCTATCCCAGCTGAACCCAGGACAATTTCCATCAACCCTCCCCAGCCCCCAAACACATGTAAAATGGGAGATTAAATGTTTTTAAGAACAGCTTTATCTCTCTTTATTTCTATCAACTTTTTTTTTTTAAATTACATTTCAATCACACTGTCTTCCAGAGGGTGCAGAGGGTCCACATCTGTGGTTGAGAGAGGTGAAAAAGGACTGCCTTTTTCAGCCCTTTCTCCCAGGCATTTTCAGTAACACTGAGAACTTACCAACAATTTACTGAGCAGTGAACAGAGTAAATGTTTCTCACATTCATCTACATTCTAAGTGTGTTAGAGATGCTAAAGAAAAACAAGAAATACAAATCAGTAATTTCAGTTTTAATTCTCTAATTTTTGCAAAATAAGCTTTAAAATGGTAGAGTTCAAATGAAAAACAGTTGACTAGCTCTAATCCTGTTGCTTTCTTTGTCTTCTACCATCCCTGTGTTTTTCCCCTGTTTATTGTAAACTACACAATGTTCCATTAGTAAAATCTCACAAAACTTTCAATGAAAGACCAAATATAAAAATGGGAAGTATGCACGTTTTGGAAGCCAAATGTAATTGTTAGGTTGTGTGATTGAAGGTTAATTACCATATATATAAATCCCAGCAAGGTTCAGAGGAACAATGACAAGCAGGGGAACCCTAGGAACTTAATCAGTGCAAATGGGTCACTGCCTTTCTCCACTGCTCTGGGGCTACCTGGGGAGAAGGACTGGTCCCTTGTCATTGCTGAAAAACACCAAGGTGAGCCAAGCAGAGAAACTCCCAGAACATATTGCATACACAAAGGGATTATTTCCAACAGGGTTCAATAGGGGATACAGGTGAAGAGCATTTGGGGGTTGTATAAAATTTACAATGAGTTTTGTGGGAATGCAGAATACTTTATGGGATATCTAGAAGGACAGAATGCAAGGACTTGAAAAGATCAAGATGTACTGGGGGACAGGTGGGTGGGGGACAACAAGCATGGGACAATAACTGGGACATTTCTGTTCCTACTTTCTGTGTGGGTGCTCTATTCTGAAGGGGTATGGGTGAGTACTACTTAACATCAAGCTGGAACACCCAGAGAGTAGGACAGGAGGTCTGAGTACAACCAGAGTGTGGCGCAACAAACACTGGAAGCTCATGTGTTCACATACTAGGAACTGGGGAGCTTACAGGGTCAGCTGAGCATCTGAAGCCAGCTACTGGAATGACCCAAGTTGTGTACACACACACGTATATCCCACAAGTGGGCTTCAGTGCTGATCAGTTCAAGGGGAGGAACATGATCAGGCCATCCATGCTGTTTGTGAGTGGGGTGGGTGTTACATCAATGCCAATAAAAGCACAGTTTTTTGTCAGTGTTGACCAGTGTGGTGGGCTGTTCATGTGTGTGTTATGCACTGGTGAGGAACCTGCTCAGCCTTGCTACAGGGTCTAGCTGGAGGCACTGAGGCACTGTGGCACTGCAGCCTCACATCTATCATGCTACTAGATTGAGCAACCCTTAACAATAATCAGTATAGCCTTACCTAAAGACTGCTCTTGTTGCAAACACTAGCCAGTAGACATGGTAAAATAGGTGACCTAACCCCAAGGTAACTGCAGCAGGCCATACTATTACAAAGTGTATGCAACAACCCATTCATCACACGTGGAACACACAATGAATCATTTGTTATATCTCTGCTTAGAAGTTAAGAGTGGTAGTAGTTCAGTATATAGCAGTGATCTGCTGGTGCCTGATTCAACATCAAACTGTCTCACTGGCACTCAGAAATATCCTATTAGCAGCTGTAAAACCCTTTTTTGGCTTAACATGATGGACACGAACAGTAGCCTGAGGAAACCTCAGAAAGTTTCTTTTGTTCCTCTAGCCATCTGCCCAGTCTTGAAACCAGTCTCTTCAGATCCCTACAATTATTGCCTTTTGTTGCTATCATGGATTGTCACAGGTCCTAGAGTCTACTATGGAAGTTCTTCTATGGGCTACATTAAATCAGTTTCTGGTTTTGTACACCTGCTGGACGTCCTCCCCTGTCACAGAAGAGCTGAAAATTAAATAGGTAATCAAGTGTCTTTAAGACATATATGCCAGACTAGTTTACAACTTCTATTGCACTCTCTTCTTTTTATGAAGCAAGTCTTTGAAATGACTCTCAGCTACTTTTATAACAGTAATGACAAGCTTATTAAGCGATTAATGTGATCATTTAGCTAGAAAGTCAAAGTTTACCAGGTAAGGGGACATAGAATATTGTGTTATAAGAGAGGTTTCAAGTTTACAAAGGTGAATGTTTCTATGATGTCACTGTTTAGAAACATGCATCTTTAATTTTAGACAAAAAGAAGGTAAAAATGGTAGAATGGTAAAGGTAGAATGGTTAATCCCAGCCTGGATGAATAAAGAATTATCAGTTAATAGATGTGAAGAGAATCTTATATAATGCCATGATTCCTTCCTGAAAAGTTAAGAACTATTTTACAAATTACTTTATTTGCTAGTAGATAAGAAAGCAATTTTTTTTAATGTTCAGATAGAAGCACTTTTCCACCCAGTTCTTAGTAATATGATTTTCTCAGATTAGGACATCCTTTATAGGTTAGCCTTTACCAGCAAATTAAAAAAAAAGTAGTAATCATGCTACATAAAGTCTGACAACTTAATAAACTGGGTATTTTTTCAGTTGTCTGTAGCAATCCCTAAATATGGCAGTTCAGTGCAGTTTAAAAATAATGTTTCTATTACAGAAATACTATTATAAATGATCAGAGACAAAAACAGCTTTGAAAGAGATGTTTCAGAAGGCAATCTCCTTGCATTTCAGGCAGATTTCTGACATACAGGCTTCAAAAGTAGCTGCATTAGAAACTGATGTGTCCCTAAACAAGGATCTCTGGTTGTTTATTCACCCTTCATAAACCCAGAGGCATATTATTACCTTTCCCGTTAAACCTTCTGGATCCTGGTCTGGCAAAAACATAGCCTTTGAGTTGCAATGCCAGGGAATAAAGACAAAGTCTCTTCTCAAATGGTTTTAGGTGTGAAATCTCTGATCACTGATGTTTTGACTTGAGGGTTCTAAAATCACATCACTCAAGATTCCTTCTGTAAAATGTCTTTGAACTTTTAAGCATAAAATAGACGATTTCAAACAACCCTGAAGAAGGTATTGACAGTTATCTTCTCATGTATATTTGATAGGTACTTTCAAAAACTAAATTAACCTTCTGTCACTCTTGAAAAGGACAGTTTTCATTTGTTTAAAAAAGTTATCTTTGGTAGTAAGCATAAAGCTGTCTTTTTATAATTGAATTTATTTGCTATTAAATACAAAGAGAGAGAAAAACACATTACCCATTTGGCAGACAGTTTATAAACTTGTAGACTGGTAGAGAACTGCACAGTGCTAGAATAAGATTACTAGTAAAACCAACTATTTTGACCCTAGGATTCTTTTGTTCTGTATACTCAAAAACATTTTAACCAGAAAGGCAAGCTTTATTTTTTTCCTCAGAATTTTTATTTTTTCCTCCACACATTGAAATTCCACAGATAGTTTAAAAACTTACTCAATCAAATATTTTGCTGAGCTCTTTTTCCTGTGTATTTATCAAAAAATGCTTAAAGCTGAGCTGTACACCTCTACTTCTCAGGAAAGAGCTCTATTAGCAAATGAAATTTACTTTAATATGATATAACATGTTAAATCAGACAAATATTCAAAAATCAGTTTGCAGCAACTTTCAACTATAGCTGAAGGGGGCTGGTTAGGTTTTTTTGTGGTTTTTTTTTGTTTTGTTTGTTTCTTTTGTGGTTTCTTTTGGGTTTTGGTTTGTGTTTTGTTGGTTTTTTTGTTGTTTTTAAGAACTAGAGTTCTTTTGAAAGTTTTCTACAACTTCTGCAATAAATTAAATTCTCAGTAAGTCTTCTAAGCTTCAGATATGCACAATTCTCATTATTCATATGAATTATCATGTTACTTAAAATATGATCAGAAAAAGAAAGTCTGGACTTACACTTAGCCTAACAGAGAAGGTGAATTTTTAATAAATCTATTAGCTTATTCCTTTTTCTTCTCTAGTTCATTTCTGCCCTCTTTCTTTCCTGCTGAAAGTCTGCTCCAAAACCTGTTCCAGTTAATAATAGTCTTTCCACTGATTTTGGTAGACAGTGCTTCAGTAGTTCAAAGTGTTGTTGATGCATTTACATTTTCTGATCGAAATTAGTTGCTTACAGCTAATTTATTGCAGTCGTGACAAACCAACCACTTTCCAATTCTTGGCTTTATAGACCAGCTAGTATTTTGGATTAAGATAAAAGCTGCTAAAGAATCAATTGGCTGAACAAGTAGAAAGAATGGAAAAAACATTAGGAAAGTTCAATGATCTACTACATTAACATTGAACATCAATAAGAACAGAGAAGCAATGTACATGCAGGTTTCTTTTATATGTAAGGAAGAGGATAAAACCCAAAAGTATGAGAAATGATTTAAGCCCCTTAACTCTAAAAAAAAGACAAGTAAGGAATCTTTTACACACTTTGACTAACCTCCTTCTCCCACCATTTTTACAAGAAAAAAAAAAATAAATTAAAAAGCTTCAGAGTTCCTTTAAAATATTGTTTCTAAATATTGTTACTATATTTGTGACTTTTCCTAACCTTACAACTAGCTATACATTCATGCTCACTACTCTCCAGTTGTGGCAAGACAAGCTTTTATACATACCTTAATTAGCTGTAATGAGCTAATGGCAATAGACATCTGCTGTGATTAAATGAATCGGTTACAAGAGCTGCCTGTACTCACCTCATACTTGCTTAGTGGTTTTAAGGTGTTGCATTGTAAGAGCCCTTCTCAGAGATATATTTCCATTTCTCCTGGTTGAAGACATCTAGTACAAAAGTTTTCTTGTGTGAATTTATGTGCTCTTGCACTTCCAGGTTGGGATTAAGATTAAAGGAACAGGGGAGCTGCTCAGCATCAAAATTATACCTATGAAAAGGCAAGCTACGGCAGCTATTTAAGAACCAAAACTCCTAGTAGTGTGTTAAAAAATCTTTGAAAATCCATACTTAAATCAGTTCTGTAAATAGACTTAAGAGTCTAAGAATGTTTTTTTTTCTATACCCGTGAGAAAAGATAGAACAACAGAATTAAAATTTTTTTTCAGATTTTTAATGTCTTTTTCATTGTAGGTAGGTAATAAAGGAATAAAACTGTTAATCTTTTCTTAATTCAGTTTGTGTGGTCAAATTTACACTTTGATTAATTCCTTTTCAGTTATTTCTACATATTGTATCCTTTCTTTCATTGTGTAAAAATTACTGTTTACTTTAATATATCTGTATACAAATCATATGTAAATTATGCAAGTTTTATTCTTAACAGGAAAGTGATACCTGCCAGGTACAATTACGTAGGAAATAGAGGTAGAGTCCAAAAGGCTTAATTTTATTCCTGCCTCTGTTAGTGGCCTACAGAATGTTGCATGAGTTGCTTTCTGTGCCTTAGTTTTCATTCTCTGGTAAACCGGGATAACATTTAATTCCTCTATAAAGCACTTTGCTATTTATAGAAGCTAATACTGCATGTCAGGAAACTATGAGGAAAATAGTTTAGTTGCATTTCTTTTCTGTGCAGGCCTTGCATTTCTTCTGTATCTAGAATGCTGGAGAAACTGAAAGATGACTGGAAAATCAAGGCAATATGTAAGTTAGTCTTGGATGTGCCTATTTTGATGAGAAAGCTGGAAAATAACCTTAATCATCTCCCCAAAAACTTTAATTTCATGGTAATTCTTGATTCTTATTACACCACGATTAGGATAACTACCAATTCATACATGACCAGTGACAATTTGGAGCTTTCTAGTGTGCTGCAATGATTTACAGAGTGGCATATATTAAGAATCTAGAACTATATTTCTACAAAAAATATTTCAATACAAAACCTATAGTAAGTACAGAGTGGAATGCAATTTTTTATTTTTTTATTTTGACAAACAATGTTCAACAGGAAAAAGAAGAGGTGATTCTAACAACTGATTCGCATTATATTTTTTGAAACACATTTCTCTGTCCATTAGCTTCTGTAGTTTAGGTTGCTGTTACTGCATATAAATTATTAATTCATCTTTGTTGAACATGACCATTTAAGAATCTAAATTACACATGTATAATACATATGCAATCATACTGAATTGGAAGATTTATTGCGTGCACTACATAAGAGAAATAAGGTTCATGGACTGTGTGCACAGAAATTGTAATAAGCAATATTCTACTTCAGGGCAGTTAATGTAAAGTCAGATCTCAATAGGGAGAAAAATTCTTGATTGTCTCAGTTCATCACCTGTAAAATATGAAATTATAAACCTTCCTTTTTAATATCTTTTTTTTCATATTTGATTAGGTTACAAATAATTTGGGACACCCTATATCTGTAAAGTTCATAGTACAACTGATTTCAGGTGGAATCAGTGGTTACTACCATGGAAAACAATTCATAGAATGGTTTGGCTTGCAAGGCACCTTTAAAGATCATCTAGTCCAACCCTCCTGCCATGGGCAGGGACATCTTCCACTAGATCATGTTGCTCAAAGCCCCAGCAACCCTGACCTTGAACACTTCCAATATTGGGACATCCAGAAGTTCTCTGGGAAACCTGTCCCACTGTCTCACCACCTTCACTGTAAAAAAATTTATTCCTTACATCCAAGCTAAATCTACCTTCTTTTGTTTTAAAATTGTGGCCCCTTTTACTGTCACTACAGGCCATGGTAAAAAATCTTTCTCCATCTTTCTTAATGCCCCCTTTATACACTGAAAGGCTGCAATAAGGTCTCCCTGGAACCTTCTCTTCTCCAAGCTAAGGAGCCTCAACTCCCTCAGCCTTTCTGCATAGGAAAGGTGTTCTTGCCCTCTAATTATTTTTGTGGCTTTCCTTTGAACTCATTCTAACAGGTCTATGTCTTCCTTTAATTAACGTTCATAATACAAGTTTTATGTACAGATTTGAAGGTAGAACATATACAAATGAATGTCATAAAAGTGTATTTCCTTCCTTAATCATAGAAACCTAAAATGGAAACAGGATGCTTCCCAATTCCAGCTCCAAAACCACTGGAAATTTGGAGAAGCCAGTTCAAGGAAAAATGTCTATCCTTGCTCTAAGAACATGTAAAACTGTAGTAAACTGTTCATTGTTGGTTCTGAGTTCTACTGGTTTTGAGTTCCACTGCTTTGAAATTACTTTCAAAAGAATATTATTCATGTAATTTTGTAGAATCAACCACTGAAATAGAGTTAAATATATAATGTGGCAATCTATACAATTAATGTTATTAGCAAACCAGTGGAAGCTGATAGACTTAATACTGGCTTCTTGTCTGAGGAATATTTGTTATTGAAAAACTTCCAAAGCAAATCACTGTAACATCAGGTAGAGCAGATTCCTGGCTAAGCTTTTAACAAACTATATAAAAATCTTGATATATGGCTAACTGTATAATGAGGCAAACATTAGATGTTAATTCAGGTCACGAATAAAAGCTACGTGATAATATTTAATGCTGAAGTTGAATTTTAAGGTGCTCTTGGAATGATTAATACCTGGAAGAATGTATGAGACTATTCAGTGTCTTAGATGACCCTTAAAAATAACATCAGTGTATGGAAGCTAATTAAATTTCTGTATCTCCTCCTCCTTGTCTAAAACAAACCAGCCAGTTCATCTTTCCAGTTCTAACATGATGCTTTTTCTCAGCTGATGTCCTGAAAACATTCATTGCTGAAGAGTTTGCACTTGTCCTAGATGAGATAGACATTTTTCTATAGGAAAGCAGCTATAAAAAGCAGGGTCATATGTTATAAATAACTCAGAACAAAGGGTACAATAAAAACTTTTATGTGTTCGTAAGTATACTAGCCAGCTTCTCTCCTATTGCTCTAAAAAAAAAAAAAGTGTACAAGGACAGAGAGTTATCCATTAGCCTTATTAAAAGGGATGTGTTTTGGACAGAATTCGTAATTAGGAATCCATCTGGAAAAAATCTTGCATTCACATTACTAGAAATGGACATTAAACCACTGACACATTGTCTTGTTGATAAATAACTATTTTTAAAATAGTAAACATTGGACCTATTAAATGTACCAGAAGACAAAGATTGAATTATATTTTTCTGACAGCAATTAAGCTGGTGACAACTGATTTTTGTAGCCCTATTGAACATTAAGACAGTGGATACATTTGTGAGCAAGATTTGTGTAGGCGGGGTCAGGATTTGATCCTAGAACATTCACTATACTAAGACAGGAGAGAATTTGTTTTATCACGTGATATTTCATTAGACCTGACAGCAACTCTGTCTCTACAGAACGCTTACACTGCAAAGGATCATCTATTTCAGAGGTTATATACTTCAAACAACAAAGCAGTTAATTTGTGTGGCATAAAAGCTTCAGCTAGTTACACAATTACAAGATCTTTGAGAGGCAAAAATAATTGGAAATACTAAATAGAAAAAATTTCTTCATGGAAATGCTTGCAGAAATGTGTCAGTGTACCAAAGTGGTCTTCATTTAAGGAAACAGCAGTCCTCCAGGATGATGTCATGAAACCCAAACCTTCAACTCATCGCAGAAAGTAGGAAAGCAAAAGAGAGAGAACAGATTCTTTTTTTTCCCCAAATATTATGTCTTCAAAAGAGAGAGTTCCCTAATGGTTTATCATTAAGAACATGCCAATTGCTAAATAATTCTTATCTTAATACACTCTCTGAAATTCCGGCAGAAACAACACTCCCTTGTGGAAATGGAGGAAGCAAATCTGAAATCAAATAAACCTCAGTGATTAAGATTAATTTAATAGAAATAAGTTTCTGATTCCAGATGGCTACAAGGCAAATGATAACCTCAGAAAAAGTTTGGATAAATTAATTAAAATAAACAACTTTAATATCCATTGAATAGTATTCTGCTGACTTTGCTCTAGTATTCTCTTAGCAAACAACTTGAGTAATTAAGACTAAAGCCAAATAACACTTCCTCTTTTATTTGACATATGAGTTTGAGCACTATGTATCCCGGATGTTCAATATGAAGTAGAAGCAGAAATAAGATCATAGGGTGGAATTACTGCAGGTTTAAGGTGGGTTTAGACAGAATGTTAGCACTTGTCTTTAAAACTGAGATCCAGAATCTTCCCCCTTCTAGGGCAACAAAATCTACCATATACCTGAATGAATTTGGCACCTACGTTTTGTATCACAGAGTTCTCTGTGTACTTATATTCAGGTTTCTATACATGTTAGCCCTAATCTAAATTCCTTTGTAAACTGGGCAGCAGGAAGAGTTATGCCCATCGTCTGTTTGTATCCCTAAGAGCAATGTTCAAGGCATGCCCAACACAAAGTCACCATCCCTTTCACTGAAAACACAGCCTGTGACAGGCTTTGCACTTCTGAAAAAGCTTCTGTCTGGAATCCCTTGATAGCTGCATCCTTTGAAACCTATGTACACCTTACCCTTCAGAAAAATAATGGGATCAGCAAACTATCAGGTGGTCTGTGTACAGAGAAAAACAGACCACTGTGCCACCAAGAGTGAGAAGGACAGGAAGGGTAAGGGACCCAGACTATGGTTTAATGATTACTGCAGTTAGGACAAGGGACTCAGCTTCTGGGTCTAGTTCCCTAAGTTTACTTTTTAATCTGACTGCTTACCGTTCAGTAGTCTGGAAAGCAATGGAAGGCTTCAAATACGTGCAGAAGAGGAATATTAAAGGGCTACACAAATTGTAAAAGTGATTCATGTTTTATGAGAGTTTAAATTTCCCAAGAATTCATGAGAAAAGCAATGTGTTCATGTGACAGTATTCTTGCCTGCAGTATGGTATCCCATGGTAGGAAAAATACTATTGAGATGCTGTAAGCCCTTGAAACAAAAATCTTGAATGTTTGGAACAAAATGTAAGTTTAAGCAGTGGACAATGTTTTTTGCAAAGAGTTCAACATAAATTATTTTACTGTGCATACATGAGATTTATATAAATTAGTAAGGAAAGGATTTCATAAAAACATACAACTGAGTTTTTCCTTTATAATTTTTTTTAGAAGAATATTTTTTGTTCTACAGTATTCTTGGCTGCAACATTAACACACAGTAATCAACTAAAGTAAGATGCTATCAGGATACTAAAAACAGCAAGTGAAATGAAGCAGCTGCTATAATGATCAACAGGATTTACATTTTTTCCCAAACCAAATCACAAATAAGATAAACTTAGAGAAATGAAGAGAAACTGATAAAGCTAAAGAAGTTTTGCTCAAGTTTAATATTAAACTTTAAAAAAAAGATCATGCTGGCATGATTAATTATGTGAAATTTAGAGTACAAAAATTAGCATCTTTGTGATGCTAACTAACAAGAAGTTGAAAATATTGCTTAAATGGATTGCCAATATCTGACTTCGTCAGTGGTCTGGTAGTGTAGCGCTCATGATGTTTTAGACATGAGGTGTTCTCTATGATTTCTTTATACTGCAATCAAATATCTGAGTCCAATTAGTATATCTGACAACTGATGTCTTTTAGGATTCTGTAAATGTTGCAGGCTGCAGAAATAAGTACTTGTTTGTTTTCATGACAAAAAACAGTCATGATGATTTTATTCACAGAGGCAATCAATATTCATTTAAGATAGTCGCATGTGACTTTTCTAATACTAACAAAAAACTTCAAAAAGTTGAAGATCCAAGATTAAAGTATTATTTGGAGTTCAGGAGAACAAAGCTATACAAGAGATGATTCACTTACAGTTTTCAGAGCCTTTTGATTTGCGCTGCAAGAATCCTCATTAGGAGGTTAGACAGTATGTCTTACCTCTATGACAGACAGTGCCATAGAATCATGGAATATTCAGAGATATTGTGTCACAGTCATAAATTTATAACTACCTTTATGGATTTGCTGGTTAAGATGAAGAATACATCCTGCAAAAACTAAAGATACAGCATTTTATTAATTTAAGTATACTGAAAGGTGAACATTGTACCAAGTCTTCTGAAACTTCACTTACATGCCAGGAAAGATTTGCTTTTGCAGACTAAGTATTTAAACTGTGTAAAAATGAAATCTTGATTTAGGGAAGGGCAGCCATCATCATTAAATGCACATAGGCAGAAGTGCTTGCAAGGGTCTACAGAGTTGCACAGTCCACACTACCTGGGTAGATATAATGACACACTAAGAGTGGTTTCCTTTAATTATTTAGCTTTCATAGGACTGAACACTGTTTGCTCAGAATTAGAATATTTCAAAATGAAGCTTTGCTGAAACTCTGTTCTCATGTCTGGATGAGCATCCTGGCTTTCACAAAAAAGCATACAATCCGAACCACATCTACATACTTCTGGGACTTCAATCTGAACAGTTAAGGGATTAGGACCAGAAAACATGCTGTGTCTCACATTTTTGATGTTGCATGCATGACCCTGTCATTATGTTTAGATGAGATAACTATCTAGTGCTGGCTTCAGACTTGCTGGAGTTATGGTTTTGAATTGAGAATTCAGCATCAGTGAAATGGACTAGTTCAGAGGTAGAGGATTGTGAGTCCCTGACAGAGCTTTGAGCCATTCCCATGTGTCCTGTCACTGGATACCAGGGAGAAGAGATCAGCACCTCCCTCTCCACTTCCACACTTGTTATTGTTAAATTTTATGCCATCAATAATTGCCCAATGCTCCAATCTATGAAAAGCCTTCTGCAAGGCCATGTTACCCTTTAAAATGTTACCTATTAAAAATTTCTAATCTGTCCTTGGAGTTTCCAAGCACTGAAACAACTATTGGTATACAGAAATACACTTCTTCCCTTTGTGATCTTTAAGGTCTGAATGACATGGAGAAGCTAGATTACAGGTAAGAAACATTACGCTAAAAAAAATGGTTTAACCTTTGACTTCCTAAGATGTATGTGTTTTGCATCTGCTAATTGAGAAAATAAATAAAGCAATAATGTACAGCCAATTGAATACACTCTTTTGTTATAGGCAAACCCTTATTTATTAAAAAACACCTGTTCCTATACATTGAAGATAGACATGAGAATAGCCTTTTGTTGAGAAAAGTTAAGTAGGCTTCAGCGACCTGTTAACTACTCATAGCTACATAAAATATCAGAGTTTTCTGATATTTATTTGGATACTTTCAAAAAGTACTTTGAAAATCCCAATAAAACAAGGAATTAATGTGCTTCCCAGGTACATGACTATCAGCTTTCATGACAGGTTCAAAGAACACTGAAAACATAAAAAAAACGTATTTTCCCTAAATGAGATTTTTCTTAATTTTTGTAGGTATCGTCTTGTTAGAATATATGTTACCTCATTTACCAAAAAATTAATACTGTTTGGAACACTTTTTTTTTAAATCAAGTTCAGTAGAGTTTCTTTTTGAGGTCTTTTGAAAACCTTAGCCTTTCTATTTTTCAAAAGCATTTGAAGTATCTCATTAGCTAGCAAGCTTAAAACCCCAACATTCTCAGTCGGTTATTTTTACTCATTTTGCCCAGTGCTCATTACAAAAGTATGGAGAATGTAAGATATTTCTCACCTATACATCTCTCTGAGTCCTTCTTTGTCTTTTCTCTACCTAAAGCCATCAAATATTTAATTTGATTTTGTATGATGGCTTTACTATCTTTAAAACAAACAAACAAAAGCTTTAAATATTCAGTGTGCTGTTTGTCAAATAAAAAGTGAGTTGGTCTTCACAGGCCCGTTTGCGGGAAATGTTTTTGCTCTCTGCACGCTGGTGATTTCTCTCATTAAAGTAAATCTTCATATTCTACCGCTTTGAAAACACAAGGCAAAAAATGGCTTACTCTGCAAGACTTTGGAAAATAATGAATCTGCTTGTGAAATGCAATGTAAATATAGCAAGAACCCTAGAGATTATATGAATAAACCTGATCCTATCAGTTTGAAGGAAAACAGCATCTAAAAACATTGTTTACACAGAGGACAGGATTTATCATTTATAACTTGACTGGAAAAAAAATTACAATTATATAATTAGGCAGATTGTTAAAGTCCTTAAAAAGAACAGACATTGTAAGCTTTGCAGGAGATTTTCCTTGAAACTAAAGAATTTGATTACTGATAGATACAAATTTGAAAAAAACTAGAAAAGCCAAAAAAGTGGCTGCTATAGAAAATGCCTAAATAAACATTATAAAAACTTTTGTAGCAATACCCTGTAGCTAGGAGAATTTTGCTTTATTAAGAATTCACCAGAAGTCTAAGCATTTAAAATAGTTTTAGTATTAGGTGTGACTCAGCCTTCTGAAACCTTGACTACTGCAGACATTTATGTAGATAATGATGTAGTAGGTAGACGGTGGAAAATTTCAAAAACAATCCAAAAAATCTACAAAAAAATTAAGCACCTGCGAAGAGTTTTGAGCAGAATAGAAGCCCCTAAATCCAAAATATATATTTCACATGTATACCTACCTGTGAAATAAATCTGAGCTCCTCTAAGGACACAAAGGTCCAAATCTTCAAAATCTTAGTCATATGCTGGCTAGAACTGGTAGAGATACAGAGATACAAGTTAGACTTGTCTATACAAGTGTGTTTTCTGTGGCTTAGACACATGGTAATATCGAGCTAGATCATAGCTTTTCTCTCATATACAAGGCACTTCAAGTAAAACCTAAATCTTAGGACTTTGTCTTCCAAAACAAAGCTTATTCTCTCTCACTCCTAGTCTGTTTTGCTGAGGTTTTGTTTGTTTGTTTGTTTGTTTGTTTGTTTGTTGTTGTGTTTGGGTTTTTTTCTTCCCCAATTGTATTTTTGCACCCGTGAATCTATTTTTGGAGTAAAATACAATCACCTCCTCAGAACAAGAGAAGCTAACTGTACTTCTCATATACACAATGAAATCAGTTGCAGTGTAGTGGCTGGTGAATTCCTGTGGCAGCCACATGTTTGAAACTCTTCAGGCAGTGAAAAATTTACCCCAGGTCCACCAGCTCCAGAGTAAGAAGTCTAAGTGCTCACTTACAATACAATGGTATAGTAAATGGACGTCCTCTGACCGTGTTACTCAAACAAGAGTAGTCTCCAGTGTATTTCTGAGAGGTTTGGGTTAAATATTTATTTTGGGGAGGGAGATTTAGGATGAGAAGGTGTCTTTTTATTGTGCTCAGGTACCCATGATGGGACATATCAGCAAACAAGGATACTGCATTTGAGGGACTTAGCTTGTTTTGTCCACAGTGATTTAGAAATGTTTAAGGGACAAAGATAACTGCACAAGAAGGTGCTCTTGATTTAGTGGAAATAGACAGGCAGTTGGAAAGCCACTCAGATAAGCTGCATATATATGTTTTTTACCCTCATCTCCATTTTGTCCTGTGCTGGGGACTGCATGAAATGTAAAGATTTTTCTTTGGAGAGAAGAAGAAAAAAAAGGAAAAATATTGAAGGGTAGGGCCTAATTTCTTTGTACTGTTTTGATGCTCTGGTAATGCTCTCATTATTATAACCACTTGATAACTGGAGTGAAAATGATAATTTTTATGACTCATAGCTTTTCTAAGAACATAGTTCTGCTGTGCAGTAGTGACACAGTTAAAGCAATTCACAGCATAAAAAAGCTATCAGTTTTCCTTAGATGTCTTAAGGTCCACTTTATACTTAGTTACACCAGAAAGCGGATTATCAATTATATTGATTTATCTGTCAACTTGATACAATGCCAAGATAGCTTAGAACCAAACAGACTGTTATCTTATCTTAAAAATATTATTAAATTGATGAAACATGGGCAGTAATGCAATCATAAATACCAAGGTGAATATTGCTTTCTCTCTTTACTATATAAATATTAATGAGTTAATGGTCATTTTGAGCTATTCCTAGGAGTATTTACGTTTTAATAGACCAACTAAAAAACTATCTTCATATGTAAAACATGAAAATTCCTTGTACTGTAAAGAATTAGCACACTAAGGGAATTTTGGCCATATAATTATTTACTTGTGTGGGAAATCTAGCTTGCTTTATTCCCATTTAAATGTTCTCTAAATTAGAATCAAAGTAAAACAAAATGATGCATAAATTCTGATAACATTTTTCTTGTACTATCATGTACTTAAAAACAAAGTATCAAGTCTTCTATGAGTATTATTGGACAGTAAAAGTAACTCTCAATTTAGTAAGAAATTTCCATAACTCATCTCATTTTTATCCCAAGCTGAAATAACAATAAATATATTGAAAAAATAAAAGAATGTTTTCGTCTCAAACTATGTCAAAGTTTGTAAATATTCCTTGGCAAAATCATAAGGGAATGAAGTAACTTATATAGGTAATTCAGAACAAAGCGCATCATGCAAGAACTGCATGAAAGAGGCTGGTTTGTAAATTTTTTTTTTTGTTCTGAAAAAAGAACTTACCATGGCTTCTATAATGTTATTCTCCTGGGACTTTAGTAAGTAACCGTGGTCATATGCTGAAACATGGAAGTAGCTTAATTCTGTAGTTATACCTGAGAAATATCTTGCACTTTTATGAGATCAATTTAACTAATGAGTGGTATCAGCAATAATGTGATTTTTTTGTGATACATTAATATTGAATGATCCATGAGCCTTGAACTTCAGTTTCTCAGCTGGGACATCAACAGCATTTATGGTACAATTTATGGTTAAAACTTACTAGTTCATACAATCTGTGAGGTGTTTATAATCACTATTGGGCAGATTTTTCACAGAATTATAGAACCATGATTCTGATCCTTATAATCCTTTCTCTAAATAACAACTACTAGACTAGATTTTGTATAAAAATTGTACTATCTTCTGCCAGTGTTGAAGCCAGAGAAAACATATTTCTTGACGTTTGCTGGAAATTAATGTTTACAGAATGTTCGTAATCTTGTATGTATTTATATAAATATTTCTTGCATCAGGCTCATTTAAGCTATTTACTTCTGTACTTCTCTTCATAAATCCTCACTTGCCCTTGCAAATTGTAGGAGAATAAAGATGAAGAAAAAATGTACTTGTCTTTTGTCCTCTGAGTCTTAAGACAGTTTTCTGTAAGGGTTATGAATAATTCTTGTATATGCACATAATATTAAATTTAACTGAATTTATTTTATGCACATATATTTTATGTTGCCATTTCTCAAACTTGCATAAAAATATTTAACAATTATTAGAATTTTTTTGACAATTTAACAACAATGTACTTATTTTATTGGATGTAGGAACATGGTATTTCTCTAAAAAGAGACATTGTTCCATTCTAAAGTAGGTATTTAAGTAAAAACTCTTGTCAAAACTGGACTTTCTTTGCAGTTATTTCTACTGTTGACATACTAACTTTATTTGCCCTGTATAAAGTAGACATAAACACCATTCTCAGTCTTCTTTAGCCTGCTTGCATTTTTAATGGTTGAGAAATGCATTACTTAAATAGACTAAGATTAGTAAATTCAGTTAAAATCTCTCAGAAAAATTCCCAAATTCTCACCAGAATTACATCTTGAGACATCAGAAAAAAAAGGAATTTGCAAAAGCTTTCTACAATTCTGCTAGTGTACTTTTTCTACTACATCAGAAAACCATAGTAACAAACAGACTTCCTTGTGTCATATCAATTACTTTGAATTTGTCTAATTTTCATACTTAGATCTGGCAAGGCAATACCTCTGGCTGATATCTTGAATTGCAGTAGACTTAAGGGAAAAAAAATTCTAAACAAACCCAACCAAACAAACAACAAAAAAAGATAATAAAAAAAGAAAATAATTATCTTGAGTATTCTCTGGGGAAACAAACAAACAAAAAGGCTTTAGAGTATTAGATAATAATTTGCCTGTGAAGTTAGGACAGTTAAAGGTATCATCCTGCTCTCACCTCAGTTCTTTTAATTTTGACCTAAGACCATTTACATTCTCTTTTGTTTTTTTCTCCCCCTTTTTTTTTTTCTTTTTGGGGTACTTTTTTGGTATATGTAACATAATTTTAAAGAACTATCATATTTCTGATAAAAACAGCCACAGAAAAAGCCAATAATAATAAAAAAAACCCTGAGAAATCTGATTAATTTTTTATGCTGTGCAAAACAAGGTACGATTTTATACTATTTTTCTATCAGATTCACATAGAGATACCACTAAGAAAGAAAGAGCGCTCAGGAAGAACATTTCTGCTCAGCTGCAATGAAAGCTTGAAAATACTCTTTTTTTTTTTTAATAAAACTAAAAAAGCTGTCAGACTAAATAAATTTTTATTCATGTGAGTATATAAAGGTTAGACTGATGAATACATTAAATACACTTATATTTCTTATAGAAAAGAAAACAGAACTCAGAAGTTTAATTCTATATTTCAAATTGAGTCCTTTGCTTTACTTGCTTGTTTATGAGCTTTTTCCTAAATCCCCTCTCCTCTGCACACAGCTCCCAGTGCAATTAATTAAAAGAATGCAAATTCCAGCAAACCAAAAAACTGCCTTGTAACCTAAAAAGGGACTAGAATAAATTAGTCTATTCCTCTGAATTGCATTTTTTTCCCTCCTTCTAATTTTAAAGGTTAGAGATACATGAAGAAGTGAAATAATCAATAGTGTGTAGAAAAGTCTACAAACAAATTTCAACAGGTCAATGAAAGATAAAGTTCTCAACAGAATATTGTTTTTCTTGAAAGGAGAGAGCTATCTGCTTAATCTCCTCTTTCATAAGTGGATAATTAATTAGATGGTAATAACTAAGCAGAGCTGCAGAACAAGCAGTTTATAAATCCTAATTCTGCATATTCCTTTTCTAAAGCTTCCCTCTCTCCATGCCATCGTTAGGAATTTTGACTAATTCAACATGAATCGGGAGTAGGATTTCACTGTTTCCTGCTCACAACTACCACATTTTGGCAGATAGTAAACTAAATAAAAACCCCCCAAACCAAATCAAAAGCTTGACATAATACACCACAGGTTTTCTTGGAGCCACAATAAGATTGAATAGCAATAGTCTTTTCCAATTCACTTATTTTGATAGGATGCAACAAAATGAAATTATGGTTAATTTTTTTCAGTTATTTTTCTTTATTTCTTAAAATTCTGTTTTACAAGTGTTGAGGTGCTTTACTGATAAAGTCTGGAAATCCCACTATAGACTTTATAAAGCATGATTATCCTATTTAACATGCACAGTATGTGCTCCCTGTAGGGTCATTTATTCTATAAGCAGGATCTTAATTACTATCTTTATGCTGATGACATCCAAATATAATAGGTATATCAAACAGTTCATGATGACTTAGATAAATCTGTCTCTAGTCTGGAAGGATACTTATTAGACGTTAAGTGTTGAGTGTCTGCTAACATTTGGTGCTTAAAACAGAATTGATTTTATTTGGCCCATTGCCTGCTAAATAGCAGTTCCTCATTTATGGTACCATTTGTTGGGATATAAAATTGCCTCCTCACTGAATAATTTTGGTGTTATATTTGACCCTGAAACTTGTTCTGAGGGCCACATTGTTAAGTCTTCATATTTACATGTCAGGAATTTAGCAAGGTTAAGGACATTGCTGTTTCAGCAGGATCTACAGCTCTTGTTTTATGTCCTACAACATCAAGGTTGGAATACTTAAATTCATTGTTTGCAGACTTTTCCTAGCTGTTTGTTGTACATACTTCAGCTGTATAGAATTCAACACCTACAGCATTTGCTAAAAATCAGCTACTGGAGAGTATCTGAGGAACGTGTTGGCTGTCTGTCAAAATCATTCTGAAATACTTGTCTGTATTAGAAATTATGCTGCTTAGAAATTAGCTTGTTTAGAAAGTAGAGGTAGTTGATGCCATCTGAATACCTAAAGCAGATTCTTTATAGCAGCTTGGATAATTTTTTTTAATGAGTGAATTTGTGTGAATTTCCAATGATCTTTCTTATGAATTCTCTAGAATTCCCTATTCTTTTCTAGAATATGATTTTAGTTATTTTGAGGAGCTGCTTATTTAATAGTTTATTTAATTCCTTCAGAAGTCTTTCACTTGTACTGAAAGGAGTTGCTAAGCCACTTGAACTATTACTTGAAAAGCATTTATTTAATCTTAGATCTAAGTATTTGACCTGAATTTCCTTTAGTTTTTGTGAAACCCTGTGGTTTTAGAAAATGAGCAATGGAGTTGAAGAATGATCAGCTGATATTCAGCCTTGAAAGTCATGAGAGATAGTGGTCCTCAGTGTCATTATTAATCACATAAAGACAATGGTGTTAAATTATACAATGTTAGGCTTGCCAACGGGCAAACTTTATTGCTCAGAATGCTTTTCAGTTTTCTATTTATTTTCTAATAAACTGAATCAATAGATTTCTCTCATTATTCCCATTTGACATATTTACATTAAGTTTTTCTAAAAAACATGTCCTACTGTCAGCACTGATCACTGTTGGGTATGTGATAGAAAGTAACTGCAGTATTTTGATAGAGCATGCAGTGTGTGTTTCTGATGCTGTGTGAATCAGGCCACTACCACTTCTCCCCTACACTCTGCAGAATTGCTGTGCTCACTAAATTATAGGTATGTGCCCAAATCTTGCTGCCTTTGCTAATCAAGCTGCACGTTGTCACAGTCTTGTCATGGAGAAAAAGAAACTTACAATAGGAGCTAAGAAATTAGTGTTTTAACAGTCTAATGAAATACAAATAGTAATTGTTTGTCCAGTATAATACTAAAAATACCCTTAGCCCAACTTAATACAGACAGGCCTCATTAGTTATAGTTATAATTGTTACACATGAAAATCAGCCAACATCTACATCTTTGTTCTGATGTTATACTAGTCCCTCCAGTGTCCTTCTGGGTCCTGAGGCTGAAACTTCAGGCATCCTCCAGGAGAAGAGATGAGCAGGGAAGGACATTGTTGTCAGCATCCTGATATCTTTGCCAAGAGGAATGCGATGTTCATGGTGGTGGGAGTGCCCTCTTCCTCAGTCCTGGGTCCACTTGGGTTACTCTGGTGTATTCTTAACTTGGTCTCCTTCTTTCACATTAATGCCACGTTGAAACTTGAGAGCTGTACACTAGCTTCCCTCAGCTTTAACTGACATCAAAGGTTGATGTTCATTAGAGTGACTCCTTGTGTTTGTCAGACCATTTCCCTAGATGACATTCACAATGCATATGCTTAGAGAGTTATAAAGTCATAGTCAATCAATCACTAGACAACTGTTACAATAAACAAAATCAATTAAGTTCAAGGCAAGCCCAGAAAATCTTGAGATCCTGCATAATCAGGACAACACAGCCTTCTACTAAATAAAACAAAGATCATATTTACAGGACTACAACAGACAAGGAAGGAGATGATGTCTGCAGCCTTCTTTCTGAATAATCTTGGCCAGAAACTGATTGCATAATAAGGGAAAATAATTTTTTTAGGTAGGTCATAACTTTCAAAGCAAGACTGATGAAACAAAGTATTACAGCAAAGTTAGACGTCTTTCTTAGTATTCCTTTTGGAATGTGGTATGCAACCACAAGCAAGGCAGCATAAACTTCATGTAAACTAATCAATCTATAAGGACCCTAGGTTGTTCTTACATAACACAATGAATTTAATGAGTGAGGCTTAGTTTTTCTGAAGCTGATTTTGCTTGGTTAACTTATTTAAGAAATAAATAATTTCTGGAACTAATTGAACATGGAAATTCATCATGGAAATACAAGGGAACCTTGAATTTTATTTATTAATTGTAATTTTGGTTTTATTTTTCTTAATTAGCTATAGCAATGTCACTACCAGTGTGAGAAAGGGACACCAAACACCAGAACACAATGTTGTTACATATTGACCCAAAATAAAAACTTGATATTGCCTTAATTAATCTAGACATCCACCAGGAGAAAAAAGAAGTGTCCTCTAAACTAAGCTTTGGAATGATTGCTTATTCTTGTCTCCATCTCCTGCGAACTCTATGGGAGTCCAACATGCGTGGCTTTCAGAAAGGAAATAACAGCACTCATCAGGCTTTATCAAATCATTATTTGGTTGTTGTATAAGAAAACTGAGATGGAAATATATTCAGTCAGTATGGTTAAGAAGAGATGAAACTCATTCAATATGCATACTGTTGTTTATCTCTATTATTCTAGTACAAGAGCATCAGAATATTATTGGAGGAAGAATCATCCTAGAACATAAATTCAATTTAAATATTAACAAGACTTAAATTTGTACATCACTGTTGGAAAAAGCACATCTTGTAGACACAAAGATGCTATTGAAAATTTACACCTGAATTAATATCCTTTTTGGTATCTTTCATGCATCACCATGCTTTTTTCGTCTGAATGAATAAGATCAGCAGAATACAAAGACATGTTGAGCAGGTTTTTATCATAAGATTTTGTCACCTGTTATTCATCCTTAAGTACCACAACTATCCTCATTTTCTTGGATTTCTTCGAAATCTTAAAAACATTACTTCTTAATTCAACATCGTATATTAGGTTCAGAAAAGTGATATGTGTTTATTACTATTTTTAGGATGCATCAGAGATGACCCTGGAAAAATACATTATACTTCATACACATTTGGTGAAAAAAGTGAGACTGACATATTCATGGCTATGGCAGAAAGTGCTCCAGTGCGTAAAAAAAAGACACTTTCTAAAAGTAATTAAAAATTCCTTAGACTCTTTGGATTTAGTGATCCCCACCCCTGCTGACACCTTTTCTGATGGGTGCTATCCACCAGAAGGGCATGTCACAGGTCGACCCTGTGTCACTGTCAGGGAGTTGGGCCTCTCCAGGTCATTCTCATACAGACCTGATCCAAGGTTACACAGCTGAGCATGAACACGGAGAGCTGTATGTCCAGGAAAGCAGAGAAGAGCTGCAAAGCCTTTGGTGCACACAGTATCCTCACTCTACCAACTCTCAAAATAGTCTCTGCAGGTAATGGAAGGTTTATCTTGCTCTTCTTTAAATATGTCAATTAAAAAAGAGAACTTTGAGATCTTGTGCTCAGAAACCAAATAATCCTTAATGCAATGTGCATGCTAGGCAAGAAGAAATCTTTGTTGAGGCTTTCAGAAGTTCACTTCAGCTGTTGACTCCTCCAGCGTACAGTTATGTGTCAGCTTATATAGATCTCCATAACAGTTACCTACTGCAGATATCTGCCTTTGGTAACAACTTTTCCAGCAGTATTCCTTGAGAATCTTTAGGAACAATTTTCCTGTACTTCATCTGTCTGAAAAACTTTTAGCGATAGTACTCAAGCTGGTCTAAACCAAGCAAGCAAACAAACAAACAAACTGTCATGGTTTAACCCCAGCCAGCAACTAAGCACCACACAGCCGCTCACTCACTTCTCCCCCCAGACCCAGTGGGATGGGAGAGAGAATCAGAAGGAAAAAGCTAAAACTCATGGGTTGAGATAAGAACAGTTTAATAGAACAGAAAGAAACAAACCAATAATGATAATAATAACAATAAAAAATGTCAATAATAATAATAGAAGGATTGTAATATACAAAACAAGTGATGCACAATGCAATTGCTCACCACTTGCTGACCGATGCCCAGTTAGTTCCCGAGCAGCAAACCACCCCCCTCCCTCAGCTAACTCCCCTTAGTTTATATACTGGGCATGATGTCACATGGTATGGAATATTCCTTTGGCCAGTTTGGGTCAGCTGCCCTGGCTGTGTCCCCTCCCAACTTCTTATGCCCCTCCTTGCTGACTGGGCATGAGAAGCTCAAAAATCCTTGACTTTAGACTAAACATTACTTAGCAACAACTGAAAACATCAGTGTTATCAACATTCTCCTCATACTGAATCCAAAACTTAGCACTATACCAGCTACTAGAAAGAAAATTAACTCTATCCTAGCCAAAACCAGGACACATACTTAGCCCAACATTTTTTTTATTTAACATCCAATTGACATATAGACCAAAATTATCAACATCATATAGGAAATACCAAAAATTATATGCTCAAGTATTGCATCTTGTCTGTAGTTCTCATTCTCCTATCTCAAAAAGGATTCAATGAAACAGAAAAATTAAGATGACAGGCATGGGATGACCTGCCTAAGAAGAACCACTGAGTAGATCAGGACTCTTCAGCAAGGAAAAAAGGTTACCAAATACATACTGGAGCTGTCACAGAAAGGATAAACAGAAAGCAATTCTATGATAAACAGAAAGCAAGCACTATGATTAACCTGCATAATCCATTGTTGCAGGATTTTATAGATGCTAAGACTTTATATAGGGAAGTCTAAAGAAGTAAATGAAATATACAACTTTTGAAGAGAATTGAAAGACATCTCTTCCAACTGTTTATGAAATCACTGTAGGATGGGAGAGTACTTGACAAAGTTTCACTATATGCTTTCCGTAGGCTTATGCAGTTTCTGAAGCTTCTATGTTTTGGCCACTGTTTAGAAACTTTCATCAGACAGTTTTTATGGCTGTCCTTATGTTCTTACTGAGATTTCCATCTTCTCTTTGTTCTGATCCTGTGTACTGAGCTGTAAATTTACCATGGTTTCCATTTGTAAATCCAGCAGCTACTTCCCCAAGGCTTTTGAGAACTTTACTACAAACAACCTCTTCTATTACCTTCTCACAAATGTTTTGGAATTGTACAGTGTTATCAAATGAACAATTGTGTCTTCTCCTATTGCCCTTGTTCTTTTTTTCCATATACTAGCATAGTTGGGAGGTTTAGGCAGAGGCTTTCATCAGAGTCCTGCATTATTCATGGGCTAACTTTTGCAGTAGAACTTCTGCCTCTTCATTTCTGGGATGAGTCAAAACTTTCTAAGGAAAGCCTCTGTTAAGTACTCCACTCCCTCCCTAAGCTGAAAACTGGCAGGAGTCCACTGTCCAGCTTGAGGTGTAAAGAGAAATCTTGAAGCTCGCTGCAGCTCTATGGGTGCTCAGATACTGTATGTCTGCTGAAGGGGGGAAGGTACCAAATTCAGAGCCTGTCACAATGAGACAGTCCTAAAATGTTAGTCAAGGTCACTTTGAGTTCACTCATCAGTTCACTGTGACTCCCATTTCTGATACTGCCTTGTAATTTCAGTGCATTTTTTTTTGTTTTTCCTCATCTGCTGTGGCTTTGTTCTATTTTTTTATTTAATTTTTTAATCAAACTGGAATTCTTCTGATAGACTAGCTTCATTTAGCAGGGCTTTATCTAAGGACCAAAACTATTCTAAATGACTGTTCCAAAAGGCAAATGGACTGCTGGCTAGAGGAAATTAACTACCTAGTAATCTTTTTATAGTAATGCTGGTTTAGCAGTGCTTTGAATTCTGTTGCCTTTCCCAGTGTCATATACCTTCCTCAAAGCAAAGCTTTTTATACTCAGGTCTGTCAAATGGTGTTTGCTCCAGACTGACTCATCAATGCCTTCTTTAGCTCTTTCCACAAGCATTCAGTTGCCTTCTTTTTTTTTTTTTTTTTTGTAATCCTGTAGTGTCCCAGATTGCCTCTAACAGTTTTCCACAGGAAAAAAAAAATTGCTTTAATGAGGACAGTCCTTTCTATTGTGTAGATATTTTGCTCCTGAGAGGAGTGTTTCTGGTATATACATATATATATTTCCGTGTGTGTGTATGTATATATAAAAATTTCTTGTACTGAATTTCTCTAGCCAAATTAATTCAAAAAATCAACCCTGTTGACTTACAGATTTTATTGCTGTTTGGAATAATTTATGGACTAGTAACCTGCTACAACCTCTGACTCAGTTGTGCCTCTGTAAAATCTTTAAGCATGTTGTCTCCTGTTATGTGGTTGGTGCTAGGCATGTGGAAAGGCCTCCAACAGATTCCTGAATTACTGGTTTGTAAACTGGGTTATGTGGTCAATTGGAAGAACATAGCCTTTGGGTACTCTAGAGACTTTGTATTGGGATACTGATTACTCTGAAAGTGCCTCCAATTTTAAAGATTGCTACTTCCAAAGGAAAAGATGACTTTGATGTTAGTGAGTTATCTCAAAACAGTTGGAGATAAAATAATAGCCTATCAGAAAACAGCATCAGCGCATGGCAACCTACACATCATCAGGTCTCAAGACAACATTTAGCCAAGATAAGCCCAAGGCTTCTTTTTCCTTAATTAAACTTAATTAGGTTGTCTTTCTAAAGTTTCTTCATGAAGCAATGATTGGAGCCATTGGAATAGTGGGTAGAACTTTCACTGATTTGTTTTCAGGAGATCTGCACTTAGGGCAGGTGGGCAAAACTGTTTCCAGATTCATTCATTCCCACAGGGACTGTACTTACTCAGATGTAGGGTGGTTTGGGGATGTCTTGTACTTGCACCTATCTTTGTGAACATACACAAAAGCAAAACATATTGTTTCACTTAAAAATACACTCATAGAATTTCTTTCTATCTCAATATCTCTGTGGCTGTGAGAACTACTATTCTGATGATTAATCCTTTACTATTCAAGTGTTAATTTCTGATACTCATGCCATGTTCAGAAGACTTTCATGCATATTCAAAAAAGGAGTTTGTTTTTACACACTTCCTGATTGCCGTCTCTCAATAAACATCATAATGTTTCCATTACTGGGTCACGATACCTTTCCATGATGGTAAAAGTCTTCTATTTGCTTAAATGAAAATGAGCAATTATGTATATTTATAACTATCCATAATACAAATTTAACAGATAATCTTGGAAATATAGGGATGAATTTTGTTTTCTGGCAATCCATATTTATGGCTTGCTAAAATTACTAGTATTCTGCACATATACACTTATATAGTAATATGATAATTCAGTCATTGGGCATTTTAAGAGACAACTGCTGCTATTGTCAGATGATAAATTATTAACATAATAGAAAGTAGTACTGATTGAATAGCGTTATTCTGATAAAATATATTTTTAAATAACTTATTTATGGTTTCTCTCTTTATGATTTTACTTATCTAAAATAAAGCCAACACTAGGAAACTACTTTCTGCAGGTTTTATCTGATTATATGAATAATTCCAAGTTGTTATACACTAAATGTGAATGACATATTTGGTTGCTTAAAACTTTTAGTACAGCAATTCTAAAAGCCCAGAAACCAAATAATACACACAGTGGAAATAAGAGAATTGTATACATTTGAAAAACTGCTTTTCTCAGTGTTTCACAAGTAACTTCAGGATTATTAATTATAAAACCTGTATGTTCAAATGATAAACTGCATGATATAATGGTAAATAATTTGTATTGCCATTTTTTTGTAATATGTTTAAGAAAAGAAATAGGTAAAAAAACCCCAGAATTTGCTGTTTGAAGTCCAGCATAATTTTACAGGTGTATTTTCTATTCTGAAAAAAACTGGAGAATAAATCCATTTTGAATGCCTCTCACTCCGCCCCCTCCCCCCCGACCCCGCCAAAGTTTTTGGT
>JANZLQ010000095.1:28355125-28383148 GCA_026212715.1 Elanus axillaris
GACCCCGCCAAAGTTTTTGGTACAGATCTTCAGAATGAGAAGAATGAAACCAAAGGAGTTGATCACAGATAACCTCTAGGATTTTGTTGTTATTTTTTCCTTTTTACCCAGTGAAATCTTCTTGCCACTTTTTTCCCTTGTAATTTAATTCTGAAAGAACCTTTGACAACTTAACCCTTTAATGACTAAGTACAAACTATGCAGTTAGCTATCTACTATCATGTAGAAGGATTCTTTACCCTTTCTTTTTGTGTTTGAGCATCACACTTTTTCAGAAGTACAACTAAAATTATGTATATGTTGAAGAAAGTCTGATATGGAAAATGATCTTGGCAGTTAACAGCATCAGTGTAAAGCTGCAGTTTAAAACAAACAAAAACATTTAATGTGATCAAGGTACCATACCAACTATTTCTAGAAGATACTTTGGTCTTTGCAGTGTTACAGTTAAAATAAGGGGTGAATGGTCTATGTTGTTTCACACCATGACATTACTCTGTAGCTAAACAGAGTATTTGAAATTATCTTACACTACAAAAGAGTTATTATTCTGACATAGGAAAAGAAAATAACTTTGCCTGCTCATTTCCATCAGTGGGAGTTGCTCATTGTCAGCACATTTGAAAGTAAGGTCATACCCTTACTGAATTTGACAATATAGTACATCATAACCTTCAGCTTCAAGCTTTAAGGTTCAGATTTGCTGTATTTTCAGTGGGAATCCTGGGGTCACAGCTTATACAAATTCAACTGTTTTCTCTCTACTCTTAAGACAGTTGTCTGTATCCACTGCTACCATCTATGCCCAAGTTTAGATTAATATCTTGCATAAAACTGTAATACATACGCTCTTCAGCAGGGTAAGTCTAATTGTAGCTTCAATACTAAAAAATACATATATCTATAACTATATCTATTACTCATTCCCACAACTCTTCTCTCCTCCCCTGCCTCCTTTAGCATGTGTTGTGGTTTAACCCCAGCCAGCAACTAAGCACCATGCAGCCACTCACTCACTTCCCCCCACCCAGTGGGTTGGGAGAGAAGATCAGGAAAAAAGAAGTAAAACTCGTGGGTTGAGATAAGAATGGTTTAATAGAACAGAAAGGAAGAAATTAATAATGATAATGATAACACTAATAAAATGACAACAGTAATAGTAAAAGGATTGGAATGTACAAATGGTGCACAGTGCAATTGCTCACCACCTGCTGATCGACACCCAGTTAGTACCCGAGTGGCGATCCCCCCGCCCCCCCCTTCCCCCAGTTTATATACTGAATGTGACGTCCCATGGTATGGAATACCCTGTTGGCCACTTTGGGTCAGCTGCCCTGGCTGTATCCTGTGCCAACTTCTGATGCCCCTCCAGCTTTCTCGCTGGCTGGGCATCAGAAGCTGAAAAATCCTTGACTTAGTATAAACATTACTTAGCAGCAACTGAAAAGATCAGTGTGTTATTCTTATATGAACTCAAAACATAGCACTGTACCAGCTGCTAGGAAGACAATTAACTCTATCCTGACTGAAACCAGGACACCATGCAACTCTTCTTTCTGTTTGGAGCATCATCATTTCAAATTATATGTTTGAATGATGAAATACCAGAAGCAATTTCACACACTGTTTCATTGCATTTGTTTTCATTATTGTTTTTACTACCAAAGAATCATGTAGTTTCCAATTAGAGTTTTTCTTTCAGAAATGGGTCTGTAACTGCTGCTAAAATAACAGATAAGTCTATTTGATTTATAAGTTATTCTTAGCTCATACTACTGGGGTCTATTATACTGCAACTTATTTTTTTAAAAAGTTAAATGTTGTATTGATGGGTGATGGCTGTAATATAACTATGATACCCTTTGACAATCAAGGAATGGTTGGATGGGACATGATCCACCTTACTAAGAGGAGCAAAATCATCTTTGCCAACAGATTTTCCAAGCTGTTAAGTTGAGCTTCAAAGTAGGAACAATAAGGGAGAGAGACAATGAGCAACTAACAAGGGAGGAAGTGGTGGACCATGTAGGCAAGCAGAGTGTGGGCTGACATGAACATGAAGGACCTAGTAATCAGCAAAACTGGACTGAAGTGGCATCACCCCAAGTGTATGCATGTAATTAAGGAGGTGCCTATCAGACAACATTATGGGGAAAGCTCTTATACTCTTCCTGAGGCTTTCTTTAGACAACTGGAGGAAGCCTCTTGTTTGCAGGCTCTGGTCCTCTTGGGGGACTCAGATTGTGCTGATGGACAACCCTAATGTCTGCTGGAGGGACAGCAAAGCACCAGCAGTCCAGGAGATTACTGGAGTACGTTGATGATAATTTCATAACACAGTTGATTGAGAAGCCAATGAGGTCAGTTATTCTGCTGGACCTCATAAATTTGAATAAGGAAGGAGTAGTTGGATGTGATGGTGAGGGGCAGCCTTAGCTATGGTCATCATGAGACGGTGAAGTTCAGGATCCTGAGAGGACAGAACAAGGCAAAACACATAATCACAACCCTGGGCTTTAGAAAAGTAGACTTAGGCCTGTTTAGGGATCTGGTTGGAAGAATCCCATGGGAGATAGTCCTGGACAGAAGGGGGGGTCTAGGAGAAGTGGTTGGTTTTCGAGGATCTCCTCCTCCAAGCTCAAGAATGACCCATGTCAAGAATCAGAAAATCAAGCAAAGATGGCAGGAGGCCTGCAAGGATGAAAAGAAGCTCCTGATAAAACTCAAAGATGAAAAGGAAGCATATAAGAGGTGGAAGCAGGGTCAGGTGACATGGAAGGAATGTGGAGACACTGTCCAAATCAGGAATGGGGTTAGGAAAACCAAAACCTACCCATACTTGAATCTGGTGAGGGATATGAAAGGCAACAAGGAAGGCTTATACAGCTACATCAGCAACAACAGAAAAACTAGGGAAGATATTGATTCACTCCTGAATGGGTCTAGGGACCTGGTGATAAAGGATATCAAAAGGGCAAAGGTACTCAACAGCTTCTTCACTTTGGTCTTTTCTGGTATAGCCTGCTTTCAGGAATCCCAGGCCCTGAGACAAGACGGAATGTCTGGACTAAGGAAGACTTACCCTTGGTGAAGAAAAATCAGCTTAGGGAATATCTAAACAAACTGGACACGTACAAGTCCATGAGCTCTGATGGGATATACCCAGGAGTGCTGAGGGAGCTGACTGATGTCATTGCAAGGCCAACCCTAGTTATCTTTGAAAGGCCATGGTGTTCAGAGAAGGTTTCTAAGGGCTGTAAGAAGCCTGCTACAATGAGATGACTTTCTTGGTGGATAAGGGCAGAAGAGTAGATGCTGCCTATCTCAACTTCAAGTAAGGCTTTTGGTACTGTCTCTCATAGCACCCTCATTGACAAATTGATGAAGTACAGGCTAGGTAACTGGATAGTGGTATGGACTGTAAACTGCCCAAATTGCCAGTCTCAAAGCGTTCTGATCAGTGACACAAAGTCCAATTGGAGGCCAGTTGCTGTTGGACTACTGCAGGGATCAGTTCTTTTCAATGTCTTCATTTATGACCTAGATGATGGAAAAGTTCACAGCAAGTTCAGAGATGATATAAAACTGGAACAAGTAGCTGACACACCAGATGTGTGTGCTGCCATTCTGAGGGATCACATCACGCTAGAGAAATGGGCCAATAACAATCTTACACAGCTGAAAAGAGGGAAATGCAAAATCCTCCACCTGGGGAGGAATAACCCCAGGTACCAGTACACGCTAGAGGGTGACAAGCTGGAAGTCAGCTTGGCAGAAAAAAGAAGGAGGGGTTCTCAGTGACATCAAGCTGACTATGAGCCAGCAATGTGTCCTCACAGCAAAGAAGGCCAACAGCCTCTGGGGTTGCATTAGGCAAAGCTTTTCCAGCAGGTTAAGGGAGGTGATCCTTCCTCTCTGCTCAGCACTGGTGAGGTTGCATCTGGAATAGTGTCCAGATCTAGGTTCCTGAGGCGTAGACATACTGGAGAGTTTGGCAAAGGTCCACAAAAATGTTTAAGGGTTTGAAGCATCTGTCATACAAGGAGAGGCTGGGAAAGCAGGGCTGTTCAGTCTGGAGAAGAGAATGCTCAGGGGGATCTTATCTACATGTGTAAATACCTGATGTGAGCCTGGCAGTACAGAAATAGCTGAACTCTTCTCAGCAGTTTCCAGTGTCAAGACAAGAGGCAATTGGCACAAGCTGAAAACGAGGAAATTCCATTTAAACATAAGAAAAAGTTTTGGTTTGGGTTTTTTTTAATCTGTGAGGGTGTTTGAACATGGAAACAGGTTGTCCAGAGAGGTTATGGAGTCCATTCAGTGGGAGGGTTGGTCTACATGGTATCCAGAGGTGCCTTTCAAACTCAGGTATTCTAGGATTCTGACATAGATGATACTTTTCAGCATTAAGTAAACTCACCAATTAAAAGACTTCATATATCTATGAAATTAAACACCACATCAAAAGTATGATATTAAAAAAAACCCAAACTTTCTGAGATTCTTTTAACTTTCAATTGGATTAACACATACTTTGCTAGGAGGTCCCTTCCAACATAAGGCCAATGCAATTACTGCAACTCACCACCACAACATAAACCCCTAAAAATGACTTTTGTAGTTAGTGTTACAATTTGGCAGCTATCAAATGTCATTTTTTTCCCCTTTAAATATAGGGAATCATAAGGACTGCACCAAGCTGTAGATGAGTGTAATTTTTCATATCTACGTGGCCTCATAGAGCTAGGCTAATAAGTACTTTCAGAAAGCCTGTCTTTTTTTCTTTTTCAAAACCATTGTTTTTATTCCTTTTAAAGGTTGCTGAATGAACTAATTCAATGGAAGTTCAAATCATCTGATTGTCATGTGTTGCTGTTTTCAATTCATTTTCATTAGGTATTGTTTACAAGCACCATAACATCACCTGAAGTTCTTACTATAATAAGAGTTATTAAAATTAACGGTTACTCAGTGGCACATGAGGAACTTTAAGTTCTGAAATATATATGTTAGCATTATTTATTCAAAATGTATAGTCTTTTAGCTCAAGCCTTGAATTTCAATTTCACATAGATTTTGGCAGGATACCAAAGTTATTTGAATTCAACAGAAGACTTACATTGACTATGATGGATAATGATTTAAAATGCAAAAGATTCATAGATTCATCCCACATAGCACAGAGTACCCATAATGCTTAGTACTTTAATGACATTTAACAACATTATAATTTTTTAAATTTTTATTTTGTCTTTCAGAATGCAAGAGTTCTTTATCAACCCAATGATTTAGTGCAAATTTTCTGCTTGTCCACAGGTGGACAACATAAGAACTGGTTCAAAGCTTTAACTGTCACTAGAAGATCAGGTTCTCTTCTGTAAATCTGATTTGTAAATTGAAAAAAATTTCCAACATATCTAGGAAAAAATTCTTCAAAATGACACAAACACATGGACCAGTTGCCTCAATGATCAGTGTAATATAAAAGGGTACACCAAAAACTTATCTGTTTGAGTTCCAAGCATCAAAATATTTGTGGTAGATTAAACTTGTTATTTTTTTCCCATTTTGCTTGAATAGATATTTTTTCCTCTTTCTACCTGATTTCTGTTATATTTGGTTCACAATGGGGATAGCCCAAGAATATTTGTTGTATATATATCTCAGAAGACACAGAATTGAGTTTTCTGTACGTTTTGTTTAATCTTATTTCTCAGACCAGACCTTATCAGTGCACTTAATGCATATGTTCAGTTGTAGAGAAATAGGGGATAAGAAAAGGTGAAAGTGAAGGTGGAATGGAGACCTGGACAAAATTTGTCTTGCAAACAGGGGAATGAAAAGTGTTTTTTGTGGTGCCTCCTAATGAGACCTACTTATCTCACTGAATGTTGCTCTGTACTTCGCTTGCAACAGCATCTGCAGATTTGCTATTCTGGTTTCAGACATAGACAAACTAGACTGAAAATAAATAGTAACCAAAATGGGAAATATAGAAATATACTGATAAACAGCTGTTGTGATGTTTTTTGGGGTTGTTTTTTTCTTTTCTTTTCTTTTCTTTTAGAATCAGCTTGCAGTAAGATTTAATAAACAGCATATGCTTGTTGATAAAATAGTACAAATAGTCCAGATTTCTATCTGGCATCATTATTGATTAACTTGTAGAAAGTGAAAAGCTGTTCAGCTCTAAATATTTGATTCAACACTACTTGTAGATACATATATTAAGAAAGATGGATGAAAATAGAATTTTACTAACTTATGTTACAGAGGCATGCACAATCAAATCCAACAGGTGTTAAAAATCAAATCTATTCTTCAGTAAAAAGTTAGTTAGAACTCTGGTAACATTTGTAAGCCACAGGCTCAGTGATGTAAGGGGAATTAGTACCACACAGCTGACTTAAGAATCCTTAAGGTTTAGAAATGATGACTCAAAATGCACGTATCGGTCACCTAAAAGCTGAGGGCTCTCAACCTCCAGGAGTTACCTCTGGCGGTGCCCCAACCCAAGGGGAGAGTCCCTGACTGCAGACCCACTGCTCCGAGGAGGACTGACTCCCAATGTCCTCCGGCAGGGCTCCATTTATACCCTCGTCGAATCTGATCTGTGGTCATTTTAATCCCCATTGGCGAAAAGGTCAACACTTCCATGTACCTGACGCGCATTGGGTCGGTCAGTTCGGCTTTCAACCTGCGGCCTCTAGGGTTTGTTTCTTTTTCCCTCTCCTCCCTGCCCAGAGAACTTTCCTTTCCTGTTGGGGGGGTGTACTGCCACACTGTACCAAAAAAAAACTGGTCCTTATATATGTCAAGACCCTGCTTTCCAGGATGGGGTTGAAGTGCAGCACTCAATACCCAGACAGGAGATAAGCATATGTTTCAAAATCTGTGGTTATTAAAAGCTTAGTGTAGGAGAATTTTCTATCATTCATATATATTTCTATGAAGTCTTAGAAAACTGAGGAAACTGAAGGGTAGGAAGCTAATGACACACAGTATTTCAAAGGAGTCAGAGAGAAACAATGTATCTGTCAATTTTAAGTCTGCTACTATTCACAGCAGAAAAACTCAAATGAAATGGAATGCACTGTACAAAAAATAATGATTAGTTTCATCATGAATGTCAGTCACATGGCTTTGTATAACAGCTCTTACTCAGTATACATAACCATACTTAAGGTGTGTTAGTGCATGTATACATAACTTTATGCTTTAGATTATAAGTTGGTTTAATTTGTTTAAATGTCAAAATTGGTTTGACGCCTACAGAAAAGTGTAAAAAGAAGTTAAGAGGTACAGCCCAGAATCTAGTTGAAGATGGTAAAACATCATCTGTGAATTACTAGTGCCAGGGCTGGTTCTTACAATGGAGACAGTGGGATCCATTCCTACTAGCATTTCATCAAGGTTGAGTCCTTCCATCTTCTCTTTTGCTAAGCAGAAACTGCAGCAAGTGGATGGACAAGTAAGGGAAATAGGGAAATCCCAGTGCCAAGCTCAATGCCATAGCATGCCTAAGAAGTCCTTTTTGTACTAAGTGCCACATCAAGTAAAAATAATTAGAGCTCTTCTCTGAGTGGTGGGATCACATATGGGTCTGAGTTGTGCCAAAGATATTCAGTACATTTTTAGTGGCCAAGAAGGTAAAATCTTACAATAAATCAGCTTGGAGACAATTTCTCAGGGCTGGTTTGTCCAGTCTCTGGCTCCTGAATACAAACTTCACACAATCACAGAAGAAAAAAAAGAAAAGCTAATGCAAATATTGATTACTATGAGTATTGAGTACAATACAAATGGTATTGAGTAGCAACAAGGAAGTGGTTTTCCTGTGATAAACCGGTCAGATTGTTACTGGAGCAATATCTCTAATTTAAATTCCCACCTTTCAGAAATGATGTTGAAAAAGTGGCTCACGTGAGAGTGATTCCAAGGCCTGGAGAACAAGACAGGTAAAATTCCTGAAGATCGTGCCATAAGTTTTAAGAAAGCAAAGCTATGTCATTTAGTTTACATATGGTTATAAAGTGACTATTTCATGTTCTATGAATATGAACCATTTCTGAAAAGAAGATTATTTGAAATTTAGAAGAAAAGGATACAAAAATTCAATGGGTAGATATTGAAACAAGGTCTATCAAGTCTCTTTGTAAGAGATTAACTACTGGAAAAAGTAAACCATGTACTTATTCATGGAAGTGAAAGTTTTCCTTCTCTCCAGAGTAACAGAACACTTTTCTTAATAAAGTATGTTATTCCTCACTATGCATTGTTTACTTAGTGTCACTCTTACGCGAGTGTCACAAATGACATTAAATTTGATGACTGTAATGTTAAAAGCTCGAAAAAATCTGAAATACAAGTTCCATGGGGAAATGTCAGGTACAGATGTGAATTTCATCTAGCATCAGAAAAAAATTTCAAATTAAGAGCTTCGAAGCTTTTATTTTATGGGGCAATCAAAATGCTACCTTTAGTTACAGGTAATGAAAAAGCATCAATTAAAAGAAATCATGTCAGTTTCAAGAAACAACTTTTTTTTTAAATTGCTGAAACTCTTGACTATTTTTTCTCTTTTATAAAACTGAACTGTCAAAATAGCTAGATTTTCAAGATGTATGTGATGTTTTAGTGTGTGGAATTTTCAGCTATTGTTTAGCCTTTTCTGGAAATCAGTAATAACATTTTGTGTTTAGGTTTGACTATGGTTTTAATTATTATTTAATTATTATTAAAGTAAGTTATTTTAAAATATTAAATATACTGACTATGATTAGGATTTTTTGACTGAAATTCTTTGTACATAAAATTCTATTTTTTCCGTGTAAAGATGAAAACATGTATGGAGAAATTAAGGTACAGTCACTGTAGGTAAATGCAATACTAGCCTCACAGAATTCAGATATCTATTTGCCTATCTATATACTTAATTAGTTTTGATCTTGTTTGTTTGGATTTTTTTAGAAAATGATTTTGCATTTGCCTGTGTTATTGCCAATGTTTTGTCCATTGTATCTTGGGATCAGTTTGGGAATGATTTATTATTTCCCATGTTATTATTAGCAAAAATAGAATTTATAATTCTTTTTTCTCATGACCAGGTCTTACATGTCACAATAAACATAGTATAATAAAAACTTATTTTTTATTTTTTATGTGCCACTTTAATCAGTCAAGATGTGATATGACAGAAGATTCAAGCTTCAACTTTATCCCTTTTAGACTTGTTTTCTGCAACATGTTGTTTTTGCTATAAAGTTTCCCCAAATCCATTAGCTATTCCTGTAGAAAACTCACCATTTAAAGGCTAAAACAAACTAGTCCCAGACTGGTTTACACAACTATACCAACTGAGGATTGCAATAGTTTAGTTCTAAGAAGTAAACCCAGAACTTAAAGACAGAAACATTGTATTCTTCTGGCACATTTTATTTCAAATAAAATCTTGATTTTGTAATTATACATTAAATTGAGAGGAAAAGAAAGTGAAAGCATTACAAAACCACAAAAATCTCTCTGCTTTAATATAAATTCAAAATAAATTAATGAATTCATCAGGCTTCCAGTTAAACAATGTAATGACCTAACAGGTTTTGTTATCTTGAACTTCCCTGCTAAACTTACTACTTTCCTGATGAAATGGCTTGCTGCTTCCAAAACATTCTCCCTGCTTACAGACATGATGTGCTATTGGTATCATCTAAGTATTAATTATATATTCATTAAATCTGTCAGAGTTCATTATTATCAAATGGCATTTCATTATGATGTTTCAAAAATGCTATCAAAGTTACAAGTTCACACTTGGAGACTAATGCACAGAATTAAAGAAACAAAACAAAAAAAACCCACTTGTTTTTATACAAAACGCACAGTGGAGCTGTATTAAAATACCCAATATATATATACTGTGAAAATAAACCACCTGTACTTTTTTCTATTTTTAAAACACAGACTGGTGGATGGAATTATTCTCAGGAAAAAAAAAGCTAATATACTGAGAGAGAGCAATACAAAAAAGAATCACTATCACAAGGTGATAATTTACCTTTACAAAACAGAGTTTTATAAATAATTTTAATTAAGGAATTATTATTTGCAGATTAATTAAAGAATTATTATTTGGCTAGTATCTTCAGATATGCAAATTATTTTCAGATAAACTACATATTAGAAAGGAAAACCTCACCTTTTAAAAATACTTATTAGCTAAAGCATTCTCATAATTCACTGATGCACTGTCAAAAACTGAATATCCTAATACGGTGATATATTTGGTTGCAATATCTCTATTAAGGCCAACATTTCATGTAAGGATAACATTTATTTGAAACACAATTTTATACAACTCAGAGTTCACTAGACTAGTATAGTCATCAGAGAGGTGTGCATCTTTTAATTTTTTTTACTTTTATAATGATTCATCATTTACAGTTATTTAAAATTAATTACTAGCAAAATTATATATAGACTTGATTCAGTAGATATGATAATTCTATGTTGAATCATGACTGAATAAATATTACAAAAGCAGAGATGCCACAGAGAGGATGATGTGGATTAAGGACATGTAATGCTTGGAATAATATGTGATAAGGAATAAAAACAGCTTGGCTTTGGGAATACAGATCAATTTGAAATAAATGCATATATATTGTTATTTGTAAATTGACCACATTCTATATTGTATCTCTGTAAAAAATAGAAGCATGGAATACTGTAAGACCATCTTTAAATCCAGCCTTTAGAGTAAAACTCCATTAAAAATATATTCAATTTCAGTGATGAGTGGGTTATCAAACATGCTATGGCAGCTTATACCAGCCTCTGAGACAGACTATATATTATGTAACCTGTGGTCACCTATTCAATGAAAGGGAAAGGGCACATTGAAGAAAGAAAGAAAGAAACAAATAAAGTCAAAGGATTTTTAAGAGGACAAAGCCAAATAATAATAAAAAAAGATTGACACTAGACACAGAAAGAAGAGGGCAAAGGGTTTGCAAAGCCAGCATGTCTATACATGCCAAGATGACTTTCAGTCTTCTCAGTCTGGTACACTTAATTCATTTTCTATTTGTTATTCTATTGGCAACCAAGCTTCTAGACCATGCATTTGTCAGCATTGAATTGCATTTGCTTCATGTCAGAAAACCATATATAAAGGCCTTCTGCTATTTTTTTGTTGTCATTGCTTGCCACAGCTCTGAACCTTGGAGTACTGAGTGTGCAGGGAATTTGGGAACAAGTATGGTTATATTTTAAAGCTTCGTTTAAGTGAGGAATGTTGCCTTTGAACTCGTTAAAGAGTGATTTATGGGGGGGATTTCTGGGAAGTTGGTTTATTGGACCTTTTTTCTTTTCTGTAAAACTTCATCCTTTCCAGTATTTCTGAAAAAAAATAAAGGACTACCTATAAATGGGTATCCTTACCTTTCTAAGAGGTCCTTTTACCTTGGAAGGTTCTATCTATACAGAGTATCAGTTTCTAGTACTACCATGCTATTTTAGTTCTGGATTTGAAAAACAGCGGGAATTTATATGGTTGTAAAGACTGTCAGGTCACCAGACATCATCTTTTGTGAACATGTTCAGTAACAGGTCTAATAATGACCTAGTCTGTTATAAAGAAGAATCAAAGCATGGTGAGTAAAATCATGCCATCACTGCTGTCAAGAATTTGGTTAATGTCTTTGGCAGACTCAAATTTTTCACCCAATTACATTTTTTCATAGGAGAAAAGACTACATTTTTTTTATTACTGAATACAACAGGTTTGTTTATAGTAGGTAGAGCAAGCCTTGTGTTTCAGCCCATGCTTAGGAATGATCAAAACTCACAAAGAAAAGAAAATAATAATAAAAGTCTATACCCTCAGCCACTAAATCTACCCAATATTCAGGAACCAAGGTATATTAACTTACATGAAGTTAATACCATTAGACTATTGCCTATAGTGGAGCTAACTCAAGTATTTCCATGTGCCACTGCAGACTCAGAGTAGAGATGATGTCAAAGAGCTTGACATAGCATTTGATACCAAGTAGCTTGATCCTGGATATGCTGCAATACCCCCTATCTTCAGATGAAATTTGATGTGCAGAAACTGCAAAGAATCAAGTAAACTCCTGTTTTCTCTTTAGTTGTAAGAAGAATGTCAGTGGCTGTCATATACAGCATCCACTGCAAATTCCAGTTTCCAATTTAGCAAGCTTATAGTGATTAGCTCAGAAGTTGATTCTTCTTGTATGAAATACGTAAAATCAACCAATAATGTAATTGGGATGCTTGAGTAGATGTAGCCAAAAAACAGAAATACCACACACCTTGAAGGATTACATTACAGTAGAGGGAAAAACTGTTTTAAAATTAAACTGACTCCTTTAATCTTCACTAAACGGCTCCAGTATTTCAGGTGCTCTGAGAATATCTAAGCAGTGAGTTTATAAATTAGATCTAACAGATCTTTTTATGATAATGGCTTGGATCCATTCTATCAGAAGATTTCCAGATAGATTTTTTTCCCTGTAGTTCCTAAAATTTGGTGTTTTCTTTAAGAATGAGGGTTTTTTGCTACCTGAATGTATGGAAGAATAGAAATATTGATCTTAATAACTATAAGATTTGAAAGTATGCCCACATCCAATTTACTAAATTCAGATTTCCTAGCAACTCTGAGGAGATAGTAAAAATGTGATTCTGTTTTAGGAGTGATAGGAATACTTAATGAAAAAAGATTTAGTTTTTTGTTAAAATTATTACAATTACTTATTGCAAATATTTGGTAATTTATTCAGTAGGTGAATTTATGTAAGTATATACATATATTGAATGTACATATAAATCTTAGAACAAAGAGTGGTTTGATTTTGAAGGGCCATTTAAAGATCACCTAGTTCCAACCATAGGAACTTCCCATAGGCAGGGACATCTTCCACTATATCAGGTTGCTGAAAGCCTCATCCAACTTGGCCTTGAACCAAGTGATGGAGCACCCACAACGTTGCTGGGTGACCTGTCCCAGTGCCTCACCACCCTCATCATAAAAACTGTCTTCCCTACATCCAATCTAAATCTACCTTCTTTCAGTTTAAAACGTTGCCCCTTGCGCTGTCGCTACAGGCCTTGGTAAAGTCTCTGTCTTTCTTATAAGCATTCTTTATATACTGAAAGCCCACAATAAGTTCTCCCTGGAGCCTTCTCTTCTCCAGACTGAACAAGGTCAACTCTCTCAGACTTTCTCCATAGCAGAGGTGTTCCAGCCCTCTGACCATTTCTGTGGCCTCCTCTGGAGCTGTTCTAAGAGGTCCATGTCTTTCTTGTACTGGGGACCCCAGAGCTGGATACAGATAAGCACAAAATGTAAAAACCCTTGGAAAAAAACATACACCAGAGAAAGAAATTGTGGTATATATCTATGTCTATATATATTATATGGAGTAAAAATAAACATAGTATGTTTTCTTTGTGATTATGACATTTGAAGAAAACCTTCTGTGTTTGCTTCTGGGACTAAATATGGTAAGTAAAATGTTAAGTTAAACAGTCATACAACTAAAATGTAAGAAATAAACACCTCTCTCCCCTTATATTTAGTACAAAAAGTAAAAATAGTAATAACATTTTTAATGTTCATTGGGTTGGAAAAGGTTTTAAAGATATCACTGGGTTATTAATTCATGAGATATCACTATTTCTCAGACTTTTCTGAGTGAATACTGAATATTTCTCAGTATTTCCTTCATTCCTCCATATCACATCATAGAAATATATGCAATACTTTCATAAGAAATATTTGCATTGATAACAGTGTTTATACAGCATGGGGTCCTGAAGCCCACATCCTCAAAGGTGATTTTGTTCCTAACTTCCACAAAAGCACATAATCTCCACTGAAATCAGTCATGGCGTCTCACAGTAGATACTACAAATGTATGGAATTGTAAAGAACTAAGGGTTTTATCTATTTCTCTCATAAATTAACCTCCACATAACAATAATTTAGATTTAAACTCCTGTATGAAATGTAGGGTTTCTTTATTTTCTCCTAAGATAAAGTTAATATATTAAGAAGTTTGTGATTCATGCTGCAAGTGGCATTTTCTAGAAGCTCCTATTGTTAGTACTAAAAATGCTTTACCATCTGTCTCCTTCTCTCTTCGCTCATTCATTTTGATGTCTGGAGTCATGCTATTTACTTATTGAAGAAAGAGAGAAAGTAAGCATAAGGAATGCAGATATCCTCATTTCAGCAAACTCTCTCCACCTTCTGCCTCCTGTCCCCTGAGTAAGCTTTTTTTTGCATGAAATCACATGCTTTGATGATGTATACCATCAGTAATGACACAGACTAAATATAACTCAAACACCAGATTGCATCTCCTGTCAAATAGTTTTCTAACTAGTAAAAGTCTTCATTTTCCTTTTGTCCAATTCCAGCAGCTTACTATGGGGTGAGAAAAAAAGATAGAAAAATCCAAATAAACCCCTAGAACAAAACCACAAAACAAAACCCAAAAATCAGCAACAAAAAACCACCCATGGTTTTATGCTTTTTCCATTTGTTTGTTTTTCCTGTTGTCATGGACACATCTCTTCACAGCTATCTTGTGCTTCTTCCTTTTCATAGGTCCTTTAATAACATCCATATGAAAAGTACTGTGGGTTAAAAAAAAAGTTGCAAGCACATAAAAGCAATACATAGCTACAGCTGACACTAAGCTGTGTAAGTAAGAATTAGTTGAACAATGTAGAAGATATGCCATGTTTGCATAAGCAACTTAAGAAATAAAGTGAATTAAATAAGAATGTATAGACTTGTAGGTTAACCAAAAAAAAAAAAAAAAAAAAAAAAAAAAAGTGTTCCACTGTCTGGTAACATCTCTTGTATTACATGAATATTAAAAATGGTTGTAGTACACTCTATCAAGCCTGTATTGTCTGGCTAAATTAGAATAGATAATTTTAGAAAGTCATACTAATTAAAGCATTCAAAGTGACTAAGAATACACCTTACATCTTGGTTAGGATTAATCACATTGTTAAAAAAACCAAACCCCATATTTTTCTTCTAGTGTTGATTTTGTTCCTAAGTAAAAATACCCTGCTCATGAAGAGTTCAATGGAAAAGATATGATGGATATATTAAGCTTGTTGTTATGCGTGGTTTATCAGTACATTGATTTTGCTAGTGGTGAAGGGAAGGTGATACAAACCTGTAAGAGTCCTGCCTTTGGCTTGATTGGGGTTTGTAAGCTTAGCAACAAAAATAGTCATAGTTTAAGACATGAAATTTCCCCTTACTTATTGTCTTCTTACATTGCAATGCAAAAGAACTATTATGTATGCTAAAATATGTAAAAATAGAAATGTATGCATGTGTACATGCACAAACACACACATGGACACATATATACAAGTTGTAAATTGTCAGGAAATAGGCTTATCTTTTGCAGCACAACATAGATTATTTCTGAGATATATATGTAGAATTTGCCAGTCCTTAACTAGAATATTACCAAATGTCTTTAATGTTTAGTATCTTACTAAAATTGTAGTCCATCCAGTTCAAACTGTACTTCAGCATTGCTGACTCATCTGCCTGCAACATAACAAGGTTAGCTATCACTGACTATGAGACAGTTACCCACATCCAGTCTTTAGTTACTTCATCTGTCTGCAGTCAGTCAACAATGAACTTGGTATTTTAAAAACAGTTGCATCCATGTGATGGTAAAATTCAGCAGCTATCTGGAGCTGGAAAATGAAGCACTGGGTACAGGCAGATGCTACCAGTGCAGAAATAAATGAAGAAAAAAATATAAATGAATATTTTAAACAAATTATTTAAAATAGATTTTTTTATTATTATTATTTCTATTTTAAAATGTTTGATTAGAATGCTTAGTTTTAGAATAAACTGTTGGAAACAAGTAGCAATTTGTATTAGTAATGAGCTCGGAAGACTTTATCAAGATGATGTCACAATTCGATATCAATTTCAAACCTGCAAGGAATTTGCCAGAAACAGAAGTAAAACAAACAGCCTCCCCCCCAAAACACCAAAACAAAACTGGTCTGTCAGGAAACCACCTGATAAGCCTTTAAACACAGGAACACAACCATCTCATAAATATAATGTATTGCTCCGATAAAGCAAAAGGTTTGAGAATCAGCAGAGCACTTGCAAAAGTGATGAATATGCAGTGATTGATGAGGATGTGTGCTTAGAGTGTGCTAATGAACAGCAATCCATTAGTGTAAACATATAATTTCTCAGTCATTACCTGTACATTAACATTTGATTTCATATCTTGTCAACATCAAGTGGAAACTAACACATAGCTGAAGAAAATTTCATTTGGATGACCTCTCAGTAGAAAAAATAGCCTAAGTCTTAAAAGAGCATAAAAGGACAAATTAATTTTCACCCTCCTAAGAGCTGTTTTGCTGAAGGCTGTGGTCGTGGACTGGTTTATTGGTAGGACAGCTTGAACTGTGTCTGCTTTCTGCATGATTGCTGAACCTTATTTTCTGTTGCTGAGCCTCTTTTAACCTCTGCAAATGCCAATTCCTTTAGAGTATCTGTAAAGTAAAAGTGACAGAAGTAAAAAATTCTGTCTAAAGCCAGTAGATATTGAAAATGTGAAGATAGATATTTACCCTAAGACCCTTTATTCCTGGGAAATAATCCTAGCAGCAATGAAAGTGAGTAACAGATGGGATTACGAATACTGAAATTCAGCTACTGACAATAGATGTTAATAATAAATACTGTAAAGAATATATGAACAACAAAACATGAGGCTAGATCTTACAGTTCATTTCAGAGGATAAAAAGAGCATTAATATCGCCAAGTCTCCAGATTTCTTTCTTGCTGATACGAACATTTAGTAAAGCAGAATGGTTTTTAATAAACATTTACTTATCACTGTCCATATCCTCTGTTTCCTGGGTGGCAGGGTCTTTATGGTCTTTACTAACTTTACATACAAGTAATTTTTCTTGCAAGTCACTATTACAGATTTGAACAAGGTTAGATATCTTGGGAATGAATGATTGACTGAAACACTTAATTACTCCAAATCATGAAATTTTAGTTGTCAAAACACAAAGTTTGAGATGCTGAATATATAAGAAAATCAGCAATAGTATTATATATACCACAACCAAAAGAACTTTAAAAGGGAATACTTAAATATGTTGTGTACAGTCCCATAGAGGACTGCATCTGCCTGGTTTTAAACTGCTTTCAAGCTCCCAGAATGTTAACAATGATCCAGGAAATGCCAAAATTTGCAATGTTATATAATGATTGGTTAACTGCAGAATAATTTCTTCATAAAATAGAACTTTGTGAACAATACTATTATAAAGATATTTTAATTTTCAGAGAAGTTTACTGTTTTGGGCTTTTGCTTTATTTCATTTTTGGTGCTAACCTAGGTTCTCAGTGAATGTTTTTCAAAATCAGCCCTCTTTTTCTGGCCTCTGTCAGTAATGATTAGATCCCTAAAGAAGTGATCTCCAGAATTATTTATATTCACCCCCAAAATCAAGGAAAAAAACCAGCCTTTGTCTACTTTCTTTTATAATTCTTTTTATACTATTTTACTTTTTAGTCTAATTTCATTGTGTTCCAAACCTGCCTTTTAGGCTGGAACTTTCATTATTAGTGAATGTCTGTAGTCTTCTGTATTTACAACCCCAGAATGCAAATTTAAAGACCATGATTAAGCATATTCTTTCTAAATTCAGCATCATTAACTGGTGAACAGACGTTTTACAAATGTAATTAAATGCACTATTTACTTGTCTATATTTGCAGAACGCCATGAAAAACATTTTTCAAGTTTGATTTATTTTGGGGACAGTTATTAAATACATTACTGCAACAATAGCAGATGAAAAATCAGTAATAAAGAGTTAAAATTAAAAATTATTGTTGCTCTGTGAAAAGAGGTTTCTAAGTAGGTCATTGCCTCCATAGAATTAAGTCCCTTTTTTTAAGCAAAAGGCTTTTTTGGGGAAAAAAAAAGAAAGAGAAACCCCCAAAACATCTGCTCTGACTGAAACACAATTTTGAGGGCATCGGAATGCCTTTGCAAATACTATTACATTTCATAGAACCACATGGCTATGATTTGGAATCAATTATTCTTTATTTGTCATAGATGGTTTCTTGAGCAAGGAATTTACATCACAATTAAATAACGATTTGGATCATGGCTGACTTACATTTTTGTAAAGGTTTTATAAACTATTTGGATTAAAGATCCTATAAAACTAGAAGGAAGGGATACCAAAGAAATATGGATAACAATGACATGTATGGTGTATCAGTTTGTTGAATTCTTCTTCTGTGGGACATGTCCCCAGATCTACAAAACACCTAGCTTGTTGGGACTGGGAGGAAGTGGTAGAAGAGGGAAAGGAAAGAAAGGAAAAGGCAACTGGAAGTGATTTCTTATGTGAAGTACTAAGAACAGAAAATCCTCGAATTGCTAGAGCAGCTAGCTTAGAGGAATACCTAAATATGAATAAAACCAATCTGTATTTTAAGGCTTTATGTAGTGTATTTTAATTTTTTAAAGCTTTTTCTAAAGGAAAACTTCTTTACCACAAATTTAGATTACCATTTAATACAGTACATACCAAAATGTTACTAAAAATTCAAAATAATTTCACCTAGCTGTACTGTAAATTGAATTAAAAAATAGCTTATGAACCCTGAGCAAAGTGATAGGACTACATGCGTGGAACTATTCTAGAGTAGGTAACATTTGTGCCAGAAACGCTCATGTTACGTAATGACTTTTTAACCTTTCACTTGGCAATACTATGAGAAGAAGGAAAAACCCTACTCAGTAAATAGACAGTCCTGACTACAATATAAAGTCATGAACCCATAGATGAACTAAAGAAGTTACAGAAGTGGTCAGCAAGAGTAGATATGTGAAAAAACATTTCACAATGCAGTATGTGGAAGAAGGTAATACAAACAGATAATAAATAATTGCTGTCAAAACTTTCAAAACAATGACTATAGCAAAACATGGATTTTAAGTGCAACCAATTGGTATACAAGGCACTTAGAAGAAAAAAAAAAATAGCTGTCTCAAACTGTAATGCATAGAAATACAAACACCTTCAAAAGATAATGACCATTTGGAAGACTTTTTCTGGATTACATTAAAATGTCATTTTAGTGTTCTGCTTCAAAAGAGAGATTATGAAATTACAAGGAAGAAAAGAAGACAGCTAAATATCACTTAGGGCTCAAATAGAAATACTGCTGTCGAAAAATTGATATAGCAAGCCTTCTTTCTAACACACTTAGTTGCCACCCCACATCCTGACAGCGAATTGAGATACTTCAAGACTGACAAAAACATAATGCGAAGTGGAGATCTGGAAGTTAAAGAATATTATGCAAAGAAAAAAAAATATAAATATCATGCACATGGGAGGAAGAACATTAGGTGAAGTGAAAAAGGAAAACTGAAATCAGAAATCAAAATTACCATGGAATATTGACAACAAAGGAAAAAAACCCTGCATGTTCTGGTTACAGAGAAAGCTGGCAATTTCATCTGCATATGGTTCCATATCCAGACTCAAAATCCAGTTATTTTCCTGCAAGTTTTCAGTGACACTGTGTCACAAAGAGTAGCAGCAATGTAAGATTCTTAATGTCTGTCTCAACCAATACAGAAAACATGCCAAATAAAGCAGACAGAAATTATGCTGAATTAAGCACTATTTTTTATAGTACTTGATGGTCAAAAAAAGAACCACTGACAATTTTTGGTAAATTCCAGTAATGGCTTGACGTTAAAAACCTGATAAACTTTTCTTTTTATAGATTAGCTATTTTTCTATCTTCATTCAAAAGCAATTTTAATTATTTTAAAAATTTAAATTAAAGATTAAATAACTCCTGGAATTAGTATTTAGGAATTAATAGTTTGAGTTGGCCAATATGTTTTACTTAATATATTTCAGTCCTCAGAATAATTCTGGTTTGATTTGAACAAAATCAATGTTTTTCTGATGAGAAGTCTGAATAAGGAAATCTATCAAATCTTCCGTCTCAAACAGAGTTGAGGGATTTTTACTCATTAGAAGGTAGGATTTTTCAGGAACAATTTCCTAATGGTCCTTCTTTTAAAGGAAGTGTTTTTCCATCATGAGAAGTGATGCAGGAGACAGCAAGCATGACATCCTTTCTCTGTAACAAATTTCATTCTATTGGAGGACTAAGAGAGTGGCACTTAAATAATAGTTCAAATATTAATTATTTTAATCTATGTTTTGGAAATAAAATAAGATCTTGTGTGAATTTTAATATTATTTTAATATATATTTGTAGGGAGACATTAGAAAGAGCTAAGCTGGATGTCCACAAGGGAATAATTTACTTGGTTTATAATGTTTAATGAATGATTGATACTCTTTTTAACAAGATACATAGAAGGAATTTTTTTTTAAATGCATGATTTATATAAAACATTTCTTTTGTTCACTTCTTTTCAGTACTACTACCAGATATTTATTGTATTTATAGTAGTCAATTTTTCAAGTACATAGGTACATGCTGTGCAAATTGCACAAGTTATATATGTAGATATTGTACCTAGCATGCAAACCAAATGACCTTCTTGTTAAAGAAGAAAGATTAGTGCAAACACACTTTTTTAGATTTATGGTAGTATTTTTCAATGTGATAAGAATTCACAATGGCAGCATGGCAGGTGAAGTCTTAAAATTTCTTGCATTAACACAGAAAATTCCAGTAGCATGTTAAATGTTAATATAGAAGAGTTGGCCATAGGAAGCATTGGGAAAAAAGCAGTGTAAGTGAACCACATTGTGAAAAATAAGAGGAAGACTGTGAATTTATACAGTGAATGAGAAGAATAAATAAGGAAAATACAAAAATAAAACCAAGTTAAGATATTGTTTGTCATTAATACACTATTGATGAATAAGAGCATTGGCTTGACAAGTATTCTTCTTACATTGAATGGAAAAGGCATATACTGCTATTGGCAAGTGGAGATTGTAAGGTTTAATCTGCTTTTAGATATTCATGTGAAATACCTTCATGTGAAATAATGCATGAAATAGCATCACTGGAAATACTTGAAGGCATGAAAGAAAAAGAAAAAAAGAAAAACAACATGAGACTTCTTAGGTTGCAAAAAGCTGCTTACAAATTTAAAAAAAAAAAACAAATCTTCCATCCTGCAATATACATAAACAGAGGTGCATGTCTATGTCAAAACCCACTGAATTGAAATTTTATCCCAACACATTCAGTAACTTCAGTCTAAGATAGTTGACTCAACATTTAGTCACATAAACCAAGCTATTGCCTATCTTTTATCTCTTGAACAAGAGTGTCACTCCAGACCCTGTCATTCACTTCATGAACAAATTCTGTGAACCCTTGATAAAAACAACTAAAATCTTAAAAAAAAAAAAAGGATGCAAAAAGAACCCCCACTTTTAGTACTTCAAGGAATGATCCTTATGCAGAAGAACTTGAAACTAATACTAAAATATCTGTTTAGGCACAAACTTATCCATTAGTTTAAAGAGGAATTCAAACTAAAGTTTCTGGGGGAGGGGAACCTTAATCCATCCCACCCCTACCAGTCTGATGCCAGTGCGAGCAATAGATGCCCAGAGCCTGGAGAGGGATTACAGGTCAGCAGGAGAGCACCGGAAGAGCAGCACAAAGGAATTCCAGCCCCTCCAGCCAGTAAGCCAGCTTCATCAGGGGCCCAACTTAAATACCTATTTGCAAACACAAGTGTCATGGGGAATAAGCAAAAGGAGTTAGAGGCATGTGCACACCTGCAGGGCTATGATCCTGCTGGCATCACAGAGACATGGTGGGATGGCTCCTATGACTGGAATGTTGGAATGGAAGGATATAGACTCTTTAGGAAGGACAGGCAGAGGAGGTGAGGAGAGGACGTCACAATCTATGTCAGTGACCAGCTGGAGTGCATGGAACTCTGCACAGGGAAGGATGAGGAGCCGACCAAGAGCTTATGGGCCAGCATTAAAGGGAGGACAGTGACAGGTGACATTACAGTGGGGATCTGCTACAGGCCACCCAACCAGGAAGACCAAGTGGGTGAGGCCCCCTACAGACAAATAGGAGCAGCCTCATGTTCACAAGCCCTGGTCCTCATGGGGGACTTCAATCGCTCTGAAATCTGTTGGAGGGACAACATAGCAGGGCATAAGCAAACCAGGAGATTCCTGGAAAGCATTGATGATAATGTCCCTCTCCAAGTGATGGAGTAACCAATGAGGAGAGGTCTTATGCTGGACCTTGTTCTTACCAACAAGGAGAGGCTGGTGGGGAATGTGGACCTCAAGGGCAACCTTGGCTGCAGTGACCATGAAATGGTGGATTTCAAGATCCTTAGGGAGGAAGGCACAGAGCAGGCTCGCTACCCTGGACTTCAGGAGAGCAGACTTCGACCTCTTCAGGGATCTGCTTGGTCAGGGAGTCAAGCAAAAAGACCAGGAGGCCTTTGTGGATGAACAAGGAGCTCCTGGACAAACAAACACAAAAAAGGAAGCCTACAGAGGGTGGAAGCAAGGACAGGTATCCTGGGACGAATACAGAGAAATTGTCCGAGCAGCCAGGGATCAGGTTAGAAAAGCTAAAGCCCTAATAAAATTAAATCTAGTCAGGGACATAACAGCAACAAGAAAAGCTTCTATAGGTACATCGGTAATAAAAGAAAGACTAGGAAAAATGTGAGCCCCCTCTGGAAGGAAACAGGAGACCTGGTTACCTGGGATATAGAGAAGGCTGAGGTATTCAATGACTTTTTGCCTCAGTCTTCACCAGCAAGTGCTCCAGCCACACTGCTCAAGTTGCAGAAGGCAAAGGCAGGGACTGGGAGAATGAAGAACCGCCTGCTGTAGAAGATCAGGTTTGATACCATCTAAGGAGCCTGAAAGTGCACAAGTTCATGGGACCTGATGTGGTGCATCTGCGGGTCCAGAGGAAACTGGCAGATGAAGTGGCTAAGCCACTTTTCTCATATTTGAGAAGCCGTGGCAGTCTGGGGAAGTTCCACTGACTGGAAGAGGGAAACATAGCCTCCATTTTTAAAAAGGGGAAAAAAGGAAAACCTGGGGAACTACAGGCCAGTTAGTATCACCTCTGTGCCCAGCAAGATAATGGAGCAGATCCTGCTGGAAACTATGCTAGGACACATGGAAAATAAGGATGTGATTGGTGACAGCCAGCATGGCTTCACTGAAGGCAAATTGTACCTGACAGATTTGGTGGCCGTCTATGACAGGGTTACAAATGTTGGTGGATAAGAAAAGAGCAACGGATGTCATTGACATGGACTTGTGCAAAGTGTTTGACACTGTCCCACACAACATCCTTGTCTCTAAATTGGAGAGACGTGGATTTGATGGATGGACCACTGGGTGGATAAGGAATTGGCTGGATGGTCACACTGGAAGAGTTGCAGTCAATGGCTCGATGTCTGAGTGGAGACTGGTGATGAGTGGCATTCCTCGGGGGTCAGTATGGGGACCGGTGCTGTTTACAACTTTGTCAGTGACATGGACAGTGCACCCTCATTGAGTGCACCCTCAGCAAATTTCCCAATGACAAGACCAAGCTCTGTGGTGCAGCTGACATGCTAGAGGGAAGGGATGCCATTCAGAGGGACCTTGACAGGCTTGAGAAGTGGGCCCATGTGAACCTCATGAAGTTCAACAAAGCTAAGTACAAGGTCCTGTACATGGGTGGGGGCAATCCAAAGCACAAATACAGGCTGGGAGTTAAGTGGATTGAGAGCAGCCCTGAGGGGAAGGACTTGGGGATATTAGGGGATGAAAAACTGAATATGAGCCAGCAGTGTGTGCTTCCAACCCAGAAAGCCAATCACATCCTGGCTGCATTAGAAGAAGTGTGGTCAGCAGGTTGAGGGAGGTGATTCTCCCCCTCTACTCTACTCTTGTGAGAGCCCACCTGGAGTACTGTGTTCAGCTCTGGGGCCCTCAGCATAAGGAAGACATGGACTTGTTGGAGCAGGTCCAGAGCAGGGCCACAGAGATGATCAAGGGGCTGCAGCACCTCTCCTGTGAGGACAGGCTGAGAGAGTTGAAGTTGCTCAGCTTGGAGAAGAGAAGGCTCCAGGGTCACCTTAGAGCAGCCTTCCAGTACTTAAAGTGAGCCTGCAGGAAAGATGGGAAGGGACTTTTTATCAGGGAGTGTAGTGATAGGATGAGGGGTAGTGGTTTTAAACTGAAAGAGGGTAAATTTAGATTAGATGTAAGGAAAAAATTCTTTACTGTGAGGGTGGCGAGGCACTGGAACAGGTTATGCAGAGAGGCTGTGGATGCCCCATCCCTGGAAGTGTTCAAGGCCAGCTTGCATGGGGCTTTGAGCAACCTGGTCTAGTGGAAGGTGTCCCTGCCCATGGCAGGGGGGTTTAAACTAGATGACCTTTAATGTTCCTTTGAAACCAAACCATTCTATGAACTTATTTATCATCACTTTCACAGTCACCTTTTTTAAAGCACAACTATTTGAGGCCTGAGAACATCAAACTATAATGTCGAAGAATGATGACTAGCAGGTTGGCATTCTTCTTCCTTATTTTAAACCTGGTGTCTTCACTTTGTTGGCCTGCAGCAAATTAATGGGGGAGTACTACCTTGTGACATATGAGAATTTGTCTTTTAATATCATAACCACTACAGTTTTGGAACTTTTTTGTATTTGGACTAGTGTTTAAGCTGTCTTTTTCTTTCTTTTCTTACTTCTTTTTAAAAAACTTAACCTACTCATTGGTGAAGATGAACCTTAGCTATTTATACAGTTCTATCGACATTGCCTCTGAAACTCTGCAGGAAACTGAGTATATCTATGGCGTACATGGCATCTAAAAAGAACTGATTACAAATGTACAAACTATTATCCAAGTATTCCACACTACTGTGCAAATATTAATAAATTAAGCTTTGTGACATTCAAATGTCATACAGACAGTTGGTGGTACAGGAATGTTCAAGCAAATGAGTAATCTCAGATTATGATCCTGCATAGTTCTAATTATAAAACATCCTTATTATTTTCTGTAACATTTTATGATATAATAGAATTTGGAGAATGACTGTAACAAGAGCATGACATTTACTGAAGTGAATAAGCTTTTTATATGTGAAGTAATTTCATTGCAGGTTATTGTGCAAAACAGAAACTTCAGAAGCAGAGACAGTTAACTTCTTTGATATACTACCAAACTAAATTTATTTTATTAATTTATGATCTTTCCACACTGGTATCCTTATTCAAATGAGAAATAAAATATACAGCTCTTTCTACAATCTCATGTTTTGTCCTTTTTATGTTATGGACTCATGTGGGTTTCAGTTCTTGAGTGCCATTTTGTCTGTGTTACAAATGTTTTGTCAGGTTATGTTTGTTCTTATGTCACTCAGCCCCATTGGTTCACGTGTGATTAGTAAAGTATACGTATTGCATGACTTTAAGGAATTAACACATGATGGTTGTGAGAATTTTTTGTGCAGTTGTGGTGAGTTGATCTTAGCTAGCTGTCAGACACCCACCCAGCCAGCTCTCTTACTCCCCCTTCAACAAGACAGGGGAAGAAAATAAGATTAAAAAGCTCATGAGTCAAGATAAAGACGTGGCGATCACTTACAATTACCATTGTGGGCAAAACAACATCACCTGGGGAAAATTAGTCTACTTTATTAGCAATTAAAAATAGACTTGGATGGTAAGAAACAGACAAAAACTAAATCACTTTCCTCCCACACCCCCTTTCCCAGGCTCAACTTCATTCCTTCACTCCTGGCACTTCTACCTCCTTCCCACTGAGGGGTGCAGGGGTGATAGGGAATAGGGGCTTGCAATCAGTCTATAACAGCTCCTCTCTGCTGCTCCTTCCTCCTCATGCTTTTCCCTTGCTCAAGTGGGGGTCCTTTCCATTCACTACAGTTCTACTGGATAAACCTGCTCCAGTGTGGTCTCTTCACAGACTGCAGTTTCTTTCTAACTGTATACAGTGTAACTTGTGTCTTCTGAAATACATAAAGCATAGAAATTACTTCTACAGGTTGCTGCAGTTGCAGGTGGACTAGGTGATCATTGTAGGTCCCTTCCAATTGAACTGTTCTATTCTATTCTACACTGATGTGATATGCCACTGTTTCTTTATTTTTTTAGAGTCAATTTCTGGGATGCTCACTCACAGTAAATAACATTTTGGTGTATAGTATATCATAGAATCATAGAATGATTTGAAATGGAAGGGACCTTAGAGATCATCTTGTTCCAACCCCTTGCAATTGGCAGGGACACTTTCCACTAGAAAAGGTTGGTTAGAGCACCATCCAAGCTGGCTTTGAATGCTCCCAGAGATGGGGCATCCACAACCTCTCTGCATAACCTGTTCCAGTGCCTCACCACCCTCACAGTAAAGAATTTTTTCCTTACATCTAATCTAAATCTACACTCTTTCAGTTTAAAACCATTGCCCCTCATCCTATCACTACACTCCCTGATAAAAAGTCCCTTCCCATCTTTCCTGTAGGCCCCTTTAAGTACTGGAAGGCTGCTCTAAGGTGTCCCTGGAGCCTTCTCTTCTCCAGGCTGAACAACCCCAACTCTCTCAGCCTGTCCTCACAGGAGAGGTGCTGCAGCCCCTTGATCATCTCTGTGGCCCTGCTCTGGACCTGCTCTAACAGGTCCATTTCCTTTGAAGAAACTAAACAGAGTTGCATGAAACCTTACAGAAACCAAGAGCATACTAGTCTCCTTTGAAAAACACAGCCAGCTCTCCTAAGTTGTTTCTAATGGTCTTAATAAAGTTCAATTTTTTTCAGATTCTTTTTCCATTTTGATAATTTTCATTTCTAATTTCCTATGAAAGTGGGATTCTAACCTATCTGAAGGATTAATATTGATATATAACATTACAAGTACAGACTGCCTTTTCCGCATTGATTATAAATATAATCATGTCATAATCATTGATTCCTGTTTAGCCTCCTACTCTAACAATCCTCTCTCATTGGTAGATTTTCTGGTTTTGTTAATAAATCATTGATATTCTTATTATATTTGCAGTTTGCATACAGAATATTGCAAATAGTCCTAGCTACATATTTGAGAGTTTATTTCTCAATCGCTCATCAAAGAGATATAAAAAGTTAAGCCTAGTAAATATGTATATCCACATATTATTTTCATTAAACATCTCACAACTATTTGAATATCAAACCCAAATTAAAATAAAAATCAGATTACTGTTGCTTTATGCATATTCATGGAAAAATGTTCTTATTTCAAAATCATTGAAATCAGTGGTATTCTCATTTGTCTCAGTGCAAGATGGACAGCAAATCTTTCTACCACTCTGTATTCTATATCATTATAAGCAATAACCTGTAAGTTCAGTACCTAAAAGCCTAACAATCAAAAATATATTTGGGGTTTTTTGTATTATTTATTTTGAGGAAAAATATGTATTGCTACCTTCCCTTTATAGAATGCAACAGACAGATTAAAACAGAGGAAACCGATGATCATGTCAAAGACTGAAGTCAGGATTTCCCTGTTCTGGGATAAGCACCCTAATGACTTGACATTCTTTCATTCAGCAGTTACTGCTTGGAGCACTTAGGCAAATTCATTTTGTATAAGTGTTTTTAAATAAAATGTTTATCTAAACCTTTTAGAATTATTTGAAAAGTTTCCCTCTGTAGAGACTCCCTTTTCCTAACTTCAGATTTTACTCTCTTAACCTAATTGTCTTTTTTCCATTTTCTTGGTCCTTTCTATGTGACGTTTTATTCTTGGCTCCAACTGCTGGCAGTAGCTAGATATTTTATCCATCTTAGCCTATTTGAGCCATGGAAATATTCTCCCCGTACTCTTCCACTTTTAAAAAACTCAAAAACCTACCAAAAAAACCCAAACCAACAACCCCCCC
>JANZLQ010000095.1:28387216-28402621 GCA_026212715.1 Elanus axillaris
TAGTGGGCATGGATGATGGTTGGACTCGATGATCTTGAAGGTCTTTTCCAACCTAAATGATTCTATGATTCTATGAATGGCCTATCGACAAAATAATAACATTTTTTCCAGCTACACAATGTGTCAGATTTCAGAATTTAGTAAGATATTCTCAGAAATTAAGTCTTAGGTCAATACTCAGGTTGGAGATGCTTTTATTAAAATTTTTGTTTCACATAGAAAGTGTGGTTTTGAGTCTTGTGTGTCTGTGTGTGTATATAGGTGTCTGTGTTTGTACGTATATATAAACATACACACACAAATGCTATACAAGCACATGGAAAGTATAAAAAAATTACCTCTTTTTATTTTTTCCTTATTTCTGCTTCAGCTACGTCAAGCTGGTGAGGGCAAAGAATGTGGACCACTGCTTTTATGGAGGAGGTAATTGCAAGCAGCATCATTTGACATTGCACCTTCACTGTACTTGTATTGCATTAAACTCTGTGTATAATGGTTTTCCATCTATAACAATGGCAACATGAAGAACTATGTCTGAAGTCATAAACAGCCTTACAAGAGCAAAAATAGGGTATTTGCTTGTGTTTGATATCCTGTTATCCTCTTGAGCTCATTAAAGGCACTTGCTAACACTTCAGCTTCTAGCCACTTGGTCAATATAACAACATTTTCCCTTTCCATTATTTAAAAATGTTTTCCAGTGTTAAACAGAGGAAGTAGTTTCCAGAGACATATCTCAGATGCCCCAAATGGATATTTCTTTTTGCTCCATACCTCTATTTCTTTTAGTAGTAGTAGTGTGTAGTATGTAGTATTAGTATTATGCAGAAGCAAAGTATGAAGCATTACTATAGTGGGGCATGCCCCAGTACGAGAAATTTTCATCCAGATCCCAAGGGGTCTTTTTACTGAGGTTAGACTATTGTTTGGCATATGGTCACTTTTCCTGCTACCAAATATTCCATCCTTTTTCAGCAAGGTAATAACGGAGTGCAAGTGGACTACAGAAATTTCATTTATCAAGATAGGTTTTGTTCCTTTAAAAGTACCTAATGTGATAGTGGTTGTGTTGAATTTTATTGTCTGTATAAAACTTGCTCAAACCTACAGATAAAATGCACAAAATATAATAAACTTGCTTCAATGTTCCAACTTGTTCTAGTGTTCAGTGTGTTCTTTTTTAATCTTTGTTAGAGATATGGGAAAAGAAAATAACAAAATCTGTATGCTAGGCACAGCTATCAGCTCCCTTCAAATATATTAAACTCTTTGAATAAAAACTAACAAAGACAGCAGAACTTGTTAATGAACAAATGTCTTTTTATATATATTATTTTATATATTATTATTTAGATTTACAGGGAATTCAGGAAGCCTAATGAGATAGTGAGAAACTATGAGAAACTGAGATGAACTAGTCCAAATGGTTGTTAATAATTAACTATAGTTGTGCTTTCCATTTAATGAGCACTTTGAAAGGATGAAGAACACCTGAACATATAAGTTCTGGACTTGGTTAAGAAACACCAACAGAAAATAATGTTTTAAAATACACCTTTGCAGGTTTCCCATTCTATAACCTCTTTGCTGGAGAATTTTGGCTGAATAAAGGGACATAGCTAATAGATAAAATGTAAAAATAACAAAATTCAACACTTTAAAGAGGCAAAGCCCACTTGTTCAAGTTATAGCAACCAAGAAAGAAAATGAAAATAATTTAGGAGGTCTTTTTTATTTTTGAGGTACAGTCATCGATTTTAAATACGCTCTGTTTAGTAGATCTTAGAAATCTTGAAGGCAGAAAGCTCCCCTAGTCTTCAAGGCATTTAAATGCTATGCATTCAAGACATCCCACACAGTGGCTTTCAGTAGACCAAAATTACTTAGGTTGGGGAAAAGATGTTACTGGGTATGAGTGAGACAAATAGTTTCTTAGCAATTTTATGACACAATAAAAATTTATCATATTGTTACTAGTTGTATTAGTCACAATTAGGGCTCCCTGTCCAAGATGAGATATTCATATTACTGATGACTATAGAGATTCACAGAGATATAAATTGTTTCAACAATATAAGACTAGGAAAAAATTATCTAATATTTCCAATAATAAATAAATACATTCTCATAAAAAAGGAATAATCTTAAATGTTCTGCATTACTGGTTTCAGAGCATGACATTTCAAAAGGTTGACAAGGCAGGTGTATTCAAAAAGGTAGAGAATATAATTGTGTGATCACACCTTTTAACAGAGACATTTTAAAGATAAAATGCAGAGTGCAAGTTCTGTACAGTGCAGTCATTTCACAGAATACCCCGACAAGTGCAAAATCTTTCCAAAAAGATAAAAAGTCTCTAGTGGGTTCAGGCAGTTGCTTAGTTATGGAGTGGTATGAGTTTGTGGTGTGTGGGTTTTTTCCTTTTTTTTGGAAGTGGGGCAGGGGCCGCAGGGGTGGCTCCTGTGAGAAGCTGCTAGAAGCTTCTCCAGCTCCAAATCAGACCTGCCTCTGGCTCAGGCCAAGACCATCAGTGATGGTGGTAGTGCCTCTGGGAGAACAGATTTAAGAAGGGGAACCTGCAGTGAGTAGGGGAATGGGAATGTGAGAGGAGCCGCTCTGCAGATACCGAGGTCAGTGAGGAAGGAGGGGACGAGGTGCGCTGAGGAGGTGATGCCCCTGCAGCCTGTGGTGAGACATCAGGCTGCCCCCCCAGCCCATGGAGGGGAGCTGGGGAGCGGAGGCCCCCCAAAATGGCTGTGACTCCATGGGAAAACCCGCGCTGGAGCAGTGTGTGGGTGAAGATAGGCCCACGGAAAGGACTCATGCCTGGGGAGTTTGTGAGGATCTGCAGCCCATGGAAAGGACTCACACTGGAGAAGTTCATGAAGGACTGTCTCCCGTGGGAGGGACCCCATGCTGGAGCAGGGGCCAAGTGAGGATTCCTCCTCCTGAGGAGGAAGGAGCTGAAGAGAAAAGATGTGAGGAACTGACCCCAACTCCATTCCCCGTCCCCCTGCGCCACTGGTGGGGAGGAGGGAGACAGAACCAGGAGTGGAGTTGAGCCAGGAAGGAAGGAGGGGTGGGAGGAAGGTGTTCTAAGGTTTGGTTTTACTTCCTAATATCCTTGTTTTGTTTTGACTTATAGTAAATTAAACTTGTTTTGTTTCTTCCCCCAGTTGAGCCTGTCTTTTGCCCATGACCATAAGTGGTGAATGATCCCTCCCAGTCCTTATCTCGACCCATGAGCCTGCCTTTATATTCTCTCCTCATCCCACCATTTCCAGGGGTGGGGAGTAAGTGAGCAGCTGCGTGTTGCTTTGTTACCGCTGGGCTGAAACCACGACATGGAGACACAGAAATGAATGTATTATTTAGGTTGCATGGTAAGTAATACTTTCATTACTAATATGACTCTCACTCACTCCTACTCTTTCAATTTAAAAAGAAAACACATTTCAATGTGGTGTATTATTTATCCAGAAGACAATTATCTAGGAGAGTAACAGCTTAATTAGATACTACTTACTTAAAAATTTGAAAAGTGAAAAGCTGTTTGCAGTTAGGAGAAATCCTTTAATAGAAGCTATGTATGGAAAGCTTAGTCTGGAAACTGCAATTTGGTTTAAGTTGTAAGCCTGCTCAACAGTTAGGGTATACATTTATGCATTTATTTCCATCCTGGGATGGAAAAGATCTCTGTTTAGATGGCTAGCAGAGAGCATATGCAATTAAATTTTCAATATGCTTAATATTTCCCGGCTCAAATTACATACCCTGACTCTTCACTTCCTTCAAAAAACCACTCTGGGTTTCAGAAACCTCTTGCCAAGTGTTTATAAAGAAACACAATTTACTGTTTTCAAATGATATATCAAAGAAAATTTTCACCCATGGGAATCTGATAAACTGCTCACTTAACCTATTTACAATTTACTACACTTTAAATGTAATTAGTCAGCGTAGGTCATTAGTTTTTGTTGTTGTTTTGGCTGAGTTTCTGAAATATCCTAGAAAAAAAAACAAGATGGCAAACAGCAAATAATGAATACTGTTGTTCAGGCAGACATTACCTTGTACAAATATGAATTACAATGTCCTGTAAAGAAAAATTCATGAGCAAAAGACCCAAGCAACTTAGCTAATATGTGTGGCTCACGCCTCCTGAAGATAGCATTCTTTAAATATTTGTGTAGGCAAGGATCTGAGTGATTGGTAGCAGTTAATGATTAAGGAGGCCACATGTTAAAAACAGCCTTTAACCTAACCCTTCTTAGGGTTTTTTTTTCCAATTTTCTGCTGGCTTTACTGTTAATGAGGAGTTTGGAAAAGAAGGTGTAATTTGGAAATGTGAATGGCTAAATTGGTTAAACCTTTATTCAGCAGAAACAGTCTGTCCATTTCTACTCATCATTATTTGCTGCTGTATGACTATGTGCTCTACATCTTTTACATACTGAGCTGTTAGTTAAGCATAAGCTGGTTTAAAAATATATTTGTGAACATTTCAAGATAATCATATGACATGACCATTTTAATGTTTCACCTCTATTTCTATTACCAAAAAAAGATTCTGGTACTTAAACAGGAAATACATTGAAAGCTCTTGGTAAAACAAAATGTGTTATGAAGCTTAAGATGAGATTCCATGTCCTATGAACTCTTAATAAATAACAAATTCTAGGGAATTTTTGATATATATGTGTATGCAGCTATATAAATATATTTAGACACGTACACACACACACATATATATACCCCTAAATGGAATTGCACAATTAAAAAGAACATAAAAAGTAAAGTTCATAAAAAGTTCTTAATTTATTCTATCCATACTTTCAGAAAAGTGAGATGCAAATACTCATGAACCAGAGAGCAAGAACAATGAATAACAGTGAATGACAAGTCTAGTAGATTATGTACTTTTACATTTCAGTCAAAGCAATGTTCATGACAAAAGAACAAACATGTACTTTGCTAATAAATTCACCTTCTATTTATAACTTCACATTTCCCCTAAATATTCATTCAATTCTAATAGAAAAAAAAAGAGATATGGACTGGACTGCAAAGTAAACAATTTTACTGTTTTATTTATTACAGAATAAATAGCTGGCAATTTTTCCTGCATCATCCTGCCACTCACTGTATCTTTAACTAAACTATTAGGGTTCACAGAAGAGAAGTAAGCTTCCACGTCCTTTTAAGCCTAGTTTTTACTATTGGCAATGCCAGCACATCTGGCAATAAGCTGCTTTTACAGTGAAGACGTCTTCCTTGATAAAATGGATGAAAGTGGTCAATAAGTTTAATATAAGTCACCAAGGAATAGCAATCTGTGAACAATATAAACTTTATCCTAATTAAATTAAGAGATAAAGCTTCCCTCTGTCTTTACAAAACAAGCAAACAAACAAACAAACAAACAAAAAGTACATAATTCTTAATGGTAAAGAATCTTGAATTAATGAAACTCACTGCTTTTTTATGTGTTTCTACGTTTCAGAGTGCAAATTATTTCTTGTTATATATGGATGTATGAAGAGCTTTATCAATATTTGGTACACTGGACTGCAGTTTTCATAAATGACTTCAAAGACATGATCATATTTATGTACAACCATTGACAAAAACTGGTGGAAGATTTTGAAATTTAAAATATTTTTCAGGAGTTGCTTAAGGATGAGGAGATAAATAACAAACTAATACTGATCTCACAATTGCGATTCCTTTGTCACAGAGTTTGTAATTTGTATTGCCACCATGTTTTATATTCAATAGATCTTCCCTGTTGAGATGACAGTCCCAAGAGCTTCCACACAGAAGTCCAGACAATCTTTTGCAATCAGAACGTCAGGTTACAGGTTTCAGGTTACAGGAAATGGTCCTAGAGAATGACATTACCAGTCAGGAAGAAGAAATAGTCAAGCACAACTCAGCAATTACTTCGTAGCAATATGAAAAGAGCTTAGAGAGTCTGCTAGAGGGCCAATAAATTTGTCTTGTCTCAAAATATTTTTAATTCTTGGACCTGTATCTCCAGAGCCAAACCTAATGTTTTTCTTAAGTGCAAAAGGAAGTGAATAATTTTGAATGACCTAAACTATCAAGGCCTGCTTTCTCTCATTCTCCTTGCCACCCTTAGTCCATTAAAGTTAAAAATTAACTCACAAACCTTCACTTTAAAACCTATCTTGGTGGCTGTGCACCATTTTCCTGCTTGTCCTGATTTGTTGTATATACTTTATTACCCATCTCTGGATAAATGTTATGGCAGGACACTTTCTTTTGGACTAAGAGGGCAATTTGTTTTTCCTAGTATAAGTCTATTTTCTGTGAGTCAACAAAAAAATATTATTGGCAAATTCTGAACAAGATTTGCAGTTATTTAGTACATATTTGCAGTACAACTCACAGTGCAATATCAGTTTATGTTCCCTGCTAATATCACACCATGTATACCCAGTAAAATTCTGAAACTTTATTAAAGAAATACCAAATAAAAAGACAACACAACAAAGAACTGGGAAAAGAGGAAAATCTTTGGTTTATTATTGCAAAAATTTGAGAGGTATGCACATTGAACAAAGAAATTTTATTCCCAGGGAGGGATTGACTATACGAGCTCAGAATGTTTTGCTTTTCCTGTGAAGCTCAATAATCCAGAGAATGTTATTCTTTATAAAACAGAAAAAGTGGGAATCTAAAGTCACTTTACTCTCTATGCAATATAATTTCTAAATATGAAATTCTCATTCTCTTTTTCCTACCCCATAAAAACTGCAGATAAAGTTTTTGCCTCAATTAGAGAAAGATTTAAGAGTCTGAATTGGCAGAAAGATAAAGAAGATGACTACCCTACGGAGGATATTAATTTCAGTTTTATTAATTTTGCCCCAAAGAGTCAAATTTAATTTGTTCCTGTGTTCTTCATCACTTCTTATTGAAGCTACAATGAAGGGTCAAGATTTAATTTCATCAAATCTTCAGGTTTATTAGAATAGTTATCCCAGATATTGGACTATATTAACCAGCCATTGGAAATTCTACTCTGAAATGTTTAATGTTGGAAGCTAAAACTACAGCCATAGCAGTAAGCTTGAATAACCCATGTCCGTGTACAGGCAGACTTGTTTTCTATAGCCCATTTGTTGAGTTCTGCATCTTGGTTTGCTTGTAAACATGTTGAATGATGGGGCTTCCTCTTTCCTGAGAGTCTCTATTGGCACAAGTGACATTGTTTGGAGACTGTCAAAGCTTCTGACTTGTTCTAATTTATTTTGGCTTTAATTCAGTAACATGCCAAAGAGAAAGGCTTAACTTAATGCACTGTTTAACATACCTGTACATTGTGTTTCATTCAACTATCTTCAGCAAGATTTAAACACATACATAAGTACTGTTTTGTATTAAGAAAGGAATTTGGTAGACCTTTAAGTGTTTTGTTAAAATGGAAACTCTGGTTTTAGTCTGATCAATTAAATTAATAAGGTAAATTTGTTATCAGAATATGCTGGCAGTATTATGAGAAGAATGATGTTATAAGAAATACTAGTACCTACCAGGCAGCTATACATGACATTATATTATTTGTAACATTTCATATAATTAGGGTATAAAGAGAATTACAAACTGTTATTAAAATATTTCCTATTGTAATTAATATCTTTTTGATAGTTCTCATCTTACGATATTGAATGGGACCAGGTTCTTTTCTTATTTACGCTACTATAAAACTCAGGAATTCTTTAGCTATGGTTCTTTTAACACTGGAGATACTAAAATCCAAGTCAAAGACTTAAAAAGCATTATCACTTTGTCAGTGGTTGCAAATTACTGTAAGTTTTGAAGGCATTTGTTGATTCTTTCAGGTCTTAAATGTGATCTTGCATTTAAAATGCAAAGTAAGTTTATAGCCCTTATTGTCGTAAATGGAAATGAAAAAGGTGTTTTATATTTCTGTCATGAGCTAGGACAAAACAAACAGGAGAAGACATAATGAGATAGAAGAAGAGTAGGAAAAAGTTCAAACTGCTGGGTTAGTGAGGCATTGCAATAGGTTGCCTGGGAAAATTATGGGGCTCTGCAGTGACATGAGTATGACCAGAAATGAAGAAATGTTTTTTCCTAAAGGATGCCGAGACTCCCTTACATGCACAAGGCTTTATTAGCAGTGCCCATAGATGATGGCATACCTCAGAGCTAATAGTGAAATTTTCTTATTTGTGAGGGGGAAAAAAAGGACTTTGTTGCAAGCTAATGGATAAGGACAGGATGAGAAAATAAGTGATAATACTCAGGCAATTGGTTCTTTTCATGGAAACACACTGTAACAACAGTATCAGGATTTGCAGATGCTAGGTCATGAGAACAGCACAAAAACAACAGCATGAGAACAAAAAAGGGAAAAATATTTCCACAGAGACTTTGAAATAACACTACCAAAAAAAATAGGTAAAGGTTAAAAGAGCTGTAAACCAAAGGCAGAATACAGAACAGCAAATGGCAGGCCCTCAGCATTAGAAAGGCTAAGGCATGTTGTAGCATTGTGATGGATCAGATAAAGTCTCAGGGTCCTTTCTAGATTTATATTCCAGGACAGAAAAAATCAAGTGGTTTAAATTTTCCCAGTTAAAATACAAATGTGAGTATTAAAGGGTATTTAACGCTTAACTAATTGCATTCATATAAATTTAAAGAACTGTTACAATCCAGTCTGGGCTCAGCATCAGGACCATGACATTTTTAGCAGCTCAGTGGTCTCCAATGGGGACAAAAAAAATCAGACACCAGAGAAAGAAATACAAGACATGACTTTTGATTTGGCTGTCACCTGGTTAAACAGTATAAGTCATTTGCAGCTTGGAAAGCCAGTCACCTGCCAGTGGGAGTGAGTTTCTTGTTTCCCTGGGTCCATGGTGTTGGTCTCAACTGGACCACAGGGGCATGGCCTTGATCAATGAGACTGTGTCATAGAACAGAGATCAATCACCGTCCATTCTGCTTAGCAGACAGATATTTGGTTATATGTCACTGACTAGTGTGGTTCTGTTTCTGTATCCAATCCACCCGTAATTCCCTGGTAACACCTGTATTTCGAAACTAGAAGAGAATTTTTTTGCTGATGTGGTGAGTTAGCCTTGGCTAAGAACCAAGCTACCACTTAGCTACTCATTAATTCTCCCCTCTCATGGGGACAAGGGGAGAAAAATAATAAGAGGGATGTGAAAGCTTGTGGGCTGAGATCAAGACAGGAAGATCAATTATCAAGTACCATCACAGGCTAAACAGACTCAACTTAGGGAAATTAACTTATCATCAATTAAAATAGATTTGGGTAGTAATGAAGACAAAATTAAAACAACACCTTCCCTGCTCTCCTTTACCCAGGCTCAACATAACTCCTGATATTTCCTCGCCCCAAGCAGTGCATGGGGGTTATCGTCAGGCCACAACAGCTCCTCTTTGCCCTCCCTTCCTCCTCACACTTTTCCCCTTGTTTCAGTGTGGTTCCTTCCCATGGTCTGCAGTTCTTCATGACAAACATTCTCCTATGTGGTGGTCTCTCCCACAGGCTGCAGGGGAATCCTTGCTCTGGCACACCTGCAGTACCTCCTGCCTTCCTTCTTCTCTCATGTTGGTGCTCGCAGAGCACTTTCTCATACTTCCCTCTCCCCTTCCTTCTCCTCTGCCTGGATAGTATTTTTGCCACGCAGGCAAATATGTCTCTTCTAGAGATGCCTTGATTGGGCAATGATATAAGAAGTATACCTGTTAGCCAAAGAATAAGAAACAGATGGTAGGTGTATGTTGACAGTGGAGAAAGTGTATGAGCAAGTTGTGAGAGTATGTCCCATTTTCTGTTTAGCTTTTAAATATTCAAGTCAGATACATAGCTAATTTATAGGTGATGGCTGTATGCAACTGATATATACAAGATTATATATGCAATTGCCCATTTATTACTAAGAACATTTTGTAGAAGAATTAATGAATATATTAAACACAAGTTTTGCTGATTATATCATTTGAATTTCCTGCTCACACATACACTGTGTTTGTGAAAAATGGGCAGATACAGTGGTGACCTTCAAAATTATGTATTAATGTTTTGCTTGATTTGCCATCTTTCATTACATAGTGGTAAAATGTTTCCAGTGCCAGCTTGTCATTTTTTCTTATGAATTTGTGCATCCATAGACTGAAGTGGCTTTCTTCACCTAAATCACTACATTTAGTAAACAGAAAGGTTGGAATTAAAGAGAGATATGGCGTTTCTAGAATAGCATGATTCTCATTGGAATGTGGGTGGTTACATCTTCAAGATTTCTTTCAAAAAACTAATGAAATGTTTTGAAGATATATGTGAATTGCATATTCTCCTGGATTAGAGTTTACCTTTTGTTTACTAAATATATAAATGATGATTGCTAAGTCTTTATGTGAGGAGAATCAGCAGAAGTGTTGTAAATATGGCAGCAGACATTTTAAAACAGTTTTAGTGAAGATGGAAAATAATGGCAATCTGTCCAATTTCCAAAATACTACATTTCACAAAGACATAATTCTGCTATCAGATAAAGAAACAATTAATGTACACATTCTGTTTCAGGCACTGAGCTTGAATTTTATATTTCAGAAGATCTCTGCAGAGATAAGGAGAAGTCATTCATCCATGCAGGCAGGATAAGGGACAAAGAGAGGACTAAATCTCTATCATTTTGTCTTCCATTGGTTTTAAACTGAAAGAGGGTGGATTTAAAATGGACAGAAGGAAGAAACTGATATGTGTGTGAGACACCAGAACAGGTTTCCAAGGGAAGTTGTGGATGCCCCATCACTGGAAGCATTCAGGCTCAGGCTGGATGCAGCTTTGAGCAACCTGATCTAGTGAAAGATGTCCCTGCCCGTGGCACAGCAGTTGGACTACATGATCTTTGAAGGTCCCTTCCAACCCAAACCATTCCATGATTCTGTGAAAATATCTATGTCAAGAAATACAGTTAACCAGGAGGTTGGACTAGATGACCTGCTGAGGTCCCTTTCAACCTGAATTTTCATCTCATGCCTATGAAATGAAGCAGATAATTGTCATATAGTATTAATACATCAAAACAAACAAACAAAACACTGCAAGACCCCCAAAACCAACTGCAAACCAAAACCAAAGAAACAAACCCAATGCCCTTTATCTAGCATCTAGCTAAGATAGTGTATGTTCAAGACATGGGCAATAATTTTTGGACAATATAGAGGGGAACATCACTGAACATTTAATTCTACTTTCATTGTGTTTTCTACTCACAGTAAAAAAGATGGCAGCTTCAACTGTTTCCAACATCACTTTTCAGTGGGCAAAAATAACTTTTCAGTGATTCGAAGTTTTTTTCAAGTTTCTCCACAGAGCCTCAAGTGCACAGTCCCAGAAGGGACTGGTCACTTTCCCTTACCATTGTTCACATTTAGAACATTAACTATTAAAAGGTGAACATCTGGGATATTCAGTTGATGTGTTCTGTTTTGTTTCTGTCAAAACTGCATGTCTAGGTAAGTCTACACATCTGTATAGGCCTTTTGCCTTACTGTCTGATCCTCAGCTGCTGTGCATTGGCATAGCTCAAACAAAATGGCTACCCAGATAGTCAACAGCTGAACTTCTAGCCCACAGCCTGTATTCTATAATATTTTGGGATGGGGAATCAGATATGGACTAAACAAGTGGTGAAGAAAATTTCACAGTATTAGTAGTAGGAGAACAAGCAATTGGTGTTTTAAAATAAGTTGTTCCATTAAATTATATCTCTAGTGAGTTTGTTTCTAGCGATTTTATTACAAGATCATTGATTAAGGATGTTTTGTCATTGCCAGCATGAGTCCTTTCAAACAGAGTATGATTGTGCTGTAGGAGTGTGGGTGAATCAAACTCTAGATTACACTAATATTTGAATCTGTCAACAAGCAGCTGGAGCAGCTTTTCTGCAAGGGAAGGAGAGCCAGCATTGATTCTCATATGAAGGCTATCAGGGCAGTACACCCTAGACAGGGCACAGTACCACCAAGCCCAAGTAAGCAAAGCAGGTCCAGTGAAAATGAAAATGAACAGTCACTCAAGAGACCAAAACAACACACAAGTCTGTAGTGATAGTGCATGTCCAGGACTAAGCTAGCAAATCAAAGTAAGCAAATGAAGCTTGTCCTACAGAGTAGCTCAGGCAAGGACCAAGGTCAATGATCTGAGTTTAAACATGGCTCCTGTGTCAAAGGCAGAAGACTGAGATGAGGCTTTTTCCAGAAAATTCCCAGGCATCTATTCTCACTGAAGCATGTTGCAAGATTATTTAGGCAAAGCAGACACCTGAGACACCTACAAATTTATAAATTGGAAATTAGTTAGGATATAATTAATATTAATTTGTCTTAAACCCTAATATGTGTACTAAAATAGTGTACTTGGCAACAGTGCAACAGTGTTCAGTTTACCATTTGATAAAACTGTGATGGCATAGCCATTTGCAATGTCTAAGAAATTTATGTAAGTATGTGAGCAACGTGATGACCAAAGGGGCAAACAGAGATGCCTGTGGTTGCACGTAGAAGGCATAGCAGTTACAGGAGAATGAACAGTAACATAAGCACAATACTCTAAATGGGCAGGACACTCTGCCAAATACACAAGATGATTGACTGATGAAACCAAAACCAAAATAAACCCTATCAGCAGATGGGATTCCCTTTTGGAGGCAACGGGGCAGGGTGGGGATGAGAATTTTATAACACTAAGGGTGGTTGAGGAACAATGTATGAGAAAGATCAGCCTGCATGATCTCCACCCTGTCTCATCAGAAGCTCACAATCCTGATCATCTTGACTTCAGTGACTAAGAGCATCAGACCAGTTTGCAACCAGTGCAAACTATATGAAAGCATCTCTGCAGTATTGTATAGTCACTTATATGTAGTGATAAGGTGTAAGAACAAATTAATAACATAAAGTATGTGGTTAATTAATTAGTTTGGTAAAGTTTAATTCTACAGTGAAAAACTGGCTTAATATACATCACTCTCCTAAATGATCCCATGACAGCAATCTATGTAGGTGTGTTCAGTTGCAACAGTTACACAGCTGTACCATATCAGAGCTGACCTTGAACACTACAGTGAAGCCCTTAGGAGAGAGTGAGGGAAAGTTGTTGCAGAACTTGGTGCACTCACAGCCCTGACATGAAGAACTGCATAGGATCATGTTCAGTTAAGTTTTTTTTTCCTACTCAGTTCTTACAGCCTCCATTTCTTTTTGGCAACTCTTTTGTCATTTCATCTTATCACTGCCTACCAGGCTATTGAGGTTATTTCATGTTAAAAAGACTGTTTCTTGATTTCTGGCTAAGACCTTCCAAAAATCTGGCAGGCAAATTACAATCAGGAATCTCATTTTGGTCATCATGCTTCCTTTTCATTACTCTGATTCATTCTGCTTAGTCAATTCAAATGTCATCCAGCTGAACAATATGTTTGGTGTATCAACTGAGTTTTTGTTATTAGTGCTGTAATGGAAATATTTCCTGAATTCTGCAAGCACAGCTTTTGAGTATAATGTATTTATTATGGTATTTGCAGCATAATTTGGATGGTGGCAACACATTAAAGTGCAGTTTGAACTTGAAATTATCTCCTTTTGTAATTTCAAAGGTATCACATAAAATAGCATCATATGAAGTCTTAAGGAAAATCTTGACATTATTATCACAAATGCTCTTTTTGAAATAGTCTAGAGACATGATATTAATATAAGAAAACTCATACTGACTTTTAGAAGCAGGTTGTGATGTTTTGGTTTTTTTGGTTTTGTTGGTTTTTTTTTTAATACATGAATCTGTAATTTTAAAGATGTAATCATTAAATTACTATGAATACGTGTCCTTGGGTGGTAATAGTTACCTGAAGAAAACATACCATAACATTTATTTTTGTTCATTACAGTCCGTGAAAGACAGCAATTCATACAGGCATGAGAAAGGGGGAGACTAGCTATTTAAAGGTGGTGCAAGTACCTTCAGAACACTAAAAATAAAGATTAGCTGTTAATTAAATTCAGTGACTCTGTGTCTCTTGGAGAAAGATATACGTTTAAAATAATGCTACTTGTTACTCTTTCTGCCGTATTATCATGGGCTGTAAAAGACAGTGTAACTGAATAGAAATTATAAAGTAATGCTATCTAGAGATAATGCTATCTAGATCACAGCTTTGATATCACTTTACCTTAATGAAGAATACATTCAGAAGGAGAAATTTCATGTTTATACGTAGTCACAGACCCCAAAAATTATGCCCAAACATTTTCGAATCCTGAAACCACTAATGAAGCACATGTTGTGGGTATTTAGATTTACCACTTCTCAAAACACTTTCAAATACAGAATTTCTATAAGCTCTATAATGTGTATGAGGACAGGTGAGCAGTGGCACAGGCTGCCCAGGTTGATGAAAAAAAGACTGGTAGATGACAGAAGAGCAGTAGATATTTTCTGCCTAGACTTCACCAAGTCTTTTGATGTTCTCTCCCATTAAGATCCTTACAGAGAAGCTGATGAAGTATGGTGAGATAAGCAGACACTGAGGTGGACTGAAGACAGGCTAAATGGCTGAGCTCAGGGTATGTGATCAGTGATACAGTCTAGTTGGAGGCCCGTCACTATTGGCATACCCCAGGGGTCAACACTGGCTCCAGTCCTGTTTAACATCTTCATTAATGATCTGGATGATGGAACAGATGCTGTACCCTCAGCAAGTTTGCAGGTGACACAAAACTGGAAGGACTGGCTGACATGGCGGAAGGTCATGCTGCCATCCAGAGGGACCTCAATAGGCTGGAGAAATGGGCTGACAGGAACCTCATGAAGTTTAACAAAGAGAAGTGCGAAGTCTTGCACTTGGGAAGTAACAACCCCAGGCACTAATATATGCTGGAGACCACCCAGCTGGAAAGCAGCTTCCCAGAAAAGGATCTGGGGGTCCTGGTGGACACCAGGTTGACCGTGAGTCAGCAGTGTGCCCTTACAACAAAGGCAGCTGATGGTATCCTGGGCTGCATTAGGAGGAGTGTTGCCAGCAGGTTGAGGAAGGTGGTCCTTCCCCTTTATTCAGCCCTGGTGAGGCCACACCTGAAGGACTGTGTCCAGTTCTGGGCTTCTCAGTACAAGAGAGACACGGACATATTGGAGAGAGTCTAAAAAACGGCCACAAAGATGATGAAGGGTTTGGAGCATGTGTCCTATGAGGAAAGGCTGAGAGAGCTAGGGCTGTTCAGCCTGGCGAAGAGAAGGCTCAGGGGGCTTTATCACTGTATATAAACACCTGAAGGAAGGCTCTAAAGAGGACAGAGCCAGGCTCTTTTCAGTGGTGCCCA
>JANZLQ010000095.1:28407862-28431365 GCA_026212715.1 Elanus axillaris
CCCCACTACCAAAACCTTGCCACAGAAACCCAGTAAAGTTGTGATGTGACTTAAAAGTCACAGTAATTTATTGTTCCTTTTTGGACCCAGAAGCCTTTCCTCAGGCCACAGACATCCTGACTTCTTCTATCCTAATAGAAAATCTAGGGGTGTGTGTCTAATATTAAACAGCTAGTACTCTGCCTGATCTCTCATGCCTCTCAGTTCACAATGTGTGAGATACCTTGTTTTCCTTCAGTATTCAGTGGGAATCCTTGAGCAGGGACAGAAGTTAGCATATGACTTGATTAGAAACTGTTTTAGTATAGCAAGCAGGGTACAGAACACAGGCACACCAACTATACTTCACTGGAAAACCTAGTATATGAACTTGAAGTAGCCTCCATTTGTGTGGCTTTTTCCTCTTGGTATCTTAGAGTACATGTGAGGTAATACAGTCCTTACTGATAGTGAACCTGAAACAGCTAAAAATGTGTAACGATGTCTTTTAAGCTACTGGTACAGCAGCATATCAAATTACCATCTTCTAGCTGACCTAGATCTCTCGAAAAGCTGAGACATTTTTGTAGTATTTGTAATGTGGTTTGAAAGTGCTATTTACTTATTTACAGCCTGTTCATCAAACCCTTTATGTTTCAATTAGTTAAACGTCTTTGAATTGGCCACAAGAAGGTGGTATTTCTGACCCAGTACAGCTGAAACATTTCTGATGTGTACTCTGGGAGAGTTGGCTGGAATCACTTGAGATTTTAAGAGTACTAAAGCTAATAGAAATATTCTTATCCCTAACTCCACAATCCAGACTGACATAAAGCAGTATAAATAATTGTTAGTATTTTCTTGAAAATCCTCTGGAACTGCAGTTTGTCAGCCTTTAGCATTTTTGTCTTCTAGCTTATATACAGAAAGAGTTACTAGAAGTAAAGCATTGGCTTGGGGAAGGTGCAATATGATACATTAGTTCAAAATAGCTCAGTCTGTATACTTGGAAATGATCCAGAATTGTTTGATTTAACTGTAATGTAATACTAAAAAATGTACTTCGAAAAGTATACTCTAAGTCTAATGATACTGGTATGATGAATGTACTCTCAGTATATTTCTGTGGAGAAAGAATAATCCTCTGTCATACTGATAGAACTACCTTATTTTACTCTAATTGAGTAAGACAGTCCCATGAGCTATGATGTCAACAAGCTTCTTTGTAATACAAAAATTTTCAGAGTACTTAGAATCAAAAAAGTAGGACACTGTTAATTTAATTGGGAAGAGATAAGTTTGATCAAAGCTGAAGAATGTGAACTGCATCCTCAAATATAAGAAGATTCATTTAGAAAATGGACTTAATAACAACCACATTTATTCATTGTTGGAGACTTGTGATTATTAATATTTGATCTAAAGAATGCCTTATGTTTAAGACTCTTCCATTATTTACATTTATTATCCAGTTTTCTCCTGCTATTTCTTTCTGGATTCACTATTGCTAAGAAATATGTAACCAAGATAATCATATTATCTTCCATCAGTGCTGCAATCTGCTTAACTGAAAAAGCCATACACAATATTGCAGTGCTGCTACTGACAGAGGATTTAACTAGAGCTGATTCTCATCAGAGCAACTCACTCTCTTGACTTCCAGAGAAAGAGTGCTAAAAACTCTGAAGTTAGCTCCATTCCAGAGGTCTGAAACTTAACTTCTACTCAAAGCCCCAAAGAGCCAAATGGTCAAGGTAGCACAAGGGAGATGGAGTCCATTTCTGCTTGATACAAGAATCCATTTCTTGTGGTGATACAGCCAGCTAACAGGTCATATACAGGCAATGCCCACTGAAGATGAGTATCCATTTTACCTGTATCTCACTCAGCTCGTGCTTTATTATGTTTCAGGGGTTTTAAAAATTATTTTTATTGTGCAGAGAAGCATCACAATTTAATGACCACCATCCTACACAATTCAGCATTTTTAAAGCAGTATATATAATGTAAAATGTTTGCTATTCTGCTTAGATGTTTTGGTCTCATTTAAAATGTAACATAATTGGAGAAAAAATTGACTTACATGAGGGAGGCCTTTCACAGCAACTTAATTACCTGATGACTTTTGAAAGGGATTTATTTTTCTTTCTTTTTTAAAGGTACTCCATTGTGTTTTGGATACAATTGCCCAGAATAACCTGATACTACAGACAGACAAATTCAGTCTAATATCATACAACTCTTCTTTCCCTTAAAATTTGCATGCTGTGTAGGATGCTATAGTTAGGGGTGAACAAATTTCCTGACCTTAAAGAGAAGACTGTGCCTGAGGGGAGCCACAGCAACAAGAGGTGATATTTGATTTGATGGGCTCCAGCAATTCCTCTGTTGATTCCTGCTGCTCTGCAGTTTTAACTGTGTGCTCACAGGAGCTGTAGAGCCCTAGAGCCATTGCTTTCTTAGGCCCTGCAATGCTTTATCCTAGTTACAGGTTCAAAAGCAGACCAAGTGGGGAAGGTGGGTTCAGAAGGAGTTTGGCAAAGACAAGTCCACGGGGAGTTGATGCTCTAAGGTCGATTGTGGATTTTTGAACTTTCTTGGCTTTTGCAATAATAACCTCCTTAAAGTGTTACACAGGAGGGAGGAGTTCAAAAAAGCTCTGTCATCTCATGAGAGGACAAAATAATCTATTACAACTTCAAAACAAACTTTTAAACTGAAAAACATTAGTTATGTAGTTCATATTAATTTAACTAATTCCAGCTCCAGCATCTTTTATTAATGTTAATGAGTATTTTTAATAATTGTAAATAAACAAGCAGCTATAAGTTTCGTTTTAGCCTACAACTAAGAATTTCAGTCAGTTTCATGCCTTGAAGATGGTACACTTGTGTTTCTATTCATGGTTACTGGGGAAATGGATTTCACAAGGCAAAGAAAGAAACAGCATCTTCTGAGAAGCAAGTATGTCTCCAGGATGGATGAGAACTGGAATTATCAGTAATCACCTTTCAGCCTCAGAGTGTATCAGACAGGTAGTGGTATAAAGATGACACAGGGTAAACCTCATTTTCCAAGTCATATTGTGCTGTTTATACTCTGAAAAAAAATTGTCATTAACTATCCATTTGATCAAATAGAATTGGGAAGTGAGTTCTTAAATCTCACTGCCTCCATGCTTCTGATTGAATGAAAACAGGAATGAAACAGCCTAATCTTCTCAGAGTGCTGACAGAGTTTTATGTGACACTATCCAATAACAATAATATAGTTAGAAAGAAATAGTTGCAGAGAAGTGATACAGGGTTTGGATATGCTCAAATCACTAACAGAGAAATGGAAGAGAGAAGGTTGCAAGGAGAAGTAAGTATGGAACATGGTCTTTGATCAGAGGGCTAAGTCTAGCAGCCTTCACAGTAGCTAATATTACATTGTGGGGAGGTAGGTTTTTCTGAGATAAGTTCTTAAACCAAGTAGTGCACCTTCTTTGCTCATTTTGGAAAATCCCTATTTATTTTTTTTTTAAATAAAGGATGGTCTTTTGAATATACACCAAATAAGCAATAACTTCATTTCTACCAACCAAGAGAAAGGAAAGGATCCACGTTGATCACAGCATGTGTATGGGAAATAGTCAAGCCTGAATCATTTTGTAACTTGTGTGAATTATTCACTTTTTAAAAACCGTGGTTACCATAGCTAAGATTCCCAAAATGAAGTATTTTTAAATTTAGTACTCATGGAGTAAATTGTGGCATACCAGATCAAGCTGTCGGGTACATTGAGTTATAAAGCATGTTGAGTTGGAATATAACAACTTGATGCAGGCTGACTTCTTTGGAAACTGTTTTAAGGAATATATGTTTGTTATAAATGTTAAGGAATGATCTGGGGCCAGTACAAGATTTAAGAACTGTAAGCTATGTTGACCACTCACTTCAGAAATTAAAGTCCTGATTAGCTGCACTCTTCCCTGAGAGCTCTGCCTCATGTACTGCTTATTTCAATACCTGACTTCCACTGAATTAGAGTTCTCTTGGCTGGAATTTGTCATCATTAATGTTTTTACACAGAATTCTTATAATAGACATAATAATTTTACTGCATTAGTGTATTTCTTTTGTTTTGTACTGCATTTAAATAAAAACTAGAAGAATTCCCACCTAATCTGAACTGATTTCCTCATATAACCAAAAAGAGTCTTACATACTGATGCATGGTAGGGGAAATCAAATGTGTTAGACTGCAGGACTCAGAGGATTACTCCTCTTTATTTGCTGCTGTTCCCATTTCTAGGTCAAGCCAATAGCAATGTTGAGCATGGATTCCCACTAGTCCTAAATAAACAGCCTGGACTTAAGAGCTTTTCCTCCATTGACCCCATATATAGGGTGTATTTGGCAACTAATGGTATTTTGGTAGTGGGGGCCACTGGGGGGGACCTCTGTATGGAGAGGCCAGGGGCTGTCCTCGGCTGGACACAGCCACTTCCAGCTGGCTCAGCAAAGGTCCCACCACAGCCACAGCTGAGCCCATCGGTGTCACTGGTGGTGCCTCTGGGAAAAGGTATTTAAGAAAGGTCAAAAATGCTGGACAGGCAGAGGACTGAGGAAAAAAAGTGTGAGAAACGGCCCTGCTACACCTAGGTGAGAGAGGAAAGAAGGAAGGAGGTGCTGCAGGTACCCAAGCAGAGATTCCCCTGCAGCCCATGGAGAGACCGTGGTGGAGCAGATATCCACACTGCAGCCCATGGAGGGCACCACGTGGAAAAAGGTGCATATTTCCTGCAGGAACTGTGGCTGTGGATGACTTGTGCTGGAGCAGGTTTATCCTGAAGGACTACAGCCCATGAAGAGCCCACACTTAGAGCAGGGGAAAAGTATGAGGAAGAAGGCCACTTATTTAGCCCCTTACTGTGGCTAGATTGTGGCTACTCAATTCAGTATGTCCTTTAGCTTTAGAAAAGGTTTTAAGAACCTTAGTCATTCTGTCCTGAGGGCACTCACAGCCACACCTGCCTCCCTTCATGAGTCCAGAATCCCAATTCATCCCTCCTGGGACTTCAGTCTCATCCCAGTGTCACTGTAGGATGTTCACCTCTAACCCAACCCATGCCATTCATGTCCCCATGGAGATGCCCAACACCTGGGGCTGGGGCTGCCCCACGCCCCACCAGCTGCCCTGTTCCCTGACTGGGGTGGTGGGATCAGCCCTGGCCAGATGGCCCCATGGGATTTCCCTTGCTGCTGGACCTGAGGGTCTGCTGGCCCCAGCTGTGTCCTAGCACACAACCTCAATGCATTTTACCCTTCTTTTCCAGAGTGAACATGTGATGTCCCATATCACTTTTTAAGACACTAAACCACTTAAGTATAAAAAAACCCCACCAATAATATTCTCATATTGTCTCAAACCTGTATGTGTTAGGATAATTATTTTTAACTTGGGAAGCAACTATTGATTAAACTCTTAACAAATTAAATGGCAAGATGTTGAAGACCGGATTTTCTCTACTCTATAGTTCTTAAGCTAAAGAAATAACAAATATTTCCAGATCTCCAAATAAAAATAAGAAAACCTTGTTGTTTCTTGCTCATGGGATTGAGGGATTATTTTTATGTTGTCATAGATTAATAACCAATAAGTTTAATCGTTTTTGTTAACCTACCCTAGATCAATGCTGCAGGTTGCGTCCAAGGAACTCACAGCTTTGTGAGAAATGAAAAATGTCCTGTATGTAGAATAAGGAATTTTCCTTTTTGTTTTTTTTTTTTTAACCTGAAAAGATAGAATGATTACAAAAAAAGCTTCATGACCAGCAAAACTAAAAAACCCTAAAATTTTTCTGTAGTTGTGTTTATTCTCTCATTTAGCAAGTTCTGAAGACATTCCGAACCTTACCCTGTTGCTGGAATGCTTATGGAGACCACACCCAGGATTCCATCCTCTAATAACTATCCCTTTTTCAATCACCATTTGGTGAGCTGTCAAAGCTCTATCACTATGAAACACCTAGTTGAAACTACTTGAACGACTTTTTGGGTGAGATGCAGTCACATACATAATATGATGATATTCATTTTGGTTTCTTCAGATGTTTAGGGGAAAAAAAAAGAAAACTGGCTTCAAACTTATTTTCCTGCAACTGTTTTAGTCATATTTTTTCTCCCACATAATACTATTACTTAATGGCCATAAGACCAATCAGAAGTGCACATAAAAAGTCTGTCTCTACTGTTGTCAGAAAGTGATCACACTGTGATAGTAAAGTCTTACACTAACACCAGTTCAATATCTTGTGAAAATCCTAAGTGCAAGGTTTTTTGCCTTGTTTCTGAGTCATGGAAGAATTTCCTTTTACAGGAAATTATTGCTGTGCAAAAATCACACATAATTTTTCTGTTGTACAGTTACAGTTCTTATATCATCTTAGGCTTCTTAAACTATGTTCTTCTCCACTTCCTTGTCTATCCATAATGTGTCCTCTAATACTGACATTGTTTTCATTGACAGTTTTGAAGAAATAATTTGTCTTTGATAAAACCGGAAGAGATAAGAATGAGACATGTGGAACTGTCAGGGGAGAAAAGACCTGTTCCAGCCATCTCCAAGTCAGATGCACCACTGGCACTGGTGGTGCCTCTGTGATAACACCCCTTTAGGAAAGGGTAAAAAATACTGAGTATCAGCTGTGAGAAAGAAGTGAGAAAATGTGGGAGAAACAGTTCTGCAGTCACCAAGAAGGAGAGGGAGGAGGTGCTTCATGCAGTGGAACAGAGATTCCCCTGCAGCCTGTGATGAAGACCATGGTGAGGCAGGCTGTCCCTCTACAGACCATAAAGGACCACAGTGGAGCAGATATCTACACTGCAGCTCATGGAGGACCCCCCTCCACAGCAGGTGGAGATGGCCTGATGGAAGCTGTACCCCATGGAAAGGAGCCCATACAGGAGCAGGTTTTCTGGCAGGACCTGTGTCCCGTGGGGTACCCATGTGGGAGCAGTCCATTCCTGAAGGACTGTACCCTGTGGAGGGGACCCACGCTGGAGCAGTTCTTGAAGAACTTCAGCCCATGAGAAGGACCAACATTGGAGAAGTTCATGAACGACTATATCCCATGGGACCCCACGCTGGAACAGGAGAACAGTGTGAGGAGGAAGGAGTGGCAGAGAAGGAATTGTTATGGACTGACCACAACCCCCATTCCTCAATCCCTGTGCTGCTCAGGGACTGGAGGGCAGGGAGGGACTGGATTTCCTGAGTGAAATTAAGCCTGGGAAGAAGGAGGGAGTAAAGGAGAATGTGGTTTAAGCTGTTTGGTTGGTTTCGTTTGTTTGTTTGTTTGTTTTTTATCACTGTCTTACTGTTATTAATTGGCAATAAATTAAATTAATCTTGAGCCTGGTTTGCCCATGGTGGTAATTGGTGAGTGATCTCCCTATCCTTATCTAGACCCACAAGGTTTTTATCATATTTTCTGCCCCTGTCTTGCTGAGGAGGGGGAGTAAGACTGTGGCTTGGTGGGCACCTGGCAGACAGCCAAGGTTAACCAACCTCAGGTTATATTAACAAGTCAGTTTTTATTGCTTTAAAAAAACCTAAAAAATCAACAACCTTCAGGCAGCTGTAATAAGAGGCCATCTATCTGAAAAAATACATAGATATTTGTGTTTAGTATCCCATCATGTAGAATATAACTTCTAAGTTCCAAAATCAAAACATTGACATATTTAAAAAAACATGTTTTTGGCAGTCTAAAATTTGAAGCAAACATTTCATCTGTGAAAATGTGTTACTCAGACAATAACAGTTAACAGTCTTTAATGATTCATAAACTCTGTTCCTTTATGGCAATTGGAAGTATCTTAAATTATGTCAAATTATTTTAATGTGAAAACTAATAGAGACTACTAAACCTGAGCAAATAAACAAATTAAAATACTGAAATTATAGTATCTGTAAGCACCTGATATCTCCAGCAACAAAGATAGCACAAGCTTTACACACCTGTCACTTCAATTATTGATGAAATAATTTCTGGTAGTAAATAAAAATTATAATCCATTTCTAAACAATATATTTGTTCCTAAAAACTCTGTAAAATGATAGGGGTTTAATGTGAAGAGAAGGATTAACTTCAAGGGAAAATGTCTGGTGGAAATTGAGTCTTTTTTTGGTGCAAAATAATTCCCTTAGATTGATGGTTTCAAATTTAGTAAGATTTTGTGAGTAGCATGACTAAAAATGAAAATTATTGGGGTTGTGTAATTCTGTGTAATTCTTCTGTGCAGTTCTTTGCTACAGCTTTCTCCTCATCCTCTGGTAAATCTGAACTACAAGTCTGGGGCAATGCAGACAATCTCAAGTAGGTCTATCTAGAAGTCACTCAGTGTCTCACAACATACACAGCTTTGCTTTGCTACATGGAACAGATTCCAGGCTGAATTATTTCTTTTTTTGTGGTTCTTTTTTTTTTAACTAGACATGCCCCCTTGGCTTTATTTCCTGCCCATCCTCTCAGAGCATCTATGAAACAGTCAGCTTTTCAAAGCAATTAAAGTTTTACTGGCCAGAAGGAACACAACATTTGAAAAGATTTGTGAAAATACCCACACATTTCTCAATCAGCCAATCTTTTCAAGCAGGTCCAGCTTATTTCCAAGATAGAAGTACTAATTTTCTGACATTTTTGTATGTTGTCTTTGCCTTGCCAGTGTCCTCTCTGTTTCGCTTCTGGCAACTATTCACATCTGGCTGTGCTCACACTGACTAGGGAGCACTGGGGCATACTGCAGCCTTTCTCACCTGTCAAACACTCTGCTTGGGATCTTCCTGGAGAGTAACATAGCAATTTAGATGCACAGGCCAGAAAGGGCTATGGTAACACGTGAGAGATCTGCAGTAGCAATGCAAGTGCGGTGCACACAGATCTGGGAAAGAGGAATCACCTTCAGGCCATACGTAAGCTTCATTCTTCTCTCCTGATCAGAAACTAGGGATGGAAAACCCTGTTTGGTCAGGTTTCCTCTTTGAAGAACTGGGATCTTAAGGTTTTCAGCCTTAAGAAGATTACAGCAAGCCAGACATGAAGGAGCCTAGCTGAGATTTTGCCTCTTAATGTCTTCTTCTATCTTGTTTCTTCAAGGTATCTTACCTTTGTCTTTCTTGTTTGCTGTCCTCTTAACAGTCTCCTTAGGATTAATTTCTTGTCAACATGCAGGTCAATTTTGTTTAACATGTCTGAAGGACATGAGAGTCATATTTATACCTCTGATCAGTCTGGTCCTAGCACAACTATTTCCTGTCCCATTTGACCTGGACTGGAAAAGGTCAGCTCAGCCATTTATTTTCTGGTGGGACCCAGTAATGTCATTTATTGAGAATATCCTGGGAGATCCTGAAGATCAATATTGCTGCCAAACCCCATTAATTCTAGCTGATGTCCAACATCCCATCAAAGATAACCTGCTACCTCCTGAACTAGATAGTTACTTTATTGGCACTGGAATTATTTTTCTCTAAGGGCTTTACCTTCATTGAACACTACTAGCTGTCAATAAATGCATCAATAATAATTCATAACAGAAACTCTTTTCACACATAGCTCTGCCATCTTGTCAAACCCTGATTGCTGCTGTGTAAATTTCAGGAAAATAGAGTCCAATGCCTACTTTTAGTATTTCTAATACAGATTCTTATATATACATATATATATACACACACACACACATTTTAAATAAAACCAGTATCTAGACATTATCCTTTTAACATTACTATTATCCTTTTAACATTACTTATTCAATGTCTCACCATGTCTTGGAAAAAGATGTTATCTCATTTAAATACAATATATGACTCAAAACAGATAAAAAATAATCCTATTTATATGGAATTTCCTACAGACTTTTCTTTCCCTTGCATTATTTTTTAAAAATTTCTTTTTCTATAGAAACCATAGACCTCAAAAAGAAAAAAACCCAATCAACACTATAGGAACATTCTCTGACAGGAAGTAAAATAACATCAGTGAAAACAGAGTTCCTTAAGTTTCAATCTAAGAAGTATAACAGTGTGCTACATTAGAATAGATAAACATAAATTCTAAAGCTGATTGCACCAGCCTTGAAATCCTGTAATTAAGGTAAAGAAAGTCCAGGAAATGATCTCTAAGGAAATAAAAATAATGAATGAAAGAAGAAACTATTTCTCTGCAGTACATTATTCCACAATAATTAACATTTTTTATCGCTGCATATATTTCTCCAATTAGCTATCTGAAAACTGGGGTCTAAGTTAATTGTTTCTGTTATACTTGTGTAAATCTCAGCTAATTCCATGTGCTTCAGAAAAGCTGCTCTGGTATAGCTGATAGCAGGATCTGGTCATCTATACGGAATGCTTTGATCATTCTAAGCTGCTCATTTATAAATCCACAGTAACTAATATAAAGCAATACAAGCATTTATCTGCAAAACAAGGAAAATCAAACATTTCCTATCTTACTGTGTGTAAAAATATCATCTAAGCATTACAATATATATAGCTACATATAATAAAGTGGAAGAATAGATTTTGTTTCGGAAGTTTGTCCTTAAACCAGCTCACTTCTCTATTAGAACTGACTTTTTATTAAGGCTGAACTTACATAGGCAATTGCAGCAGCCTGCCACCTAACTTAATAGCAGGTGATTGAAAAGGTTAAAAGTACTACAGTAAAGCACATGTCAATAGTTCAAAGGACTGATAAGGTTTAGCTATTCCAGTGTTCCTTTTATATAGCAAAGACTGAGACATATATAGAAGATGGCATAACATAAGAACAATATATAGACAGACAATGGTATTAATAGCAAAACGTACCAGAGAATATTATTGAAAAGGATATGTTTTCTTAACCTCCATCAACGTAACAAAATCGAACTTGTCTTCAGCTGATACAAATCATTGATTTCATTTATTGAAATTCAGTAATATGATCTATTTCTACTGTCAATGTATCTTTTTTTCTGTTTTGGACAGAAATGCCACTTTGATGTGGTATTTCTGATCCTTCAGAATCTTTAGAGATATTTTTGTATAAATCAAAAAATTCTAAATTGGAAAATCTGCTGGTATTGTTTTTTTTCTTCTTAGACTACGGACTACTTTAAGAGAGCTCAACAACATGAAGTTTTAAAAACAGCTAAGCTATGTTATTCAGTGATACAATACCTTTTGAAGAATACGTTGAAGGGTTTTCCCTTTCCTCTTACATAATTAGCTGGAAAAAGAAAACAAACATGAAAACATAAAAAAAAAATAATCCATAAAAGCTGAGTTCAGTGCATACAAATTACTCTGCTGCCTTTCTTTTTGACAGAAATATATCTCAGATTTCTACAATGAAAGATAGTGCTTAAAGCTATTGGACTCAGTGGGGATTAAACCCATCTCTAACAATTCTAGAGACAGCTTAAAGGGTTTTAGCAGTGCAGATAAAATTAAATGTTACGGTGGCAACCACGTGGGTTGAAAGTGTGATGGTGAAATATTCAGCTTCCAGTTAGTATGGATTTGGAAGGCAAGGTGGCAAGTGGGGCTGAGATGGATGGTAAGGAACAGTAAAAGAGCAGACACTGGGGCTTTATGGAATAGAAATTGAGGTCTTGTTTTCTATCCCATTCCTCTTTATTACAGTACTTCTACTCTTCTCCAGAACTTACCTGTAAATATGCCTCCTTTTTGGACATCCTAACCAGCACCACAATGAATTTAGAACACTGGGATTTACCATGGATGTGATTTTGGGGTCAGATTTAGTAATAATCACGTGTTATTATAAAGCTGTTCTTCAACATCTTGTTATACAGGTGCCTTTTCGTGACATATGTTCTTGCTATGTAAGACTGAACCAGTTACACAAAACCACTTTCTAAATTAGTATTATTTCCATTTTAACGGGAAAAGCATAGTTGTTTGTGTTTATTTCAGACAAATATGTTATAGACATCAAAAAATGAAAAGCTGTCAAACTAAAAATCTGAATGAGAATTTTCTTTTAAATGACAGCTTTTACATTATATTAAAACAGATAAAAAAAATTTCCTGAAGATTGTTTAGAAAATAAACAGAACAAAAACTAAACATAAATAATACTTTCTTCATAAAAATACCTGTCAGGTTACAAAATATTACAGCTGGAAGGGAGCCATACATTTATGGACTGTTGATGTAATTTGGTTCTGACCATAAATAACAGAGGTTGGTTTGTTACTTTGAAACTTCTAATGCAACAGAAAGCTTCAAAATTTAGAAATAACCTCAACTGCGTTCCTGACATTCTTACTGAAGTAAGCATTATAGGCCATTTTATGATCTTACTTTACTGGAGCCATTATCTGCCTTATATATTGATTTTCTTAAGGAGCTGTGGTGTTTCAGAAGATACATTGTATGGAGCTCCTAAACATGGAGACACACAAAATTAGGACCAATTACTTTGCTTGTTCTGTAGGAAGCTTAAGCTTATCACTGGCAAAATGTATGTTTGCTGCTGTGTTTTTTTAACCTTTTTTTTTTTTTTAAAATGGAAGACAGCCTCAAGAGAAAAATGGTTTCTTTATCTAAGATCAGTTCTAGTAAGGCCTATAAAATTCTCTTAAAACCCCAGATTAAATTCTCAGAGCTCAGTAGTGTCAGTGACCTCTTACCTATGGTTAGGGTGGGCTCATCAGAGACTAAACTTTTCCACTACTACTTGCAGCTGCAAGTGGTTGGTCCATTGAAGAGCATGAAGGTCACTTATAAAGGTCCAGCTATAAGGAAGGAGTTCAACATATTTTTTTTCTCCTATTTTTTAACAGTTCATAAACAGTTTTATTTAACAATTTTAACTTTGTGACATACAAAACTTTCAAACTTCTAAAACTCAGGCATCTAAATTGCAAGCTCAGGTATGCAGCATGCCAGGCAGATCTCTTGGAACAAGACTCTCATGGCTAATATACAATGACTAATACATTCATGTAACAGCATAATGTAATATTTTCTCTTTCTGTATAGGATGAAGGAAAAAAACAAATGTTATCTGCCTTTCTAAGGCACACTGTGAAGGAGGTTAGCAGATTTTTGCTGTTCTCCTCAATGAGGAAATGCTCCGTTGACTGACACTGTGCATTAAAAATTAACAGTCCTGTTAATTTGAGACCTGGCTCTTAAGATAAAACTGAGATTCAAAACATGGCCCTCAGTACATGTTTGCTGAATATCATGCTGACATCTGTTCCCTTTGTCAAAGTCTGTTATACTTGGTCTTTCAATGTGAAAACTTCATGAATTATCTATACTTTCAAGTTTAGTCGTAGAAAAAAAAAGAACCACACAAAAAAAAAACCCCAAACCACACCTCTTTTCATTCCACAGGAATTCAAATATTGGTCTGTCAAAGAACGAAATTTATTTGCTGAAAGTTAAATACATTCACAATTCATCCAATTCCTCTTTTTGCGAGTCTGGTGGCATTAATTTTCTGAATATTCATTTGATAAAAGTCAGACAACTTTATTGATGCCAGTGATAGAAAGCATAAGCTGATTTCCACCAGCTGATGGCTTGACCTTTGTTTTTTGATACAAAGGTCTCTTTTCACATTTTGGACATAACTGTTGAGTTAACAAGCGGGCTGTTTTTATACTATAAGTGACAGCACAGTTGCTATGTCAGTCAGATTGCATGCAACATGCCAACCTCCCTATACAGGTTAAATGCACAATAAATGCATACAAATCCATTCCCTATTGTTATTTTCCAATGCATAAAGAATGCCCTATTTTTTTACAAAGTTCTTAGCAATTTGCTGCTTCTGATAGAAATATCAGGTCATCATTTTTCACTTCTGTCATTTGGATTTTCACCAAAGTAGCTGTATTATATCATGTTCAGCTATAAACCCTAATGGTACCTTTCTTCCACCAGCTTCCACTGTCTCCATGGGTTTAACTAGGGCACAGTACTCCTGCTGTAAAAGCAAGAAGAGAGGTAATTTCATCTCAGCTTACTTCTTTTTTTTTTATTCCCTTCATTGAATTATATGAAAGGAAGAACAAATATTACTGGAAGTGTGAACTGTATAGAAATAATTATGCCTAACCTACCTGGCTGAAATAACAACTTGATCTTTGTAATAATTATACTTTCTATATTTGTTAGAAACCATGATGGAAGAAACAGCTGCTGTAACACTTTCCAGAGCTAACCAGAGTTGTAGGTATCAAGAAGCTCATTTTACATTTATTTTGCACTTCACCAAACTTTGGATGAAACAGGTTTCTATCAGATTATATATGTGTACAAAAATCCTCCCTGGAAAGCTTCTCTTAGCCCCTCTCAATGTCTGATTGATTCATTTTTTCCATGCTGTATTTATTCATCTCATTATTTTCCTTGGTGAGCATCCAACCTCATGTTCACCCACAGCTGTGTCAGTTCCACATCCCCCCAAACCCTGTATCTGTACTCAGCGGTAATGCAGCATCATGTTTCAACTGCACAAGGCCATTAATACAGGAATTATTTGTGAATGCTTGCAGAAGTGATATGGCAACAGGACCTCCTAAACATGCACCTTGCTAAATTCATGATCATGAATGCAACATCAAGATGCCTTTTTTTCTTGTGGTTTTCAAAGATATTGCTTGTTGCTTAAAGCATCCATGGCCATTTTAAAATGAATACCTGAAACTATTCCCAGCTAACTGTAATAGCAGTTCATGAACCTAGAAAACATCAGAAAGGCTTCAATTTTATTTAATTATTTTTTCCCATAACTCTTTTCCCACATTACATAGTTTGAGGCAAGGAAAGTAAAATAATATAAAGGAGGAAAACTAGACTTCCTTTTTCATCTTTATTTTTTTGGTTTGATGGAGGAGAATTTATGAGATAGTGAAAATAGAAAGTGGCAGGAAGCATTTTTCATCTTCCATTACTTAAAGTGTTTTATTTTTATTTTTTTCCTAATACGAGAGGTGAAGAGGGCAAGGGGCCTAAATTGACCTAGGAATCAAAAAGAAATTTCTTACTGCTCTGTGAAAGGTAGTTATAAAAAAACCAGCATGCAATTTGGTTAATGACAGCCCACCCTCAAAGGTGACATTTCCTTCTGCAAACTCAATTGTTAGAAACACATAATTTATTTAAACTTGTGTGTCAGAAGTTTTCAAGTACCCCACCCCCTGTTCAATCCAGAAAGATATAATTTTTACAGATGGAATTATCTAGTGGTCAGTTAGTCTGAGTGGAAGCTTAAAGGAAAACTTTAACTCCAAACTAGAACATTTCTTCATGCTCGCCTCATTTAATGCATCAGTGTAGAATCATACAGTTTCCTAACAGACATTTTATTTCCATTTCATTACTTGTGCACTGGTTTCTTAAAATGGCTTCTTGCAGGAGCTGATATCACTATCTTCCTGTGTATGAAGTGTTGTGCTGAGTGAGCTTATTTTAGACACAGAGATAGGAAAACAAATAATAAACAAGTTGAATATTCTTCAGGAGAAAATGCTAAAACCACAGTCTTATGTCACATGCAAATTCATACAGGTATATCACACGAGTTGTCTGTATGTATACAAAATAAAGAGGGAATAGGAGGTAATATGCCTTTTATCGTATGCAGGAACCATTGACTTTGTTTTCCTATTCTTTCTTACTGAAGAGAAAACTTTCAGTTTTCATTTAATGGTATGTTTCTGAGAATAGCCTCTATCTCCGTTTCCAATGCAAAAGGGGGCATTCAACAGTCCGAAGCAATTTTTAAGGAAGTACACAACTGACAATGATGATAATCTTAACTTCACTGAATTTACTGTTGCACTCAAGCTTCTGTAGTATCTACGGAAAATTAAATCAGATTGAAATATGAAGCACAAAGCATTGATAATGAGGAAGTGTCTGTATTTCTTTTATTCTCTAATACAACCTTTCTGCTAAAACTAGGTTTATGTGATAATAATCTTTCTAATACATCTCAAATAAAGTAAGAAAAAAGCTTGAAAGCAAACTGGGAATTTTTACTTTTCTTAAAACTGGGTTTCATTTTAAGCTTATAGTCTTGTTAAAATTGATGGCAAAATATACTTCCATCTTCAAGGATCCTTAATTATAGTCAGAAGAAATGGAGATTGAATGTTTTCTGCATAAGCAAGGCAAATAGAGGACAAATTTAGGAGTATATTAATACTACAATTAAATTTACAGTATTATAAATAAATCATGACAGTTTTTCTTTAATTGTTTTGAAGTGAAATATGAGAGTATGTACAAGTTTTATGATCACAGTCTGGATGGTTTACATTTTACCATATCAACTAGTAATTTATCCTGTAGCTGCTGAGTAGCATCAGGTGGTGTGTCAATATCAAAATACAAAACGTCATTTAAAAAATACTTCACCACAAAAAAAGTAAGATGAAAAAGAATGAAGAATGTACAGTAACTTCTATACTGTCGCTTGAGTTAACTTTCTTGACATGGTTTTGAAAAGCAAATCAAATTTACACGCTATTGGAATTGCAGTAATCTCTGACAAAAATGGAATTCTGGAAGAGAAAAGGGCTCTCGGTAAACCCATATATGCTGTGGCAGTGGCCTTGCTACTGCCCACTGACCTTATCTATGATGACATTGCAATGAACAGAGATTCAATTGGTCTTCCACATCCTAGATATGTAATGGTAGTGAAATCTGGTTCTCCATTTGATGCAGTATTGTAAGACAAAACTAAAAATAATCTAGTTATCGTTGAACATATTTAGACCTAAGAAACTGTTTCTCTTCCTCCAGACAAACTAATATTATTACTAAAACCAAGGTAATATTCGAAGGCAATCTAATAAAACACGATAACTTTCTGAGTGTGAGGGGTTTTTGTCATAGTGGCACACACATGAAGATTTGATCAGATCTTTTTTTGAGAGTTTCATTATTAAGTTTTTGGATCATCTTTAGTTATGCCAAGTAAATTCATAAACCATAACTAGACATTATGCTATCTGCATATGTTACATATGCTGTAACATGGCTAGTTAGGCAATGGTTTAGTGATGAGAATGTCTGAAAATGAAACTTACAAATGAAGAGCTCTGATAGCTCACTATTTTCCAGGATAAAAGGTGAAAATTTTGTACCTTGCTGATAAGTTAACCATTTACCATTTGGGAAGTCTAAGGCTCCATATGGTCTTACAGATGACTTGCAAAAACATCAGATCTTAATCTTGTTAACATGACAAAACTGAATATTCTCTGTCCTGCACCTCAGACCACTATCACATATGGACTGGTTCAGAGGGGAAACAGTGAATTATTTATGTGGCATATTTTTTGAACTGCCATGTGTGTTTGAAGCTGTTGGAAAGTCTGAAGTGGCATAAGTAGCTCTGCAGGAGATGGATTGGTAGGCAGAATGTAAGCAAAGCTGCCCAAATTACATGATGAATTTAATTTATTGCTAGCTACTGATTTATTGCGTGATTTTCACCAGAACTGGCAGAAAATCAGGAGGGAAACTGGTTAGCATGAATCATTATCTAGTCAAAAAAAGGCAAATTCAAAGCCTCTCTTTCAATCCTGGTCTCTTGATCAAAGTGCGGACTACAGAATAACTGAAATTCTACATGAGTATCTGGGTCTCCTTCCTATAAAAGCAAACAAACAAACAAAAACAACTAAGAAATGGAGGAATGGATTCAGCAAAAATTGTATCTTGTCCTCAAGAGGAGTAACACAGTAAGGAGTAGCATAATTAAGACTCACACCTGAATCCTGGACTTCAGGAAGTGTTCACTAGCTCCCAGTTTAGATATAGGCTAAGGAAATCTTGCAGGGCCTGATTTTAGTAGCTCCTAATATTTCACTCTTGATAAAGACAATAAAGGACATTGTGATACAAAACCTTGAGGACAAGGGACTCATTAACTAGTATGTGGTTTTAATTTTATTTTTCTTTGAATGATATCTTGTTAAGGTAGTTGAAATAGCACATGTAAAATACCACTTGTTCTTCCAGTTGCAGCTTCTAAAGAAGAACAGGTCATATTATTATCAGCTGCATTTTATTATTTAAAAAAAAAAAAGAAAAAGAAAAATTGCCATGGAAGTTGATTGAGTATTAATATTCTGGGAAACTTCTTTCACAGCTATGTTATATTTTAAGAAAAATACTGCAGTAGTCCATCACTGAGGAAACAGATGTCATAAAAGCTATGAGCAGAGCAAATCAAATGTGTGAAATATTGTATGCAAGTATATGTGTTGGCATTTTGTGGACCGCAGATGGAAATTTTTATCAGATTTGTCCAATGTGTTTAAACAATATAGCAGGCTGTTATGACACTTGGTGAACCAAAAGGGTACTTACATAAAGTTTAATTACAAAGGCTAAAAAAACCTTGCATTATAAATGCAACTTTCACATGAAAATTTACAGAATACATAGGCAAGAGAAAGTTTCTCTAGATTATTAGTGAAGACTGTACTTAGTATTCTTTTTTTTTTTTCTTGAAAAGTTCTGTTTACTGTGGGAAATTTTTTGTTTCACTCAGTTAAAAGAATGTCAATAGTCACCTTCCAACACTATTTACTGGGAATGCTACATGAACTTCATTAATTTTACAAATGAGGAAAACAAATTAGTTTCATCCATTTGCAAGACACCAAAGCCTTTTCCACTCACTCTTGAAGGGGCCTTTTACCCTTTAGGGCTCTAGCTTTCATATGACCTTCCCTTGAACATGAACAGCTCCTGCTCTTTTTGACTAACTAAACTTGCAAAATAAGGCATATACTGATAAAGTTCCATGAACAAGAAAATGACAATTTGGGTTTCAGACCTGAATTACAAAAAAAAAAAAAAAAAAAAAAAAATTCCCTTTTTGGTGAATATTTATAATTTATAATTTGGAAAAAAAATTTTCATTATTTTTGTTATTTGTTAATGGTGGCAGATGCTTCCAGACCCCTCAGAACCAACACACACATCCTCTTTACCACAGTGTTGCTAATACAGTGTATTCATTAAGAGTGATTTAAAATTCAATAGCGATATGTTAACTTTCTATTGTAATTTCATTCAGTTGTTCCCAAAGATTTCAGAGAAACATGGTTGTGGATACATGATTACAACCAATGAGAATATGTAACTATGCAAAATTATTTCTTAAGAAATAACCACAGCATATATATGTTTACTCTTAGTACATCCATATCAACAGTATATATATAAAAGATACTTGTTTTTATGCTCAGACCAACAATTAGACCTACTGTTTTTTCCCGAAGTTTCTCAACTGCATAAAGTAATAAAAAGAAATTACAATAAAAGTTTGTGCCCTAGACTCCATGATCAGACCATAGTGTAAACTTATGATCTAAGGAACTAGCCTAGGAAAATATACCTTATAGTAGAAAGGGTATTACCTACAAGTAAATTATGCTACTTTGATGAAAAGAAGTTGTGATTTCTTTATGAATCTTTCATCTATACCTGGGAAAATAGAGTCTTCATCATAAGAGATTTGAACTTGTTGCCCCGGACTCCAATTTTTTTCTAAGTGAGATGAGAAGATAAAGAAATTAATCAGTCCTAAGGAGTTGAACACTTTGGGTGATTTTATGGTATAATATTAGACTGGGTCTATAGAGAATGAAAAAGTTGAGACTTCTCACCTAAAAACATATCTGTCTTTCTTTTACATCTTTACTGCTGTAAAAGAGAAAAAACCTGCAAATTTCACATGATAGTGGGCAATGTATTTTAAAATACTGCATCAGCTATACAAACAGAAAGCAACAATTTAAAAATTTCTTGAAAGTCTGTAATGTCATGGGGCTCTTTTCTCATAGATTATAAACACTTCACAAATATTATAGAGCTAATTTAATTAATGTAGGTGACTAAGGTCTTCTAAAGAAAATAAGGCAGATAGGGTGATGATTTGTAATCTGTATTGCTCCAAAGTGCCTATGAGTCTAAGTTTCCTATAATTGGCTTCACTTTTATACAAAGAACCATATCTAAGAACAACTACTTGAGTATAGTGTTAAGAATAAGAAAGAATTACACTTCTGTTTGAAAAACAGCTATAGTTCCCTGCTTTTCTGCTGATATATAATTATTTTCTACTGGTGAAGCAGGAGCAGATCAAGTCTCATCTTATTTGTGAACTGAAAATATGGTGAACTTTCTACAAAGCTCTGAAAAAGTAATTTTCTGATTATATATAAAGGTCAAAGTTCTTTTAACTACTTGTAGTACTGTAACATGGCTGTAAATGATCTTTTCACAAGTGTATGAAAATGAGGATTCCTATGGTGTACTGCTGAATTAGTAGACAGAAATATTTTCCTACAATTATTAAGAAATTGTCTGGAGAATGAGTTAAACAGAAAAAAAATAAAAAGCTTGCAACATTGACAGTAAAGTTCTGAACTAAAATATAACATGACTCCTCAGTGAGACACCAGGGCCTAGAAAGAGGTGGCCTGAACTCCACCGTAGTGGGTCCTTTACTAAAATCTTCCCCTTTCACAAAAACTATTGTAGATTAATATTTCTCCTCTGAAATGTCTATCAGGCCTTATCTAGCATACTAGAATTGTAAAATAAATGGTGTTGGGAGCAACTTCAGGAGGATCTCTCTAGTCCAACCTCCTATTCCAAACAGGGCAAGCTAGCACAGGTCACTCAAGGTCCTGTCTCCTAGAGCTGTGAAGAACTCCAAGGACTGAGACCCCAGAGCCTTCTGGGGCAGCCTGTGCCAGTGCTGAACCACCTTCATGGTGAAAATCCTCCTCCTCCTTGCTTGCAGCTGGATGCCTCACTCCCTTTTGCTGGGCACCTCTCAGAAGAGTCTGGCTCCATCTCCTCTCTAACGTCCATCAGGAGGTTAAAGACAGTATGTTTTGCTCCACCCCATAGCTTTCTCCCTTTCAGGGAGTTTGTCCACAAACCCAGGTCTGTTAGATTCTCCTTATACTTTGCACGTTCCAACCATGTTGCATTTTCTTGATCCTCTGCTGGACTCTCTCCAGTTTGTTTATCATTATCCATCATACAAAACAGGTCATACAGTGCCAGGTGCAGCCTCACAAGTGCCAGACATAGGGACACTGAGCTCTGCTTTGTGAATCCTAGCCATTTCTGATAAATTTCATTGAGAGAGTAAGCTTATCATTCTTAGCAATATCCCTGATTTATTTCCTTTTACAGGCTAGAAAAGATTGTAAGCTAATAATGATTCTGCTAACATATTATTTGCTAACAATTATCTGAGTTTATTAATAGAAAGGCATTATCCTCCAAGCTTTTCTCACCAACTAAATCAATCATTTAAATTTTGTTTTCTACCTACCTGATTCTATTGACCTTATCATTATAGAACCCAGGTGCCTCAACTTTTGAAAGACATTGACAAAGAATATAATCTGCATAATTTTTGGGTCTGTTTACAAATAAACACAAGAGACTAAAAATCTGGAAAAAATGGCTGACTCAGGTAATGATAAAGATAAACAATAGAAGGAGCAGAGAAAAATAATAGGTGTAATGACCAAGACTAAGGAAGCAAGCCTCTTTTTTTTCCAAACTTATATTTACCACCTTGCCTTTTTTAACTGTAAGCTATATATAATTAAGGATAGAGGCATTTTTACCACTTCTGTGGAGAAAGAGGGATATGGTAGATTACAAGAAGACAAAAATAACTGAGAAAAGCTATTGAGGAAGAAAATAGGACTCCTAATATTGAGGACAGAGAACTTCCAATTTTGCTAGCAAGAACATAAATTAAAGACTTTGATCTACTCTGTATGAAGTGCAGTGACAAAGCAAACATAAACTGCTGTAACTCTTGAGGCTTCATAGTATCTATGCTACCTTCATGGGCTAAAATTCATTGGCTAAAAATCAAACTCTTTAAATAAACTAATAAATAAAATATATGGTAAAAATAGAAATAATTGAATATAAAAGGGAAGAAGACTCATGCTGGGTATAAGAAAAAAAATACATTTTCAAGATGATTCAGGTTCCCCTGAATGAGATGAACAGACATAAAAAAGAAATAAGCAGTAGGCAACAGTAAATGTGTTCTATGAAATGCTATCATGAAACCCATGACTATAGCAGCCACATATTGTGGGAGGCTGGGAAACTATTTGCAATTCTAAATGAACAAAAAGCATATGAAGCAATATACAGGCCTCTTCTTTCCATCATGTTAGGAACTATGAAATGAAATGAGGGAAAAATAACCATAATTTTAAAAAGATTGAAATAAAATAAAAACGGAAGAAATAGGAGGGAAAAATGTGCTACAGGAAGACAGTTGACATTCAATCATAAAAAGCATTTAACAGTAACAAAGCAAGCTAAAATGCTCATGAAATGCACAGAGAGAAGAAAAAGGAAAAAAAATCTAAAAGTACATTTGTTATTTGATGGATAAAATATCCACTTCTGCAAATCTTAAGAAGGTTGCTGCCTTAGATTACTAGGTAGAAGGAAATAAATTTTTTTAATTGATATTTCAAAGTGTGGGAAAGGTACCTCATTCACTTAAAGATTGTGGACATGTTATCTTTTACATATATTATCAACATCTGGAAAACAAGGTCAGAAGGAACCACAGATCTGTAATGCTGGTAGATTTTGACTAATTGTTCCTGGAAATTATTGTAAACATCTTCTGCTACTTGTTTTTTCTCTGTGAGTGTCAATGGGTTTATCAGAATTCAAAGGAACTTTCCTGTGGGACCTTCAAAAGATCACTAGTAATTGTCTGAGATACTTGTTATACTACAAAGCCCTATTAGAAGCATTATGTACACATTTGACCATGGTCTAAAAAAAAGAAAGGTAGGTGTGTGCACACATGTCTGCAAGTTGTATTTTTTATATATGCATAAAACTTAAGTATATTATATATACATAATGTATATATCTCACCAGATCAATTAAATTGAAAAGGACCTCGAGATCATCTAGTCCAGCCCCACCCCAGCTCAGGCAAGGCCAGCTAGAGCAGGCTGCCCAGGACCATGTCCTGTCGCATTTTGACTATCTCCAGAGACAGAGTCTCCACAACCTGTCTGTGCAACCCGTCCCAGTGTTTGACTACTCTCACAGTAAAAAAAGCGTTTTCTTGTGTTCAGATTTAAATTTGTGCATTTACTTTGTGCCCATTCCTTCTTGTCCTGTCAGTGGGCACTGCTGGAAGAGTCTGGATCAATTTTCTTCATTCCCTTCCCATCAGCTTTTTATGAACTTGGATTAGATCCCCCTGAGTCTTCTCTTCTCCAGACTGAACAGTGGCAGCTCTCTCAGCCTCTCTATGTATGGAAGATGTTTCCATTCTGTCCTGGTTTCAGCTGGGATAGAGTTAATTGTCTTCCTAGTAGCTGGTACAGTGGGATAGAGTTAATTGTCTTCCTAGTAGCTGGTACAGTGCTGTTTTGAGTTCAGTATGAGAAGAATGTTGATAACA
>JANZLQ010000095.1:28431465-28450039 GCA_026212715.1 Elanus axillaris
TTCAGTATGAGAAGAATGTTGATAACACTCTGATGTTTTCAGTTGCTGCTAAGTAATGTTTAGACTAAAGTCAGGGAGTTTTCAGCTTCTCATGCCCAGCCAGCAAGAAGGCTGGAGGGGCACGAGAAGCTGGGAGGGAACACAGATAGGGCAGCTGACCCAAAGTGGCCAACGAGGTATTCCATACCATGGGACGTCACATCCCTGGGGGGAGCGGGGGCGAGGGATTGCCTCTCAGGACTAACTGGGTGTTGATCGGCAGGTGGTGAGCAATTGCACTGTGCATCATTTGTACATTCCAATCCTTTTATGATTACTGTTGTCATTTTATTAGTTATTATTATCATTATCATTATTAGTTTCTTCTTTTCTGTTTTATTAAACTGTTCTTATCTCAACCAATGAGTTTTGCTTCTTTTCCCAATTTTCTCCCCCATCCCACTCAGAGGGGGGTTAAGTGAGCGAGTGGATGCATCGTGCTTAGTTGCTGGCTGGGGTTAAGCCACGACACGTTTGTTAAGCATCTTTGTGATCTTGCACTGCATTCATTCCATAAGTCCATGTCTATCTTGTACTGGGGAGGCCAGAATTGAACACAGAATTCCAGATGCAGCCTCAACAGTGCTGAGAAGAGGGGAAGGATCACCTCCCTCAACCTGCTGGCAGCATTCTACCTCATGCTGCCCAGGATGCCGTTGGTCTTTTTTTGCTGTGAGGATGCATTGCTGGTCAGCTTGTTGCCCACCAAGACCCTGAGGTCCATTTTGGCAAACCTGCTTTCCAGCTGGTCAGCCAACCATGTTGTACTGGTGCCCAGGGTTATTTGTCCCCAGGTGTAGGACTTTGCTTTGTCCTTTGTTGAACTTCATGAGGTTCTTCTCTGTACAGTTCTCTAGCCTGTCAAAGTCCATCTGAATGGCAGCACAATGATCTGCTATATCAGTCCCTCCTCCCAACCTTGTATCCTCTGTGAACTTGCTGCACGTGCACTCTAATCCAGTGACCAGATCGTTAATGAAGATGTTGAACAGTACTGGCCCCAGTAATTGACCCCTGTGGTACACCACTAGTGTCTTGCCTCCAACTTGATTTAGTGCTACTCATTACAACCTTCAGGACCTGGTTGTTTAGGCACTTTTCAATCCACCTTACTTTCCTCTTATCTAATAATACTTTATCATCTTGTCTATGATGATATTATAGGGGACAGTGTCAAAGGCTTTACTAAAGTTGAGGTGAACATCTTCCACTGCTCTCCCCTCATCCACCAACCTAGTCATCTCATTGTAGAAGCAATGAATCTAGTCAAGCATGATTTCCCCATTGTAAATCCATGCTGACTTCTCCCCATCACCTTTTTGTCCTTCTTGTGTTTGGAAATTTCTGGGAGGATTTTCTCTATCCCTTTCTCAGGGAATGAGGTAAGGCTGGCTGGCCTGTAGTTCCCCAGGTCTTCCTTCTTGACATTCTTGAAGACAGGAGTGATATTTGCTGTCTTCCAGTCTTCAGGAACCTGTCCCAGTGACCAAGACCTTTCAAAGATACTTGAGACTGGTCTTGCAATGACAGCCAGCTCCCACAGAACTCATGGGTGCAACCTGTCAGGCCCCTACTTAGGTATGTTTAGTTTGTTTAAGTGCTCCTTAACCTAGTCCACCTCCACCATGTGTATGTCTTCCTTGGTCTAAAATTTGTCTCTTGCCTCAGGAGCCTGGGATATATAGAAATATATTTTTAAATATATGTATTAAAGAAGTAACTCCTCTGGAACAGTTTGACTTTATTACAGCTGTGTAAGCTGACTCATTTCATCATAGTTGTATAGGATGTCAATCTGTAATAAACAATTTGATCAGCTCCAGGGATCTGCATTTCCCTAGCCTGAAGAATAGGAAGTTCATCATTCTCAGTCATTCTCAGACTTTCAAAGGTGCATTAGATTGCACCAGATTTGTATATTTTGCCATTTTTGACTAGCATTTTAATGGAAACATTCACAAATGTAAAATAGCCCAGATGTATTGAAAGTTACATGAGCAATGAAAATTCAGAAGACATATTTTCTAAAATAAATGAAAGTAAAACAAACTAGGTATAAAGTATCTTTAATTCATACAAAACAGAACATACTTAAAGCAAAGACGTGCTTCAACAGCTGATCGCTTGAGGTTCAAAATTTTTGAATTCACATTCTCATTTCATAGTCTCTAAGGTTAGTCCTCTTCATATTCATGTGAATGAAGGAAAATGAAGGCTAATAGCAGTTTTGTAAAAATAAGTGATTTCAAACTATTGAAGAGATTTTTGCTATGAATTTCTATTATGAAGATTTAAATTTTTCTCTTTTTTTATATTAATGCAAGCCAACACTAAAATATTATTTTGTCTGGGATTGAGACAGTGATGTAGAACAAAGGAGAACAGAGAATTTTCCAGGCACCAATTGAATTTACAGGTTAGAGCTGAGATAAGCCTGTCTAATCAAAATGAAATGTACAGATTATATTTCGATGCTTCACTGCATCTGTAGATAAGGTAGTTCATTTAGCTTTTTCCTATCCCATGCTAATGTCCATTTTTCAGTTTCACTAAAGTGAAACAGTCCAGCCATAATGTAACATTTTTGAAACAGACTGGCTGGATTATTTTGAGTTACTACTATCCAAAGTGGTGTAAATCCAGATACCTGAAGTATTAATGTCCACGCTTAAAGAAAGTCTTCTACAGCTTCTGGAAAAAAACTGTAAGTTGTTTAAATAACTCAGGGATCAGCTTTCTTCCATTTCATTCCAATTTTCTTTCATTTATTTTTCATTTTCCTTCCTTTTAATTTTCATTTAATGTCTTACCTTCCATATGTATTAAAACACAGGTTCATCTCTTAACATAATAATAGCTTGGAAATAACTATGTATAGTTTTCTTTATATCTTTTTAGGGCAAAAAGAAAAAAAGAAATGGGACAGAAATCATGACATCATATTGTTTATTTTTAAAGCCTTGCAAACAAACCTTATATTGTGAAACATAATGAAAAATATTTCTGAGGACAGTTCACATAGTTATTGTTCAGCGCCTATACATTCTTTGACTTAGATGATTCTTATTAATCTGTTTAGAAATTGAAGTATCTGAGGACTAAAATTAACTTAGTAATAAAATCAGTACTTCCTTAAATTTCAGTCCTAAAATCAGAATAGCTGTACAAAATGCTTCAAACATTGTCAGATAAGTTAACCATCAAGAAGATTGAAACACCACATCTTCATATAGCAAGTTTTAGTTCAAAATTAATTTTATATTGAAAAAAGTTACCAAAGTCCTACATATCTCAAAATATAGAATTAGAAAGGAGAAATCACCAAAAAAAAAAAAAAGGGAGAAAACAAACTAGCAACAGCAACTGAGACAAAGACATAAAAATAACTAAACAACAACAGGTAAAGTTTCTGTAACACAAGAAGTCCAGGTAGGTTTATGTCAAGCTTAGTGATTTTTCTAGTGAAATACAAAATACAATGTTTCCTAGAAATATGAAAAAAAGAAATCTGATCAAAGGCCTTTTTATAAATTGATGTTAAGCTGAGACATGTCCTTGAATTCTAGTCTTTGTTTGAAAACAGGTTCCTTGAATAGCTACTTTTGCACTCACAGTTTTCTGGATAGAGTGAGTCACCATACTTCTTATCTGATTCCAAAAAGATGTCAAAAACTCTCTGAACTACAACAGAAAAGTAATGACTGAGTCTTACTGCAGAAGATCTTTATGGAAAAGGGATCTTTATGGAAAGATAAACAGGGTTCACAAGACAATTAGGAAGAACTTGTTTCTTTTCCTTAGTTTCACAACCCAGCTACAAAAGCAATCAGCTAAGAAGAGACCAGCAGAATATCATATGCCATTGAACTTAATAACTGAAATATCTGTACCTTTAATCATTGAATAGGACTCATTCCTAAAACTTCTTAGATGATTAAATTCTTGTTCTGATAGTCATTGCTATATTAGGTCCATTGATATAATATCTGTTCCTGAACTGTTCTTTTGTTAACTTGACCTTTTCAAATATGGAACATTTTGAATATGCTTTCGTTTATAGTTGTGGCTACACCACAGTGTGATATTTCAATTTAATATGACAGTTTTACTATGTCTCCTTCTGTCTAGGAGTAGAGTTTATGGACACAGTACAATAACTAATAAAAATTGTATAATAAACCAAAACCAAAACTGGGCAACTTTGTCATTGAGATATACTAAATTGCTTAAGCCACATACTTTAAAAGACAAAACAGAGCACATTAAGAAATTCTGTATTATATATTCCTAGTGCCATTATATTAATTTTTTTTATCATCCCATACATATTCATAGCTAGGGTATCTTCAAGCACTTGCTGTTGCCAGAAGTTGCAGGCTATTATAGACATAAAATAGAATTCAACAAAAGTCGTAATGACTGATTTCAGTGGCCCTGAGGCAAAGGACACATCTCTTAAATGGAGCATTCTTAGATCCCATTTCTTGTCTCTTATTCTAACCATCTCAAATGCATGTTACATGTAGCATCTATGTAGGTGTTGCAGGTGAAAAAAGATCATTCTTTACTAGTAGGCCAGAGCCAAGGATCGACATGGCTCAAGTACTCCTACATCGAGTTTATAATCTCTATGATAGCATGTACTCATGAGGTAGCATAATGGTAATCCGAGGATTGAAATATCTTTGTTCACTGACTTTTCATAGCTCTCTCAAATTCTACTTATAACATCTGCTAAAGAGGAAGGCTATCTGAATGAAAAGAGTTTGTTGAAGCAAACATGGATTCCCAAAGAGTTTTATAATGAACCATTCTTATACTCAAGGCACATTGTTTTCTTGAAAGGCTCCAAATTCTGAATTTATTTACACAGACAGACAGTATTTTCTCAACCTTCACAGCCACCAAGTAAATACCTTCAAATTTTTTAATCACTGCTACAAGGTTCACCTCTGTTACAGGAACAAACACAGAAAATTTATCAGTTGTCTGTGTAGATTGAAATCCAGATGACATTTACAAAAAGAAAATTTAGGTCTCAGAAAAGTTAATAACTCTGACATATACTCCTAAGACACTTATGCAATTCTCCAAAATTAATCACTCTGAATGAAAGTAAAACATGTATTTAAAAATTTATAATACTAATTTTAAAAACAAGTAAAAGTGGTGAAAACCACATAAGCTGATATAGATCTCTATATTTATTAATAGAGAACAAGAAATATTTTTATAATATTAATTTTAACATATAATATCATTTCATGTAAAAATATTTCAGAATTAAATAGCAATAACCTGAAGCTGTTAGTTGTTAGTGAATGGCTTTTTATTAGAAAATGAAAGATACTTTCTTAAATAATGGATAAGAATAGAGAAAAAAATAGAGAACAAAAGTTCTTCAGAGTTTTCTAAATAGCTAGTTAGGCATTTCTATTATATGCTTTATGTATTTCTCTACAAAGAGCTCAATGGTAACTGCCCAGTACAAGATTAAATAGACTTGCTAGGTGAGACACACTTGATGAGCGAATTTGTAAAATTGGTAATGGAAACTGTTCAGATCAGCCATTGCTACATCAAATCCATAATTACACATTATGGTAAACATTTAGTGTTTCCCCCAATCTGAACATATTTCCTTACCTGATGGCGTTTAGATTTTTCCTTTAATCAATTTATGTTTATTCTATGGGCTCCACATTATCTTTCACCAAATATAAGAAACAGAATTAAATTATTTGAACAAAATGGATTGTCACTGATTTTCAAGTAAATCAAGAATAGCCAAGACATTTTAGTTCTTGTTGCTAAGGAGACTCTCAATTATTTGTTGATAGCAGATTATTAGGCCAATCTTCTCATATTGTTATTACTCTACACTGCCACATTTTTTGGCAGATAAATTTTAATCAGTTAAACAGCCAAATTCTTTGGGATAAGTACACTTTTGAGATAGAGTGAGGAAATTAGGGAATGCCTGATGGCTGTGCAACAACGGTGTGCTCATGGGGATCTCAGGGTATGTCTTCCTGTGCCTAAGTAATTTTCATTGGCACGAAAAGGAATGTAAAAGAATAAAAAGTAGATGCAGAAAGAATAGAATTTTAAAATATATTTGCTTATACAGTTCTTTCCTTGAGCAGTACTTTTTCCCTTTTAAAAGTAACTATCTCCAAAAACTAACACAAGACGTACAAGGGAAGGTTAAAATCAGCAAGATAAGGTGCTGTGAGGGGAATCAGGCACTGGTCTAAACTAAAACCTAAAAATTGAAATGGCCATACATTTGACATAAGTATGAGTTGACATGTAAATTGAGCAAGGCCTGAATGTCACAAAAAAACCACCATCAGTAGAAATTCGCATAATAACATTTTTTAATGTTCTGAACAAAACTTAATGTAATTACTGTGTTTAAATTTCAGGTGCATTTCTTCAGAATAAAAGCTTATTTTTGCATCAGAATTGTTTGGCTCCAGTTGTAGCAAACTGGAGCAATTTACAGGTTTGTATTCAGAAAAACACCTTGCTTCTTTAAAAAAATATGCTGTTTTTTAGAAAGGCACATTGAAATTTCACCATGGAGAAAAAGGTCTTGAAAATGATACTTCTCTGTAATAAATTTTTGGGAAATGAAACACAGTCATGTTTGCAAAGCCTTAGTGACAAATCCTAGCCATTGGCTGTATTTATACTACATTTTTCATTTCCACCCTATAGCAACAGATACAGGTTGTCATCAGTCAGATCTCTTGCCTTCACGGCTTATCTTAAAATTGTTTATGGCAAGAAATTTCCATTACATGAATGGAAAACAGGTAATTGGAATAAATATCTCCCTGAACAATGGATCTTGCATAGCATAATGATGTGTCACAACTTCACTTTTAACCTGGAGAGTCTTTTCTATGTAATTTAAGTTGGAATCAAAGTGAGTATCTATTGACATCAACAGACTATAAGTATTCATAAGTAAGCCAGAATTACAGATATGACAGAATAATCCATGAATTTTGATCCTTTTTAATATAGCAAAAATCTGCAGTTTTTTTAAACTTTAAACCAGAATACAGCTCAGCTTTATTAAAAGTTAAACAAAAGAAACTGTGTAAGACAATACTGGGAAAATACTATTCATGTTACTAATAATAAAACTGTTAAAAGTTTATGAAGATGGGAGGCAAATGAAAGAAATGTAATATCAGGGAAGTAGCATGGGAAACTAGGAGAGGTATGGGATTTGTCATTATCCCTGCAAGAGTAACAGTGACAATATTTTCAGGAGTTTTGTCTTATTGCCAGAGCTTCTAATTTTTTCATCCTTACAGAGCATTTCCTTCATATGTACATTCACATCATATGGATAACTTATTACATTTTAATTATTAAGTTTTTGTATTGCTATCTGGTTGTGCCTCTGAAAACAATTGGAGGTTGATTTTATCTATGCATCTCACCCTGACTTCAAGTCATGTGATAACACGATAGCCACCAAACAGGGGTCTGGTTCATCTTCTGTCAAATACAGTGAAAGAACCTATTTTAACAGGGACACAACCAGATCTGTTCTTAGTTCAGACCCCATCACTACTGTAAGTAATTTACAGTCACCTTAACAAAATCCCTTTTCTTCTTACCTTGCAATTAATCTGCTATAAAAGGCAAGAGAATACACTGAAATACACTGAGACACTCACTGAAGTCATGAGTACTTTATACACTGAAAAGACAGTACTCTGTGATGATGATGATGATGCCATTTCATTCCCCTGCTAGACAGCTAGAGATCAGCTAATGCTGTATCACAGTTGTGAATTTGATCAGCACTATAACACTGTGAAAACCTAAAGAAACAGCAGATTTCTGTCATCTACATCTGTATCAAATGAGTATCGAATGTTTAAATGGATGCCAATAGATACTAGAGGAAATTAATAGTTGTGTGGCCATTACTTGAAAACATGACTTTATAATTAAACTATGTTGAGAGACAGATAGAGATTTCAGTTACAAAGTAGGCAAAACCCACAGAGCTCTTGGAAGTGCAGCTTTTAAATAAACAGATGTTTGACAGTTCAAACTGTTCTTTTAATTTGCAGCAGGGAATGTTAACAATGTGTTGCACAGAGGAGAGAATGAAATGAGAACACAGTTGCAATTCTGAGGCAAAAAGAGATAAGGATTTCATACAAGATACAGTATCGGTGGCAAAACTGGGAATAGCCTTACTGTTCTTACTCCAGCTCCCTTGTTTTGTTTGTTGAACTCCTGTAAAAGTGTTCTCTTTGCATGGCATAAAGATGGAGTAGTATCCTTTTCCCACGAGAAAGGGATTTTGATTGCCAACTGTTGGCAGCCAAGACATAATTTAAAAGCTTTAACAACAACAGCACAGAACTCAGCATCTTCTGTATTGGTAGGTTTTTAGACTTACTAGGAAGATGACAGACACTAACCTTTTTCAGCCATTTTTAATTTTAGTTACACAAACAAAAAATAAATAATGTTACTCATGAATTCAGCAAAGTAACTCCAGATTTAATGCACAATTAGAAAGATCATAGCTTTATTCAGATGATCACATATTCATTAAAGTCTATGGTTCTGCTTATTTATAGAAATTAATATATAAAAACTGCACAGCACGATTTCTACTTTTTTCAAACTTCTGTGCACCAGCGGGTCAGCAGCATTGTCTGCTCTACACAATTCTAATTCTCTTACGCTCTGAAGCATTGAATCAAAACCTGGATCCAAGCAAAGAACCAAATAAGGAATATCACCTCATCAGATCCTTAGGTCACTGTTCTGGATTCCCTGAGATCCTGGAGCATCCTTGAAACACCTCTTTCCCAGTGAAGAAAGCTCATTCTTGCTACAGGGAAGGAACATGTCAAGCAGGGACTCTTCCCCAGTTACAGTCAGTGAAGGTGTTTCTTGCATACTCAGGCTTTACAGCTAAAAGTGCTTTCCTGAACTCTTATTTTCTTTCCTCCTTTTCAACAAGCAAAGGAGAAAGAATTTCCAGTGCTCCTTAAAAGGCCTAAAGAACTGTTCGTCAAACACAGAGATGAGCATGACTCTACCCCAATAAACTAATCCTTAGCTAGCTTAGCTCAACCCTACAAAGCAGCACTTCTTGAAGCAACTATACATTTCTTTAGATAACACAATGGCAGATTTTTCCTAAAAAAATCAGACATAAATCCTGGACTAATAGTGATGAATTAATAAATTATTATTTTACAGAAATTTCATCACAACCTTTCATCTGTTACTTCTGAAATTTTTCACCTACTTGTCTATCAACTTGATCAAAATCATATGCTGCAACTCTAACAGTCAATCATACTAACTGGTCAATTATTTTAGGTCACACCAGTCAAAAAAATAAGACTAAATGTTATACATCTGTTTTAATAGTTTGCATGCAGTTTGCCAAGTTTGCAAGAGTGCAGTTGTTCTGTGAGTTTTATAGAATAAAAGATTACACATACATGCATACACAAAACCTGTGAAAATTAAAGTACCTTAAACTTCAGTCTGAAAATCACTGTTCTATGAATGATGAAGATGTCAACAGTAACTGTAATCTTGTTAAAGACATTTGCACCTCTCTAGTCCTAGTCTTTCCAAGTCATTTCCCAGGTTAATGTCTAGAGTGGGTATTTTTGTTGTCTGCTGCATTCGAATATGCAGTCATAATTCCTGACCAAAGACAAAACAGAATACACTTTTTCTAAAACAATGAATATTTTAGCAACTATATTAAGAAAAGAAGTTATTCACATAAGTATTAACAAAAAGTAGCTGAAAGGCCCAGATTGGTGCAAATAATTTAATCTGAGAAATAATTTATTACTTGAGGGGACAAGTGTAAATGCAACATGCTGTAAAATGCTCACACTTGTACGACTGCTGTGTTAATCAAATGTTCTGTTTTTACAGCCCTGTCGGTGAATAATCAGGACTAATGATTTTACTCAAGTCTAAAATACTTTACCTTGCAGGCTGCAAGCTGCCAAGATGGAGGCTGCTCTTCATAGCAGAAGTTCATGACCTTGCAAGAATGAGATTTTTCATTACACTTATTGAAGTGTAATGATATTAAAACAAATTTAATACATTCATTTCAATTACATGGTAGTTTTATATAAGATACAGTGTAGTTAAATTGCAGAAGGGTTGGGGGTTTTTTTGTAAGTAACTCAAATTCACAAAATTGGAATGATATTTATATGAAAAATGCCTTTATTATTTTCCATTTGATATTTTAATTTTTAAAATAACTATTAGAATCCACAGTACATTACCAAGATTATAATTACACTTTATTTATTCCCAGTAATGTAATTGCTTTCTGGTCAAAAAGTGTAATTGCAGTGGAACTATCAAATTTCTACTTGCACATTACAGAGCTGGAGGGAATGTTTTCACTGCTTACAGAATTTTGTATGGCAATAATAAGAGGCAAAAGAAGAAAGGCACTTTAAAACTTATTAAATATAAGAGATTATCTCCACCTCCCTGTGCTTTACTTATTTTCAAGTAATGGGAAGAGCAAGAATTAATGCAGTTTTATTAGAGGTGTGAATGGGCTATTGGAATTAATGTAATATAAGAGTGGGAAGATTTAAAAGGCAAAAGACAAGAGAAGCAATGCAGTAAACAGCAGTGTCTATCTTGGAACTGAATTGAAAAGTGTTTACCAGAACAATTAAATTGTTGTGCATCCATTGACTTTGTTTCTTGAAACAAAAAAAAATAGATTGATGGTAAAGATATACTGAATCAAGAAACTATCAACTTGCTGTGCCTTCCTTTGCTATTAGAAAGGTCATCTGGCCTAGGTTGTCCATTGAGCAAAAAGTTTTATCTGAAGTGGCATATGAAAGAATTACATCACCAAAATCACAGCTGGTCTATTTTGATAAAAAGCCCAAAATGAGCTCAGGTTACTATCTATAACTGGGCCAAACAAAAGTAGCTGAAGCGGAAATCTAAAGTAAAGTTTAATCTGGTTTCTCTGGATCCATACCTAGATGTCCCTGGGAGTGCAGAGTGTTCTATTCTAAAAGAAATTGTAACCTGCGGCTTATCCAAAAGGCATCAAGATTTGGTATTTTGTACTTTGCAATGAGTGTAGAAAAGATAAAATTTCATTTTTCTATGAAAAAAACCCCACAGAAAAAAAAGCACTTTATTTATTGTAAAATGCCTCTTTTCATTGTACAAATACCATCAAACACAGTGGAAGCTATCACTGGAACCTACATCACTATTTGCTCCTTGTACCATGGTCAGTGATGCAACATTTATTAGAGATGTTATTAGGAAGTCTTCCTCATAATCTGCTCAACAGTCTGACTAGTCTTCACTGGCTAGTTGTCTGTCATCTGCTCCTTTAAGTATCAGCTTATGAGCCAGCTGTTTTCACAGGCTAATTTTCACAGTGAAATGAACAATGTATATCTTGAAAATTTTTTTCAGTAAAGTAAAATTGAATTATTTTTTACTTCTCACATTTGTTTAAATAGTATATCAGATCTTCAAAGGTTTTCTGAAAACCAGGAACAACTGCATATATATTTCTAGAAACATAACACATAAACAGACATAATTTAGAAATGTGTAATGGGACATAAATCAGCAGATGAGAATATATTTCAGAATTTAGTGGGAGAAGAGAAACTATCCTAGGAAGTGTGTAGGGGGGAACAAACAGCATATTAAAGGTTGCCTGAAGTGATTTTCGCATTATATTCTAGTACATTTTCTTGCAGACGATGTAATACAACAAGGTATTTAAACAATATTGTTACCTTTCTTAAGACCCCCCTTGATTTTAGTTATTCATTAGTACTACTGTTTTTTTTGTTGACATATCAGAAATCATGTTTTCTGCCTACTAGTAGACTATATTATATAGAGCTGTCTGAGAGCTATTTTTAGCCAAGTGAAAACTTTTCAATTGTATTTAACTGCTTACCATCTTTGTGGAAATGTTACCAACACTTATTTCACCAGAAGACAAAAGCTTTTGAATTCCATGTTGTTTCTATACTGCATTACTTTTGAGTTTTTTATATTCATAGATACTTGACACTTACTAAAAAAAGCAGTACTGAGTTGCCTACAGTCTTTTAAAATTATAGCAGACACCTCTTTGTACCTGTAGGTACCTAAATATCTTTGAGAAGATCTCATCTAGAAAACCTAATTATAACATTTCCCTTTAAAATTTTAGTGGAAAATATTTCTTTTTAACAATATGTACAGTATTTCTCATCCTGTTGGTGCTCTCTTGTTAGCTGCAGATCATAAATCATTGCAAAATTACTGACAGGTTGTATCACTAACATGCTGTACCTTGTTCTGGGACTTAATTATATCAACATTCAATGGCAACACCATTGAAAGGCATTTGTCAGCATTTCCAGTACACAGCCATTTTTTTCCAAGGTGGATGAAAACATAATATGTCAGTAATTTCAAAATTGTATCTGCTTGAACAGACACAAAAATTGTCAGTCAAGATTTGGTTTTACTTGTCCAGAATGTTTTAGTTTTACTTGTTTAATATTTCCAATAAGGATTGAGAATAATACATCAGCTTGTTTGTATTTTCAAAAGTTCCTATTAAAAATCTGTCCAGTATTTTTCATTTATTTAACTACTAATTATAGGTAAGATAATGAAGTGTTAAATATATTCCGTGTATACACAAAAGTGCTCTAGGGTGGGAAAGAAAAAGTTATCAAAAATAATTACCTCCTAGCTATGCGTCCTGGGATCATAGTAAGTGAAATGACATGCTTTTTTAGAGAAATTTTAGAGAGTTGTGAAAAATTCAGGAGTCTTTACAGCAACATGCATTAATACAGACCATATTTCTTCCATGTTTGCACATCAAACTTTTATTAATTTTTGATTTTTCCCCTAGTAATTTTTTTCTGTCACACTGAGGAATTTATATTAATATAATATATACTGTAGGTGGTTCTAGTTCTAGAAATTAGTATTTTAATTTTAAATGTGATTAAAAACTTTAGCTATTTCCATGCTGGTTCTATTTTTCTGCATGAGGCAGTAGCTACAGAAAAAAAGGATGTATTAAATCAGGTAGCAGAGACTACTTTATTGCTAAAATATCAAATTAATCAATGAGACTCACAATTTGACAGGTGGAAACAGTACTGATGGTGGTGAATACTAATTAGTGGGTGTTGATAGTCCAGGGAAAGTGTCACTTATGGCATCAGTAGTAATAAAAGGAATCATATGTTGGACATTTTGCTGCCATTTCATTCTGCAGCACCAAAGTCAATGGAAAGCATTGATATAGTTAGCTGTTGGCTCAGGATAATATCCATCTGGAGCACTCTGGCTAACACTGTTTTGTACCTGGGATATACTCCAAATTCAATTTAACAAGAAAGACTTCTCAGCACATTTGGTAGAACCGCCTCTTCCACCTTCCTTGATCAATTTGCCTTGTGTGCAACTCTGCACTGTTTTTCTTTCTGTATATTTTGGACTGTTAATACATGTTCTTTCCTCAAAATTGTCACACTATACTAATGAAAATATTTCTGGTGTTTTTTTTCTATATTGTGTCTATTTATGTCAGAGTTCTGCTGCTGATGCTTTTTGTCCCAGAGAAGTCTTCCCAAGCTTTAATGCTGTTGTCACCATTCCTCTTCTTACCATCTATTTAGTACAAATTGGTAACAATTAAGGGCTTAAGTGCTCAGTATTGTGAGAACAGGCATCATAGCACCTCAGTGCCTGTCCCTGAATATGCAATGTAATGTGCAGGATGCCAGTTTCCCAAATTACCTCCAAAGGATGTCTAAGGCAGCCTCCATGATGAGCAGTGGATCTGCCCAGAGCCAGGCAGCAAAAACCACCATGTATTGGTGGAAAGTCTCAGGTTGCTCCTTTTCTAACACCTTTTTCTTTTGATAAGCCCTGTTGAGGGGGCTGGAAGAAGACTTTCCAGAGCCACTACAAGTGAACAAGAGACATAAGTTCCATAATAACTGGACATGATGGAAAGAAAAAGCTGGTGTTCCCTGTTGATGCTGTGTGTAATACCTACCCTGATCCACAGCTTGGGTACCCCCCTTCACTCCACAGTCTGTCCTGAAGAGAAATCAGAGGTGCAGTTGATGGTAAACTCATGTTAACAGAACTTATCAATTCTAAACTATAAACCAGTATTAACCACTTTCTCATATTCACAAAGGACAGAGTTTAATGACACATTTTTACTTATTTCTTGCACCACTGAAACGTTACTTCTGGGAACGGTGCTCAGTCTCTTTATAATACATAGTTATGGCTTTTTATTTATTACATTCATGGTGAGACATCTAAACCAGGCAAAGGGATACCCCAGTTCAATTTCCCAGTTCAATTTTGCTCCAAAGGTAATAAAATCCAGCCACAAGACCTGTAGGTACCACATTTCACACCTCTCCAGTTGACAGCCTATCTGGTCTTATAGCAGAGGTGATCTTCACCAATCCCACTGAGTGTGTCAAGTACCAAAAATAAACCCCAAACCCAACAACATTAAAGTTTTATTTTATGAAAAAGAACACATAACTTGCCTGCACAGTTATGTGAACACCTCTTGGTTTTTTTGCTGGTGAGTATGGGACTGCTTCCTTCCTTGAACACTAATTACATTAATGTAAAATATCAAGAGTCTTTGGAGCAGAAACTATGAGTCAGGATCTCCCTTGCCTCCCCTTTGTACTCAGAAGAATTCCTATACTTGTTTTTCTTGTTAGCCCAGCTTCCTCTTGGGGTTGTTGCGTAGGCAAAAAGAAAACTTTTTTCTTCTCTATGTAACATATGTTTTCTGTGAAGATGTGGCCTCAAAGACCACAATTCTGCTCCAAGTCATATTGTTGTAAATTGGCAGCAACCTGGTTAAACAAATGTTTATTCTGACTTTATGCTGCAGCTTTCAAAGGCAGAATGCAGCAAAAGTGTTAACTTTTTAAAATGACAAATATTTACTTAAATATTTCATTTTAACCTATATTGGTCTTACAAGTGTTATTTTTCTTTTCTTTTGCACTTCTATTCACATGTGAGGCAAAATATTAATTGGCACAACTACTGTATTAGACTTATATTTGAATGACCTAACCCATTCAGTTGGAGTGTTTCATATGCTAATATAAGGAAAGGTAAAACAGCTCTTCAAAAAGAATGAGACCTTGACAATGATTTCAACTACACAGATCTAGCCAGGCTTCCTACAGTTTTCTTCTATGGTAGTAATCAGCCTCATAAGGAGGTCTGTAAAACTTTGGCAACACAATGAGAGCACAGCTGAATCCAAACCATGATAAATCACCAGGGATCTCAGTGCAATGCTTATTACAGCTGTACCAAACGTGTCTGAGCAACTGAAAAATCAAATCAAGTCCTTGTGCATCTCAGGGGAAAAAAGCATCAGATGAAGCCCATAAAGGGTAACTACACAAAGCAGCATCATATTCTGCTGCCAGAACACCTTTTTGGCTTCATAAAAAAATCTTTTTTTCTTTTTTTTTTTTTTTTGTGTCTGGGAAAATTGCCATCTCACAAAAGGGTGATGTTATATGAAGAAAAAAACAGTTAATGACTGGACTTTGTGTTACAGAAATCAGGTACAGGAAGCAAGGAAGAGTCATCCTAACATGAGTTTGCCTCACAGGAGGAAACATGCTCGCAGACACAGTTCCAAATCCTGGTGTTCTGTTTCAGGTGAAGTTCTGTTTCAGTTTAACCAGCTTACTAAAGTAAGGAACAAAGACCTGCACTCTTATTTTGCTCAGAATGAGAGCACTGTGTGAAGATAAACAAAAAGCGAAATCAAATTATATACTCTACACTTCTTTCTACTTCCTACATGTCTCAAAACCCACTAACTTCAGTGGTGCTTTGTTGATAACAGCCAAAGGTTTTCCATGTGGTATTTATACAAAATCAGTATTTCAGATGAGCCCAGATTTTCAAGTGATGAGCGCTGCCTATGGGAATCCAGGTTTTCAAAAGAAATCAGATTCTCATTTAGGCACCCAGGTGGAGACCAGTCTTCTAAAAGTGCTCAGGTCTCAGCAGCAACTACTGCAGTTCCATTAGACAAATTTTCAAAGAGCTCTGTAACCTAAACATGAACTCATCTGAACATGCAGGATGAGACCACATCCCCCATCCCCCTTGAAATCAGTGGGGATTTTGCCACTCACTACAAATGAATCAATCCCACAAAGGGATTGCATCCCTTTAACTGATTGTGGATGCTGAGCTTTTTGAATATTTCTGGCTTTGGTGCTTTTATCTGAAGGTCCCCCAAAAGTTTGATGAACTATTTTCATTATGATTCTCCATACTAGGAAAAGAGAAAAAAAAACAAAACAAAACAAAAAACCCCCACCCCCCAAAAAAAACCCACTGTAATATTCCTGAAGTATTAGACCTATGAAATCAACCCAATTCTATAGAACTGTAATGCAGCTTTTTAAAATGAATTAAGAGCCCATCCAAGATTATTTTCCTTTCATTTAGTAAATGTTTGGATAAAGCTCTATAGAAACATATGACCATATGTTAAATTACAGGTTATATTAGAAAGTCAGCATCATCCAAAAGAATCAAGAGATTAGCAGTGCCATCATAGTGATGGTGGACAGAAAAGCATGTTTTCTCAGAACAAAAAGGCATGTCAACATTTCAGAGTCACAAATGAATCTCAACAGAGATTGGATGAGAGTGTGGTTTCCTGGCCGTATGCAAGCACCAATAGCCATGGATACACACACTGGAATTAAGCATGTTTCCTCCCACCAGAATCAAAGACTACTCAATCTCTTTTCTTCAGGACTTAACTGTAAGGGACCAGAGTCTAGAACAAGCTCTCCCAAATACTAATGACTTCTTGTTTATATATATTGAGAAGTTGGCATGCATATGGCTGATTTTCTCTTCTTGGAATAAGCCTTAAAGGAGCTCCACTGAGCCCTGAACCTAATTAACAAGTCTCCTCCCACCCCACCCCCGCCAGAATGTATTCAGTGAAGCAATAGTCATTTAATGTGCTAGACAATTGAACTGCTTATGTAAAGCTGTTTTGTGGGCATGTAGCAGGAATGGATCTGAGCCAACACCCATGGCTCCATTATAATTGATACTTATTTTAACCGCTCCTAGTACATGCTACTTCAGTCCAGTTTCTAGAACTCAATTTTAAATCTTCAACTTAGGTATTTTAAATAAGGACTAAACTTCAGGCAAATGGCAGTCCTGATGCCCAATTACGAAAGAAATCAATCACGTCATAACTGGAAAGGCACATGAAACAAGTACAGCATATACCACAGCACATTGAATTGCTTACAGCAGGACACAGCTTCAGTTTTATTAGTAAATCACTGGGGATTTTCCTCTTTCTACCAAACATAATTTGTGAATGAAAAACATTCCTACAGTTATTTAAGTGTACCAGAACTTTATGGCTTGAGTTTCATTATTTTATTAAACAGCATGTCATTAATTACCACTGGCACGTTTCTCCCATATACAGTATCGGGAGCTGTGTTTCACAGAGAGAAAGCAGTAAATTCTGAATCTAAGATTAAAGAATGCAAATGATAGCTTCTGTTACAGTTTTTCAGAGTGTTACAATGTACACAAGACCATTATGCTGCCTGATGCTGTGTAGCATAGCATCAACAATTTACATTCATTTGCATTTCAGTACAAACCTTCTGTGAACAAGGAAGGTCAAAAGAATTCCCTAGGGAATAAGTCCAGGACAAGAATGTTTCTTCCCAAGTTTATGGCAAATCACAGATGTCTCACACTACATAACCACTCAATATAAGTGTGTTTAAAACACATGCAGTGTAGTTAAGGCATTGCTTTCAAGCTCGGTAAACTACAAATATTTTGTAGCACAGTGAAATCAGTATTCACATTTAAAATTTCTCCAAATATGTAAGGAAAAGGTGACAGGAAATACTCAGCATTAAGAAATTACTTTCAGCTGAGAGAAACCTTATCAGATGGCTGTGAAAACCTTGTCAGATGGAAATAATTGTTCAAATACATATGTACAACTTTAGATAGATCTCCCAGTTATTGTTTGTATTTTGGGCCCAGTCTATCAGAACTTGCTGAATGCAGCTGTGAGAGAGCTTTTATGTTTCCTTAATCCTATTTTTAGTTTAAACTGTGGCACAAACTGCAGGATTATTTTGCAGTCAGCGTGTTCCACCCTGGTCTTAGATTTTCCACAAAGCCTTTTAATTTATTTCTAGGACCAGAAAACAAGAAGATAGAGGAACTCAGGGTCTTCCTAGCAATTCTAGGATACGTAGTTACTGAAAAGTGTTGAGGTCACTGCTATAAACTATATACCAAAAGGCAGAGCAAGGTCTGGCAATTTATCTTGCAGCAGAAACATTTTGAGGCAAAAGATTTTTGTTGGGGTTTTTTTTGGTTTTTCTTTTTTTTTTTCTGGATGGCTATT
>JANZLQ010000095.1:28460013-28477207 GCA_026212715.1 Elanus axillaris
CCATGGGGGTTGTGCAGGGGAAGGGGAGCTGGGAGGAACAAGGCGGGTAGGCAGGAGGGGGTGTAAGAGGGGCTGGTTGGGTGTAAAATAGGGCTGGTCAGTGTGCTTGTCTGGCTGAGCCCTGCGCCTGATCACCACAGTCCGTCCTGTCATCCTACATCTTCTTACTAAATACTTTCTTAACTATCTCTCTGTGCATCTTGTTTACCCAGTGTGTTTGTCTGTGTGTGCTGCAGGGCCCAAGTGCCAGCTACTAGGTGGACAGATGGGAGTGGACTGGGTGCCAGCTACTGGAGTTAGACCAGGGGGTGCAGGTCCCCTAGCCTCAGCTGTCAGCCACGGGAGCCAGCGGGGTCTTTAACCCCCAGCCACAGGGGCGAGAACAGTGTGCATTCCCAAAACCAGCTGCTGGGGCAACCAATGTGTAGTAAGTGAGGGGCTCAGAACCCATGGCTGGAGCGGGACTGTAGGTCACAGCCTGTGTACCTGGTGCCGGCTGCTGGGGGATGAGATACTATATGTCCACCAAACTGTATGCGTGGGGGGTGTGTGTGTATTCACCAGCAAATTTCGAGCTCAGACATTCAGCAAGTGGGGAACCCTTGGGTCCAAGCAGAGTTATCAGTTGGGTGGGTGTTCTGTGCTGGTATCCAGGAGGACTTGCAAATGAGGAGTGCGTGATGGGGGAGTTCCTGTTTTGCTAGCTAGCATCAAGCTGGTCTAGCCAGCTTGGAGTAGGGGACCCACAAAGCAGGTAAAAGGGACTGGGATCTGGGCAGGGGTGCCAGAAGGACAGAAGGGCCATGCCAGTGCTCGAGGGATCTGTGTGTCTGTGTGTGTCCAGAACACATGCTCCATTTCTTTACTGGTTGAACCTGCAGGTGGGCAGGCAGCAGATGCACCCCTCAGCATGAGCAGAGATCCCAGGTCCACAGGCACTGGGGTGAGGGAGGTGGCTGTGAGCTTCTTACATCACTTAACAGTTTGCAGCATTTCTGAGGTACCTGTAAGAGCAAGAGGAAATCACTCCGAATGTTCAGTATACCTTTAATCTAGACTTAGGGCCCATGTCCCATTACATTTAATACTGGATCATATATCAATTCCACGGAAATTCCTCGCACCTTAGTCTTGGTTATATATTGACCAAAAATTTGATATGTCAGTTCACTTCCACAGCATGTATTTAAAGCTTCGTATATATCTATAGGTGTGAAGAAAAAAAAAACCACCCAAACAGTCCCTTAATTTTAAATCAGTATTAACAGCTGTGTAGTACAGTTAAGCATATAACATGGATTTTTTCTTTTTTTTTTTTTTGGTTCTGAAAACTGAAGACTTGCAGAGGAAAGGGCAGGAGAAAAATAAAAGCACTTATACTACTTTTCTCAAGGCTATACTTTGGTTAGCTATGACCTCATGAAATGTTTTCTTTTTAAAATATTCAAAAGGTATGAGATGTGGGGGAAAGTATACCAAAGAAACAGGAATATTAATCCTGTTAACAGGACGTTAATCCCTCTATGTGTTGAGAAAACACAATTACTAGATTACAATAGAAATAATTACTGAAGATATCAACATAACTAAGGCATCATTTTCTACTTTTTTTTCCTGCAAAAAAAGGTAGAAGGTCCTGGTCGAATGCCAAGTTCTATCCATCTTAAGGAAAGTATTCTAAGAACATTACATGCAGGTACCCACTGAAACAATGAAATTTTGAAATGCCCTTCAGATATCCATAATGGGAAAAGTTGATTCCTCTATGAGACTGTTAAATCTCAGAACATTCAGTTCAGCACTTAAAGAATGGGAAGACACAATTACTCACTACCTCCAAAACATCTAAGTGAGTTTCTTAGCAACTTATATAATCCTATAGCACAGCCACAGACAGAATCCAATTCTCTGGCCATTTACTGCTTTATTTGAAAGTCTTCTTTCTCTACTTTCATTTCCCTGATCATTTATTTAGTTTTTCAATAATATGAAAGATATATTCAATAGACAATCGTGTTCCCTAGAACTTAACAATCATTCCACAAACCTAGCCTATGTGCATTGGAAAAGCAGAACTTTGATATAAAAATCTCATTCTAAAAGCAGAACAAGCTCTTTTCTCCTTCTTCACTCACATTTTCTTCTCCAGTTTGCAACTGGTTGTGCAAGGAACTGATAATACAGAAAAGACAAGAGTTGTGCACTAGGTTCAGGTATCATACCCCACATCCTGAATGGCTTAACACGAGCAATTCCAGCTTAGACTCAGATAAAAGCCTGTTCAGAGGTAAGAATTTCTGATATTTAGTCCTCTATTCCTTATTTCTCAGAGGGCTAATGTTTGAATAACTTCATATTCATCTCCTTGGTGGAAACAAATGGATATTGTTAAGACAAAGGATGCATGTCACCCTCAATTTATAATCGAAGTAGATTAAGTCTTAAAAAGAAAAGGGTTTGGAATTATTTTATTGTTGATAAAATATCCTGTTTATTGATGATAACCTATTTCATTCAGGACTACTTACTTTCGGATGTTTTGATCAGAGGTTTGGAACAGTGGTTCCATCTTGATCCATTATTTCTAATCATTGTTGCACCACAGTAGCTTACAAAACTGGACAACTTACAGTAATGTCTTCCGTACAATAGTTGTACCATTATGTTAAATTAGTTCATTGGACTGTTTAATACACAGGCGCTTTTTCTGGTTATATTATGAGAAAACAACTATTATCTTTCCTTTCAATGAAAATCAAACTAAAGTAAAGGTAACAACCAGGATAAAATTTCTCCCCTCTAAACACATCAGCAGATTAAACACTGAGGAAATGTGAGATTGACACAACAATTAACATTAAATCTTATCATGTCTTCCCAGGAAAAGTAGCAACTAATACTGTTTTATATTTTGTTGAGTATTTAAGAAACAGAAACAACTGGAAGGGTTTGAGGCTGGTAAGTGGTATACTACTAAGTAGTTTATGTTGGTTATTAATCCACCTAACTCTGTGGAACATCATAAATCTAGGTCTTTTTTTGCCAGAGATAAAGTGGTTCTCTCTCTTCTGCCAGTGGGTGCCTGTTCTGTAAATTCACAAATGAATGCTGAAGAGCTGCAAATTGTTATTCCCTATCTAAAATGAAGCCAATTTCACCCCTGTTACTTCCCTGTTGCTGCAGCAGCAAAGGAAATTATGACTGCTGAATATACTGTTCATGTCTAGAGCTTGATACTAGAGGCTAATACATAACTTGTTTGTCTTTCCTCTCCTGTAACTGGTAATTAAACAATATATTTGCCATAGTTTACTTAAAGATACTTCGTTTCTTTGGAAGATCGGTCTTATGAGGTTTTACCTGTGATTTTACTTAGTATGGTAATCTTTTCCATATGTATATTTCTGAAAGCTATATCAGAAATTGTCTAGCTTTGTACCACTGATTTTTATTCCTGTGAGTTATTTTTACTGTACTCATCATAATAATGTCATTGAAACAATTATCCTTAAAGTTCAGAACTACAAGAAAAATAAATGAACGTACATTGACAATCCAATTGGACCAACACCACAAAATATATTCAGGAACATTTATTTGAAGACAAGTAATTTCAATAATAACATATTTGTCACTCTTCCATGAGTTTTTAAAAGCATTTGAGAAAGTAAATTTTTGCTTGTAAGAATGTTTATGGAAAGTGGTTGAAATATTCAAATGCTAATATTTATAAGAGGAATACCCAGATAGCTCAGTCAGATAATTTAAGTGCATTTTTTGTAGTGTTATCCATCAGCAAGTCTAAGAATCAGAAGCATAAATCAGTTAAGAACAGAGAAAATCCATGATGAAAATTTTGCTATAAGTGAAATTATCAGTTCGAAAACCTGATCTAAAAATCTCTGCTTAAAATAAAACAGAAGTCATTCTGGAGCAGAGTCTGTGAACTGAAAATTGCTCATCAGTTCTGGTGAATACTCTCACCATGTTGTCATATGTCTACCTCTTGCAGGAGAAAGCAATACTTTTTGCTGGTGAATTGAACTCTTACCTCCAGTAACATGGCTTCAAAAGGATCGCATATGGGAAACACAGTGCAATCCAGAATGGCCTGTAGAGTTTTTCTCCTTCCCTGTGCGAGTACATGAGCAGACACCAGTAGCAACTCTGTTTTCTCTTCTTTTTCTGGATAGCTGTTAAAGCTTAAAATTCCTTAAAAGGCATTTCTATAAAATCAACAAAATATTTAAGATTAAATTTCTTCTCTTACAGCAGACAGCAAAAGCTAATTAACTTGCATTTCCACTAACATTTTATCAGCAGCTGGAAAAAGCAAGAACATAACTATTGAATAGCTGAAAGATCTTTTCCACACAACAAATATCTGTAAGAAAATGAACTGCTCTAATTCATGTAAAATAAATGAAGGATTTTGAGGCCATTGGGATTTATACAGCCTACAGTTTGTGCCAACTAAACAAAGCCTATCAAAATTCAGCGATGTGCCACTTACAAATGTCTGAGCGGAGTTATGCTGTAGTGATGAAAAGCCTTCAGCGCCTTGGCTTTTTGGCTTTGGGCAGTTAAACAGATGATAAAAGGAGATACAGTCACAACTTTATGATTGTGAATATATTGTTATGGCAACTGTTAAGACAGAACTAAGATCCTCTTGCTCGGCATAGGTCCTACTCACCAAGCTATGGAAAATCTCTTATATTTGATGTCAGTACAGCACATCTGACACTAAGCTTGGCCATTCCTATCCCCCTCAGCTGTGCCAGGTATGTACGCAGCCATTTCATTGTAATACATTCCCTATACTGCTTATCACTAACTTGTAATAGTAGGTTTTAATCAGCCTAGACACTGCAGTTCAGTTTTTTACTAAGGTAACATTTTCTGTGATAGTTTCATAAAGTATATCAAAACTGGTGTGCCCAAATGCCTGGAAGACTTTCATGAATAATATTCATTTGAAAAAAAATGGCACTTCTTTTGTATTTTTTAATGAACCACAAGCATCTGAATTGAGTGATAAAAGTATTATGGAATTACAATGACAAGATTTTCACTCATTTACATCTGTATTGTTTTCAGCTGCATGTTTGCAAGTCACATTTAGGGAATGTTGCCAATACTGCAATAGCCTGAGGAACATTTTGGCTCAAACTCAGTGTGTAAAAATCCATGGAGCGTTTTTGTATACTAAATTGTCTTTTACAAAATCCAGTAATACAGCAACAGAAGAAATGTGTGCCTTGAATACCCATCAACAAGTCTTCTTACATGGGTATTTTATGGTACGTATTTCATAGCATAACCCTGTATACTGAAAATAGAATATTCAAATATAAAAGCAGAAATGTTTGATGCTCATTGATCACTGCTAATTTTTGTAATGTATCACAATTACGTAAACACCTGTGCTAGATAACTTTGTGCTGACAATGGCTGACAGCATGTACAGTGTTCAGTACCACTTAAAACATCTAATTCCCCACTATTCCAAATCCTTTCAGGATTTTTCCCCCTTTGTTCTCTTCAGGACTGCTAAAATTTCTCTGTGCCTATATTCTAGGGTAAACATACCATTTTTTTAACAAAAGTTAGATGTATCAGGCATTTGAAGAGTTCATTTGGCACACTCAGTTGCTAAACTGGCTGAAGGGAATAAAAAATCTTGATTATCTTACTCCCTTTCTATTTTTCACCTATGTTTCAAGAATTATACTACTATTACTCTCATGAACAGCTTTATTGGCTGCAACTGCTTGAATTCTAAGATAATTTCTCTGGAGCTGGATGATGTTCTCAAATGCTGTCACATCAGCAAAACCTGGCCAGCTTGCTGGGAGGTACCCCACAGCACAGCCAGGCAGCCTGTGGTTACACTCGGGCTATTCAGTACTGCGTTTACAACACACAGCTGCTAGTCAACCCTGTGGGGTAAAATCCATCCTGTGTATTTTCAAGATAGAAGTATTAAACCTTAGTGTTCTACACTCAATCTATCCATAGTATTTTTTCTTCCTTATGTCTTCTACAGGCAAAAAACATCACAGCACCTGCTTTTAACTGCTACATTTTGACATATACTGTGTCCTCCTAACCTCTATCAGTTGAAAAGGTAGTATGATCCTGCAGAGTGAAAAGAGACTATGCTAACGTGCCCCAGTACACAGCCAGCATATTATCTGCTGGAGCAAACAGCTCAGATCAGTAGTTCACACAGAACTTAGTGGCTTTATAACAGCCACTCCCTTCCTCATTCCTTTTATCAGTGACACCATAATACATGTGGTGTTTCAAACACTTGATTCAATCTCAAATAGTTTAGAAAGGTTATCAGATATGTGGAGTCTTGTCACAACCCAGACTGGACAGACTAAGGAGTACTGTTTAATTCAAAATTCCCTCAGGCTAAATTAAGGTGAAACAACACCAAATGATCAGTTAAATATTTTATTCATGACAGAAAGAAACTGAACTGAGGAGCTGTGATAGTAGGTGGTGGGGTTTCTCACAACAGGAATAGGAATAAGACTACTTCTGTAAACTGTGTAACCCATGGTAACCATATACATCAATTCAGGGAAGAAGGAGATCCTTTCCATCGATTCACGAAGTTCAGAGCAGACCCCCTCACTTTCTAGACTCCTTCTTAGAGAAGGGCCTAGGGGTGGCTGGATCCACTCTTAGTCTCAGACTTGGTCAATGGTTTATGTCTTGAAACTACCTCAGTAAACCAGGTAACCCGGGGTAACCATATGCATCAATTCAGGGAGTAGGGAGATTCCTCCCATCAAGTCACAAAATTTAGAGCAGAGCCCTTTGCTTTCTAGACTCCTCCACAGAGAAGGGCCCAGGGGCTACCAGATCTACTCTTAGTCCCAGACTTGGTCAATGGTTTTATTAAAGGGATGAGGTATAGGGATTGTGGAAAAGAAAGAGCAAAGAGACAAGAAGGCAGAGAGAGAAAAAGGAAGAGAGAAAGATTTCACCAGTCCTGGGTCAGTCAGCCATGAGGTCCAGTCAGCCAAGGGGTCCAGTTCTGGTGGGCTTGCATGCACCTGGGGCTTCAGTTTGTGTTCTTTTATCATCCTTGCCCCTCCTTCAGGTGGGCACTCAAACTTATTAGGCTAAATGAGGAGTTTGTGAGCCTTTGGCCTTGGGGGTCATCTGGAGAGTAATTTAGCCTTCCCTGCAGATGGTGGCCATCGTTTGATCTTTGTATCAGAACAGCTTATCAGAACAGGGAGCTGGGTACCCTCCAGCATGCCCTCCCCCTCCTGTTGCTGATGTCTGAGCTGATGGGCTTTTCACCTTGGTTCCTTGCAGTGAAGGATTTGTCTTTAAGCAGAACTTGCCTCACCACAATGTATGAGACATTAAATCTTTCAGTCTCTCTCAAGTCTGCTTTCTGAATAAATTTTGTGGCCATTATAGCAATTCATAGATAAAACATCCTCTCCATCTTTAGCAATTACTATTATAATATTTTATTTGGAATGGCTTAGGGCATTTGTCACAGTTCAGTTCTCTGTTGTACAGGAGGTAACAAACTTAATCTGGAAGTATTCCTTGGTAATTTAGATGAATTGTATGGGTACAAATCAGTTGGCTTTCAAGGTTTTTATTACTGCTTGGTAGATATACTTGACCTTTCTCACTCAGTTATAAACCCCACCAGGTTAAGGTGAGGTTTAGATTATCTGTAGATAATCTTTATCATCTGTAACCTTGACTTTATCAATCATGTGAAATTCAGAAGAATGTTACTAAATAAATAATAAGTGGATGTTTCCTATGGCTTCTGCATGATTTAGTTTGTAAACCACAAATGCGTATTTCCAAAGTCTTTTCAAAATTCAGACAAGTAGGTAGTGCTGTCAGCCCTTGTTTACATTTTTTCCTTAGAAGAGGGTTTAATAACTATACCTGTTTTGAATTAGTCTTAGAATCTTTAGGATCTGCCTGAAATCCTGAAACAAGTGTTTCCTGTGTAACACCACACTGATTATAGGGGATTAAGCACTGAAAAACACAGTAGTTAAGAGAAATCATTCATATCACAGTGAGAAGTGTTAGCTGAAACTGGGCCTGGTAGGCATGTATAGTAGGAAAGCCACTAGCTGGGGCTTCATTTGTATTCATGTGGTATCAACATTTATCGCAGAATTTCTGTAAATGTCTTTCAGCAGAAGGGACCTGAAAAGGATAGAGTTTACGTGCTGTTTACAGTGTAAATGATGTCACTGGATGAAAAGTATCTTTTGTTTTCTATTTTTTTCCCTTGTAGGGCTCCCTTCACTTGAGCAAGTACTTTTGGCAAGATTTTTCAGAAGACCCAGATGACCAAAACCAAGTTATATTGGCTGATTACTGAAATCTTTATGCTTCTGAATATCTTACTTTTTTTCATTCTAATTGCGACTTTATACAAGAAATTATAAATATAACTATATTTAAACATACCATAAATCCCAGAGAAAATAGTTAGTTAGTATTAAAAAATCTCATCATGAGGCATTTGATACTGTTACCATGAGCAGCAGCACTACAGGGAAATCAGCAAAAATAACCTCTAGACCTGATGGAAAAAATAAAAGATAAAAGAATGTTTGCTAATTAGATGAATGAATTAATTCAAAGCATATAATCAATGAGGTGACACTTGTCTCACTCCTCTCTGTTTCTTGTCGTTATATGTTATAGTAAACTCAGCACTTGAGGGACTTTGGACTAAAATGTATGAGAAAAATAGATACATTGAGTAAGAAGACAAGTGCACTCATGCCACATCCAACACAGACCAGGGTAGTAAAACTTTGGGGTGAGTGTATTTGCTAATTACTTCTGTTCTCAATGCATGTCTGTACTTAATATGCTATTTGTAAAGCAGTATTGCTCTATCCAGCATACAGAAACACACAACACAATTCACTCTGAGTGTTATATGAATTGCAGTGTGATCAAAGTGTTCTGTGGGTACAGCAAATGTAAAACTTTTTTCTATCTGCCTCTAAGTTGTAAGAAAAAAATCATGAAGATAAAATGATACAGAGAATTCAAACATATTTGGCCCACATAACATCTAAAATAAAATAAAGAAGAAATGCAATAAGGTGTCATAGAAGTATGATTTCATAATGAAAACATTTTCAAAATTATGGAAAAGAATCTTTTTTATTTCCAATATCTTGCTTACTCTTTTAACAACAGCAGTTCTGATAAATGGAAAATAGAGTCACAGATCAACAAGTGAAGTTTTGGCAGAATCTTAACTCTAAAGCTATGTCTGACAGAGACTCTCTCCACCCTCCTGAGTAGACTGGAATTTCACACAAAGGATTGAGGTTGCAAAACAGAGCTTGTTAAAAAACAAATAAGCTAGAGTTTTTACCTCTGTTTGTTTCCTAATTGTAAAAGAAATTTAATTAATTTCATGTCACTCTGGATTCAATATCCTGATTCTTATCATATCCTGGATACAATTTATGTTAAATTTATAGTCTTTTGGTTTTGCCCAAAAGGTTTAGTGTTATGTTATTATAGACACACATTTTTTAAAATACTTGAATATCTCTACCCAAAACAGAAGAAAAGTGCAAAAGAGAAACAGATTGGCAGGTGATAACTGTGAAAAATATTGGCTTTCCTAGCAGGGAAATCACAGCTAACTGTGATCAAAAGAGTACAGTCATGCTTTTTTTTTTTTTAGAGCTCCTTCACAATATTTGGAATTTAGTATAAAGTGAGGAGCCTCAAATATAAAATACAATAGTCTTAAGTGAAACAATCAAACCAATTCTCACAAAAAGAGAACTGGAGTTTGAAAAAAGAAGAAAGAAAACTATATAATCTCTTCAGGCTGATATGGCTGCAGGGTTTCTTCATGTTTCACCAGGTTTTTCACTGTTGGTGTATTAACTACTATGGCTAAGTCCCCCACTATATGATTAAAAAATGTCAAGTTGCATTTGAATTTATTTCATGACTTCAACTATCAAATTGTAGCATTAAATCAAATTATGTCTTCATAGACTTTATCCTTTGTGTATCCATGTAGAGACTTGTGATATCTATAAATTGAAATTGCACTTGCCAGGATATAATTATTCTTAGCTTGTTTTGAACCCAAAGATGACTATAATGAAAGAGTGTACTGAACAACAGTATAGAAGTGTTTTGCACCATGGCAATTCCACAGCCAGACACTATGCATAGGCATTCCATGTAAATATATGGCACAAAGTGACTACATTACTGCTTTTACTTTCAGAGAGGTTGTAGGTCTCTTCCACATCAGAACAGATTAAAAGGAAAATAATTGTGATAAGAAGCAGGTACTATAGTATATTATTTTTTCACTCCAAGTAAGCATTTTTTTTCAATAGTAGTACATTTCTACCCTATGAAAATCACTCATCTTTTTTAGGCTCTAGGTAGTAAGATATCATAGAAATTCTTAACATTGCATGCATAAATTCCTAAAATAGTTCTTAACACAGAATATGCTCCACAACACCATAAATGCAGTATTCTGCCTATGATGTAGAAAATAGACTGAGCAAGAAAGAAACAATCACAGCACATGCAACCTCTACCACCTTCATTTAGCCATCCAATACTTGGCTTTCCTTGGCAAAGGGTTCTGACTACAGCAGTAAAAGCAGGCTTTTATAAATTTCTATTTACTGGTTAAAGAAAATAGATGAAAGGTATAGTAAAAGCAAATACTAAATGCCTGTTGCAAAATAATGATTTCACAGTTGCTTTGTGTAAGCCTTGTGATAATATCTTGTGCATTGGCATCAAGAGTCCCTGTAAGATTTGTCTCAGAAACTGAGGCCAAACTAGCTGACAGTATATGATTTAACACTGGAACGGTAATAGAGACTTAGTAAGAACTATAAAAATGCTTTGCTTTTTACATGTGACTACCTACATGACAGAAACCTCATTTTAATATGCCCAGGGAAAACGCTAAAAATATGGAATTAAATTCACAAAAGTTATTCCAAAGTGATTTTGTTTTTTATTCTCTTCCCCCTCAGAAATAAAAGTTTCTATTAATCTTTAATGACCTGCTGTCTCTTACACTAAGGTTTAAGCTAATTGGCAATATTAGTTAAAAAGAAATATCTTTCCAGAAGATGAATGTATGTTTTATTTCAGCATATTTTGAAAATCTAGGATTCTGTGAGGAAAAAAAGTCTCAAAAATACTATTCTTTTGAGACCTGTACTGGCTTATTCATCAAAGAGACGAAAAGGCAATACCATAAAATACCATGCAAGAGTGAAGATTGGGTTTTAGCACTTAAATTTATTATTACAGTAACAGTACTGTGGGTTTTTTTCTTATCTGTACCCAGCATAGCAACTGTCACTAGACAAGTAAGGAAGAGTCAGTTCAGAAGCTGGATGAACAGTAAACAAAGATGTCTTTGCTTGTGGTACAGCACAATGGAAACAAAATTTGTGATTTTTGTAGATCAGGAAAAAAATGCGTGACCCCCATCTTGTCAGCACCGCAGGCATGCCAAAGTGCCCTCTGAGTGTCCACCCCTGTCCTTATGACCAGGGAACACCACCACATAGATGCATAAATATATATCTATGTATATATAAGGGTGTACAAATAGGCTCTGGCTATTAAAGAATAAGTTGATTGTATGGCTATGATTTTATATGAGATGTGAAAGGCCTACATGGAAAAGCATCACAATTTCAAAGGCTGGAAGTACTGACCGTGCTGTGAGCAGATTTATAACATAAACCAGCAGCAGTGTTTGTAGCCTGTGATCAAAAATCAAACAGCAGAGCAGGTTTATATTTTCTATGATATAGAGTGTTTTCAGGAAACTGGAACAGATCTGAAGTCTACTTCTGCCTCATACATAGCATTGGAAGCACCATGGACTGAAGAAGAAGCAGTAGAAAAGAAAGCTGAAGAAGAATGCTTTTTTTTAAAGAAGACACCTACTTCCTAAACTTTGGTTGTTTATGAACATGGTTTTGGGGCTACACATTTGTTGTCCATAATACCAAAAGATATCCTGGTAGCACCTTGTCAGACAGCTTCTGAAAGAAAGAATGGACAAGCAGTTAATCCCTCATGGTGGTAAACTTCTGGGTATACACAACCCCAGCATGAGTATACATTTCACAGACTACATTTTTTAACAATTAAACTCATTAAACTCAACATCCCTCCCCAGACTTTGGAATTAAAGGGCTGCAAAGGTTACTTCACCCATTTTTTCAACACTGCTGAAAATCAAATGCATGTGTGAGCCCTCTTCCATTACCAGAGTATTAGAGGGGTGTACAGCATGGTGCTTAAGTCCAAAAAACAATTCTTGTCATGGCACACAGCTAATCAGGAGAAGATTCTTTTTCTGCAGAAGGAAACGTGACTATGGCCAATGAGATTATAGTGATGACCAATCACATAATGTGAAAGTGTGACAGATGCACTCAACCCCCACTTAACCAAACCAGCAGCAGTTTGGTACAGGCTCCAAAGGACATAAAGGCCTGAGCTGTAACTGGGCCAACAACTTCTCTAGGAAACCCACAAAGGAGCAGAGCACAGTGAGTACAGATGCATATGACCTTGGAATACCAATCATGCAATTAACACATGGATAATGGGTGTTTTTCTCAAAACTCATTTATTGATGAACAAAGCAAGCTGTGGGTACAAGAAGTCTAATGCATACCTCTCCCATTGTATGCAATTTGACTACAAGCCAACCATTTTATCCCATAAATATGACGGCCTAGGTGAGCCTTCTTTGAGGTCTCCCTGCTAAGCAGCATGGCTGCAGAGCGATGATGTCCCCTTGAGCTGGGACACCTCTTAAGGTTGCTTCTCAAAGCAACAAAATCTTTTACCACTGACAGATCATTGGATGAGCACAGTTTGAGCTGTCCCTGGATAGGAACTGGACCACACACCAGACAACTGTCTCCTTGAGCAGGGATGATTCTTAATGTTAAGAGACATTAGTTGTTTAGCTTACATAAGTGATTTATAAATAGAATTAATCACTTAGAGTTACAATTTTGTGTGATCTAGTATGCTGTTTGCTTAGCTTTACTTACTTCACATGAGTAGCTAGATTTGCTGAAGTCTTAGGCTTCAAGCTGTAAACTTTCACCTAGATTGCTGACCTTGCACTGAACTTGTACCTACTCAAGCAAAACAAGGCCTCCAGAGCCAGCACAAACCAGGACATAGGAGGCTACAACCGTCAACAGCAGCTGAAACTACACAAGATAACAGCCTGTCTGGAGACAGTGAAGGAATCCAATAAGGGGTCAGAAGATTTCAGATCAGAATCACTGTTGGAGTGTGAAGAATGCATGAGGTGTGGGTGAAATCTATAAGGGTATAATTGCCTGAGGATTTCTTTGTTTGAGTCCCTCCCCAGAGGCACACAGCTCAAGCTGATCCTTCTGCTGTACCTGTCTATTAAAGTATTTATTTTTATAAGATTTGATGCCTAATTCTCTTCTTATGGAAACCTAGGGTTTGAAATATAGAGTGAACTAACACCAGATGCCTGGATGGAAGGCTCTTCTTTAACATTAAGGTTTGAGATTCCTTACCTGAGAGTAAGAGACCCCTTATTTGTGACAGATCCTCAGTAAGTGACTGATAGCATGATGAATGAATGTCTAATGAAGTCCATGAAGCTAATTCCATTAGCCATAAACTGTTGACCAAGTCTTAGACTAAGTCTGGATCCAGCTGCACCTAGGCTCCTCTCTGAGAAGGAATTTAGAAAGCAAGGGGGTCCATTCTCAACCTCATGACTCAATGGAAGTTTTTCCTTACCCTTTGGGTCTCTTCCATTTGACATAAATCATTGCCTAAGTCTGAGACTAGGATTGCATCTAGCCACCCCTAAGCTCCATCAGGAGTTTAGAAAGCAAGGGGGTCCACTCAGAACCCTTTGACTCAATGGGAGGGTCTCCCTTACAATTTTGCATCTCTGATCTCTGTGTAAAATCATTCCAAATCGATTCTAACTCAATTTTCCTTTATATGTTTCTTCCATGTAGTAAATAATACAGTGAACCATGCCATCAAACTCTGTTAAGTCGCGCTTTTATAAATTCATGTTAAAATCACTTTTACTAATACTTTTGTCAGTGATTCTTTAGGTGATCTAAAAAACTCCTCTGCGACAATAAGAAAGGTGGAAATGTGAAAATGGGTTGCTCTCTGGACCCCTTCCTGAATACTACACTGTTCTCTAGACACGTGGCTACATGCAGGTTTATGTACGTCAAACTTAACACTTCTCCCTTCTGGTGGCTGTCACCAGAGGAAAAAGAAACATTTGATCCACTCTATTCAGTGGTTCACACGTGTGACCAAAAAAGGAAAATATTCAAAGTTTTCATGCATTATATGGCAGTTGGGGCCTACTCCTCTGATGGCTATGTGGTTATTGATAGAGCATTGGCAGCTTCTGAATGCAATGGGTGCGTTTGCTCTGGCTGTATGAAATACTACCATGAAAATCAATTGAATCTTCTGACAGGAGCCACCTTTGCATATTTATATTACACAACACAACAAAATATGGGCCACCTGAAAAGACTGGTCTTTAATTTCTGGTCTGTATGAGAACATGAATGGGCCTTCATGGCAAGAGCTGTTATGCCAAGGTGCCTACACTGCTCATCCCCAGAGATGCTTTTTTTTGGTGGCAGGAAAATGCTACCTGTTTGTTTTACAAAGCAACCCCTGATGAAAAGTTCCATTACTGTGATATTATAGGTTCTGTCCCCAGCAAAAGAATACCTCTTTGGGTATGTAAAAATAATTTTTGAGAATTTCAGCACTCTAGTAGCATATTTCTGGAGGATCAAAACACAAATATAACCACCTCAAGGGCTCTTTTTTTCTCAATTTCTGGACAGGCTAACATTAAACTATTGTTTTCCTTGTGCCACTCTTCTGCTGAAACCTTCCAGGTCATCTGCACCCTCAGGGATGAGCAAAAAGCCTTTGTGGGCACCTGGTGTATCCCAGGTCTGAACTGGTCTTTGGGGGTGATACTTTTGACACTCTGCCATCTGGCATTTTGAAAAGGGAGTTAACAACCTTTTTGGTGATTACATAAACCTCCTTCAAAAGCAAGAAGCTTCAGACTATCCAGTCTTTTGCACAAATGCTGATAGATATCTAAATATGTTAATTATTATGGGCAGAAGAGGACACTGCTTTGTGTCGTGAGTACATAATGAACCCATTCTCCACCCCCCAAGATGCCAAACAGTTTTTAAACTCTCTGTGGGTAAATATGGAAATAAAAATTCAAGCTTCTTATCATCACCACTGTAAGAGAACCAAGCAAGTTTTAGTATCCTCTTCTCTGGCTCATAACATGTTAAGGATGTTGCCACTGCCTCATGGAAGCATGCTAAAGGATGTCTAACCCTGGAACACAGCACTAACATTTTTAGCCTGCTGCACCACAGCATATGTGTGCCTAGAGCTTTACAATCTCTTTGGATGCAAGACCATTTCCTTTGCCACAACACAGAGTTTGCCTGGGTGACAGCATGGTACTCTACCTCTTTTCAGGTGAATGATACCAGATGAGCAAATTGCTGAGTTCATGACAAGTCCCAAATCCTACTGCTACCTGCAGTCTAGGGAAAAGTCTTGTCTAGAAGCTAAAGACTTCACTCTAAATGCAATCAGCAGAGAAAAGATCAATTTTGTGTCATTGTTGGAACTTGTTTTGGACTATGACATAAATCCAGAGCAGTGATGCCCCTAAAATGACCTTCACAGGTCAGTGTCCCATCAATAGGAACCAGGAGGAGTGGGTACAAGAATCCAGCCCTCCCCACCCCCCCACCAGACACAAAAGGTGGTCTATGGCAAATGAGTATTGTCTAAAAAATTTTGCAGCTTTTGGATAGGCACTGGAAGCACCCTTTTTCCACATTTCTGGTAGGGCCTAACAAATGTGGAAAATGTTAATTTTGAAAAAAAAATTGGAGAATGCCAAAGACTTGCTCTCTATTATGCCTTGGAATGTGGTGTGGTGTTAGAGTAGTCAGCAACTGCTATATCAGGGGCTGCTCTGTAAATATCCTTTTATCAGATTTGTGGAAGACTTGCTAAAAAGTGTTAGCAATAACCCCTTATTTCCATGTCATAAAATGTACAGGGTTGTGATCAATGATTTGATGACTTCTGTTGGTGAGAGAAATTGAAAAACCCAACTTTTACTAACTGAATGTATCAAAGGAATCTTAGCATCCGGTACATTGTTCAGAAATACAGTTTGTTTGTTTGCTTGCTCGTTTGTTGTTTCTTTGCTTCCCAGGGCAAGAAGACCCATACCATCACTCAGCATAAAATACATTAAGAAGCCCCAGGAAAAGCTCTAGGCTGTGTCCTGTATCCCTAGTGAGACAAATGTATCCTGGCAATATGGAAATTATCCTCAACTTACTAGCCATGGGCTACACAAGAAACTTGGAAAGAAAGTGATTTTTTCCAGAGGCAAGACAGATTTTTGAGAGAGAGAGAGAGAGAAAATGACCAGTGAGAGTGAGCAGCAGCGTGGAATAGGCTGTATTTCATAGGGTCAAGACTTATATTTCACAAAGGTTATATTTTGTGTATGTTATGTCTCTGTAAAACTATCAAACAATATAAATGAAAAAGGAATGAGAACAATAAAATTTGAAGATGTCTAAACTCAGTGCTCTCCTGACACTGTTCTTTGAGGGTGTCATGGTTTAACCCCAGCCAGCAACTAAGCACCAGGCAGCTGCTCACTCACTTCCCCCCACCCAGTGGGATGGGGGAAGGAACCAAAAAAAACCCCCTTGTGGACTGAGGTAAGGACATTTTATAGAACAAAAAAGAAGAAACTAATAATGATAATGATGGCACTAATAAAATAACAGCAATATTGATAAAAGGATTGGAATGTACAAATGATGCACAGTGCAATTGCTCACCACCCGCCAATCGACACCCAGTTAGTCCCCGAGTGGTGATCGCCTGCCCCCACTGCCCCCAGTTTATATACTGAATGTGAGGTCCCATGGTATGGAATACCCCGTTGACCACTTTGGGTCAGCTGCCCTGGCTGTGTTCCCTCCCAACTTCTTGTGCCCCTCCAGCCTTCTCGCTGGCTGGGCAT
>JANZLQ010000095.1:28477307-28500803 GCA_026212715.1 Elanus axillaris
AAAATCCTTAACTTTAAACTAAAAATTACTTAGCAACAACTGAAAACATCAGAGTGTTATCAACATTCTTCTCATACAGAACTCAAAATACAGCACTGTACCAGCTACCAGGAAGACAATTAACTCCATCCCAGCTGAAACCAGGACAGAAGTTTAAATAGAACTGGAAGTGTTCAGTACTTCATGCGATCTACTTGTTTGCATGGATTTTATGAAGAGCTATACATAAGTGAAGGGGTACAGAGAAAAGAAATGTAATTTCCCTTCACTGATATATTTTAAAAACATCGGAGGACAAACTATCTTCTAAAGATCTCTATATCCTAAATGGGATATAGAAACATTATTCCATGTGGGCATAGATATATGTCTGAAGATAAGTGCTGGAAAGACTCAAATCTAAATGCCACCAGTCTTTGGAGATATGGATCCTGGCTCAATCTCTCATTTCATTGTTAGGCTATGCATTGTTTATTTAGCTAAAGCATGTTTTCTACCATGTTCTTCTTACTTCCATTAGACTTTTTTTGTGTCTTCCTCTAACTGTTACAGAATTTCACAGGAGATAATTCATTGGGATATTCTTTTTCCACTGTGACAATAAATTACGTGGACACCACTGAATATATTTTCCTTTTCCCTAATCAGTGGAACATTTATAAAGCTATAATTTTCCAGAATATAGTTTTTGTCATATTGTCAATTTGTGACGACAGAAAAATAGCTGATGCTCACATAAGTATTTACAGTATATCTAGTCTGCCAAGGTTTAAATATAGTGTGTTATCTTCAGAGCATATATTCAAAGCATACTGTATAGTGACTGAAATAGTTGGTTTGGCTTTCCACACTGATTTATGGTAGGCACCTCTAAATTCTTCTTTTTTTTTCTTGAATCACCATTTTTCTTAGCAACGATATCCACAGTTTATTGTTCCTGTCAATTCTGAGTTTGCATATGACCACAATGGCCATTTTTGACAAGGAATGTTTTTTTCACACTTATGTCAGAGTGAGGGATTTGGGTGGGAGGGCATCTAGCTCTATATCTCCTTTGAGCATTTGCCCTATATTGCCTTTGAGATTTCTTTTCTTCAAGCAATTAATAAAAATAATTTAAAAAATGATTAGGTTATCATAAATCAACCTCTTTTGTGGTGTTTTGGTTTTTTTTTTTTTTTCTTTCCCACAGGTATCATGATCCTATGTATCCACAGAATTTACTGCACCTTTTATGTTAGAATTTGAACAATATCTTTACTTCATAAGCAGGTCACTCAACTTCCAAAAATAAGAAATGTCCATGAAAATTAAAATGCTTCAGAACAGTAATGTAAGCATAAAATATGGCAGTTTTCTTTGTAAACCAATCAACAGCAGCTAAATCTCACTAAATTCTGTCCTCATTGTAGTTACTCTTTCATTTACCTCAATATGAAAAGTGTTATACATGTATGGCACTTTCTTCTGAATAGTATGACTGTAGTCATTGATGCCACTTATGGAAGCTGTAGCAAGTAAACTTAGGTATGAGTGAAACTGGGCCTGAACAAAGATGAGTTTCTAGGATGAGATTATGTCCTCCTGGTCCATATGTAGATGTTTTCACCAAAGGAACATGCTTTCCTTCAGTGTCCTGTCAAAATGCACATACTCTTCTCATATTAGGGAATGTCAGTCCTGGGAGATATCCCTGGAAATGGATATATGCATGTGTCATCTGCAGGGAAGCTAGGTGGAATTAACACTGTCTGAACTTACGTAACAATTTCTGTAATACATGAAGACCATATTGTAATACCTCCACGCTATTATAAGGCTATGGGGTATGCTTCTGTACAGGTTATTGTGTGGTATGAATTTTGACATTTCTGCAAGATTATTGAAGAAGAGGACTAGGAAGCTTTGGATTTTGTAGCTATACTATGTACTGGAAAGGTGATACAAGGGGACATGTCCAGTACTGAACATTAAATCATTCCTCATCACACTGTAACGCACACATTACTTTCTCATAAAACAGTGATGCAGATAATGATATGATCTTTTATGTTGCTGTAATCAAAGTCAAATTTATAATATTCTTCATAACCTGTGATAACTACATCACATGTGTGGAGAGCCAACTACAGGTACCTTCTTCTGTTTTATGCATATTTTAAAAACATAATCAATAATAAAATATACTCAGCAATTTTATAGCTCTATTACTCCCCATTAAAAATAACATGCTGCAACAGTATAAAAGGTGACCTGTTCCCTGTGACAGTCAGACCCAATGGCACCATTGACTAGAACCATCTGGAAATGCTCTGCCAAAGCAAATACCACATTTTTAAAGTGTATGCTACCAATTTGATGCATGGTTTCCCAATGACAGTAAAAACTAACAGCTAAGCCTAGGCTTCTACACTCCACAGATGTGAGGAATCCCTAATTATGTGTCAGTGCAGTGTCAGCCCTCAGGTTTCAGTAGCCTCACCTCAATGGAGGGAACCCAGCTCCCACAGTTTTGATATGATTAGGAATTTGCAATACTGCTGTGACTGTGAGGCCCACCACAGAGCAAAATCTATGGAATCCAATACCATTATATAGTAAAATGTGTACATCTTAACTATAAGATAGGTGAATATATGTGGGAGAGGAATATAGACAAAAAAAAAGGGAAATCCTGAGAAAATAGTAGGTTATCATTTTTCATACTTCAGTGACCGTATCAGCTTTGTGTATACCCACACTTCAGTTTGTACTATCTAGCACCATTAAGCCTCATTATGAACTATTCCAGGAAGCTGATATAAAATTTTTAAAAATAATTGATTTCCAGCAGTTTTGTGGTTTTTACATCCAGTTTTCTTGATCCTCTTCAAGCATAGCTCAACAAAGAAGTGTGCTGGCATGCTGTACTGCAGAGGCTGGTACATCTTGCAGAATACTGCTGCCAAACTGGGTGTGTTGTGAAATCAGGGATTTAATTTGATTGATAGGATGTATTCTGAACATGTAACAGCTTAACTGCTATTGAGTTTTATTAATGTTGTGCCAAAAGATTTTTTTCTTTTTTTCTTTAGAGGGTTTAGAAGAAGAGATATGAGGCTACTTTGGATGTATTTATTCTTAATTACTCTCCAGTATGAGGGACGACCAATCTGTGATCTAAAATTGATACAACAGAAGGAATGACAGAATCACAGAATCATGGGATTGTTGAGGTTGGAGGAGACATACAAAGTTCATCTGGTCCAACCTCCCGGCTCAAGTAGGATCATTTAGAAACAGTTGCTCAGGAAATTTTTATGAATAAACAGAAATTTTAAAAGATGCAAGAAAAGGATTTTCTACCTATAATCTTTTAAGTGCTTTTTTGGCAAATTACTTAAAAGTTTGTTTAAATTTGCAATGATAATATGATAAAATGGATTAACTCATTAAGGTGAGGTTAACTTTCATGCTTCACTTCCCAACCATCCCTGTGATCTCAGGGTACATGTTAAGCTTTTGTGATTTTGCAATGTATTTTAATCTGTAGAATCTAAAGAGGAGACCAGACCTGAATACCTATATTTTCTTAAACTGAATCCTTAAGAAAAATCTGAAATGTAATCTTTGATATTATTGACACCAGCATCCCTTTAAAAACTTTTAATCTAAAAATAATAAAATAAGTATATTATTAGAAAGCTTCAATATCTTGCAACTCAAATACCTCAACTTCACTGTCTCTTCTCTCAAATATTTTTAAACCGTTAGAAAATGTTTTAATTATTTTTTTTATGACACAAAATATACCATAATCTTTTCCTGTATTATTGTTGATGGCAGATTTCAATACCAACAAAATAAACACTGATAATGACAAAAACCCCAAACCACAAAAAAAAAGTGAAAACCAAAATAAAACAGACAGTGACAACTAAGGATCTTTACAGAGATGCTCCACAGCATCAGTGAAGTAAGAGGAAACCTGGTAAGGACAGAGCCATGGAAACCTGGAAAAGACAAAATATCAAGAAAAGAAAATCAGCTGCATGAAAGCCAGACATCAGGGCAAGGACTAAGAAAGGACACTACTTTTGAGATAAGCTAGGAAGAGGTATACATGTTTAAATCTTTTCAGCTCTGTTGTTGGATAGGAGAAGATTTAAGAGAATATTCTAGAAGAGGAACTCAGGGCCCTCATCACAGAGGATTGTCTTAAAATTAGGCACAGCAGATTTTAGGGCTAACATATGGTTTGCTTTGCATATCTGAAGTTCTCTGAACCTCTGGGATAAAATTTGATGGCTTCTAGATTCTTTGTTCACAAGTTGGAAGAGTGGAAATCTTGGACTTATGGCACCTAGATTCAGAAGAGGAGACTAAAAAGGCCTAAGCTTTTCAGCTTCGTGGTTGGTTCATGTCAGCAGGATGCCTGGAGACTTGAGCTTTTTTCAAGATTTATCTTACCAAAATTCTTTTTTTATTGAATATATTTTACTTATGGATATAATGAATAAATCTTCTGTATTAAAACTGCAGAGAACCTCCTTTTCCCACTGTTTAGGCGTGAGAGATAAGATTTAGTAATCGCTGCCTAGATCTACAGTAGCAAGTAATTTACTACAACTGGAGAAGACCAGCAGAGTAATGGAAAGGACCCTATGTTCAACAACATACACATTTCAGGAGATTTAACTGCAGACATATAGTCTGTGTACACTCACTGGTGGTTGGATCACACTGAGTGCAGTACTGGACTGTACTCCTCTGTTTAGTTCCACCTGAATGAATCCAACTCTAAGATTGCTCTGCAACATGACAGTGATTAGTGCTGATCAGTAGATTTGTCTTAAAAGCATATTCCTTACGGAAACTGAAGTAGTAATGTAGATAAACCTATTGCCAAACTACCTGACTACCAGAATGATTTTAAGTTACTTGAGACTTCTATCCATTGCTACATAGTACAACATTAAGCTTCCCTATATGCAGGTGATCAAACCAGCATGCAACAGAGATTTTTTAAGGAATGACAAACTTTCCAAAGCTGAAGTAGAAACACCTAAATGGCACTAAGATTTATTTTTTTTTTTAGAAAAAAGGCATTTATAACAAACTGAACTATGCTCCAGAAAAATGAAATGTTTTTTTAAAATAATTTCATTGTTAGCATGTAATTATCCTTAAAAGTTTAATAGTTTTAAATAATGGTGTGACACTGCCTGAGAGATGACCATTCAACAGATGTAAATTGGCCCTGTTAAAGATATTGGCTGACCCAGACTCTTACAAATTGAGGATTTTGCTTATTAAGAAAGTACGTTTTCCCCAACAGTAAAGTTAAAATCTACAAAGTGGCAGAAACTGACCTTTGTTTCTTACTGATGCTTTGTTCTATGTTTCCTTGGTCTTGTGAAACATAACTCTACAGATCATTTCTCAGTCATCATCATTCTCTCCTAAATATCTTGCATTTGCTCAATGACATTAAACCTTCAGAAGGGAAGGCACAGAGCACAGACATCATGCTAAAGACTTCAATTTCATTTTCAAGGCTCTTCACAAGGATCTGTACTTATTTCAAAGTCCATACTTTTGAAGTTTTTAACCACATACTTAAGCACACAAAAGATGCTTATAGTATTCAAAGAACTTAAAAAATATGGTTAAACATAAAAATAATTGCTGTCTTATGGAAATACCAATGGGACTTCAGTTGGGATAAATACGCTTTTCCAGTTTGTCCTTTTTAAGAAGCTTGATAGATTGGTGTCCTTAAATATATTAAAGAAGAGTTTTCTTGATTCTGAGCTATTTATGATATGTTCTGCCATTTAGAGGATTGTATTCACCATTATTAGCTTTTAATTTGATAAACATAAAGTAGTTGTTAATCTCTACCGGTATCCTTACTATTTTCTTACTTTTGCCAGTACAGTTTTTTGGGGAACTATGCTTTGAATTGACTTGGTGAATTTTTCAGATTATTAATAATTCATCAAAAAGCAGTTATAAATTATTGTCACTATGAATTTCATTCTCTCATGGTAAATGTTAAATTTCATTTGAAGAGAAGCAGAATTCGTGATGAAAAGACTAAAATCTTGGTCATTGAAACTCCTATTGTTTTCATCTACTTCATTTATTATTCAAATTGTTTAACCTTAAAGAAAGTCCTGAAAATGCATTAGGATTAATTAATTAATATTCAAAGGATTTCAGAAGTAATGGCGTATAGCTCTTTCTGGGAAGTAAGAAATGAACAAAGTAAAGATTCAATAGTACAGACTAGAATAGTGATTTCAGCTGAGAGTCAGCTGTGAATAACTAATCCCAGGATCAATCCAGAAATAAAGATGGGGATGTTCAGCAGAGAGTAGACAAATTAGTGACAGGAGTAATGATTCATCTGCTACACACTTTCATTATAATCAGAGATTCTTGCATGGTTGAAAAAATAGCAATCTAGAAAGCAGCACAGGAAATTCACAATTAATTAAAGATAGGTCAGAAATAAATGCAAAAACTCAAAGTACTGAGGGCAGAAAATACAAATAGCATGAATGGAAATAGCATAATAGGAAAAATGAGCTCAAAAGGGAAAATTCAGTATGTGAGAGATTATAATGAAGAGAATGAAATGCACTGAGAAATATAAAAGAACAATGGAATTTACACTGTTGCTCATTTGCTGGTTCTGTGGTACACTGAAATGCTCTTTCTGATAAGATCAATAATTTAATACAGGCAACAACTGACAAGACAGGGGGGAAAAAAAAAAGAAAAAAAAAAGGTACAGCAACAAGAGTTCATATCCCAGTAGTCCTTCTATAAGTAGCTGGAATAAGTTTCTTCATTTACAGGTGAGGAGTTCAATGAAGTCCTCCCAGCTAAACACATCTAACGAGATTTTTTTACTTTATCGATTCCACAGCTAGGCAGCCTAAAAAATGTAAGATGTTGCTTAAGAGAAAAAAAAAATCTTATTTTTTGCAAAAAGGAAAATGAAAAAATAAAGTCAATAGATGAATTCATAGCAGTCCAATTTCACTGGTCTTACTTGCTTACTTAGAGACGAACTTGCAGAAATTCAAGAGGCTAATTCTATGAATAATACAATAAGTTGTTACCACTCAGTGGTTTGTTTCTATTTATATGTATGTGTGTGTATAGATACATGCAATCAGCTGCAATAATTATGAACAAGAACTTGCAAGGTGGTGTTTTGAAGAGATATTTGATTTAGCATTTCAGACAGTTTCTGAAATCTGTTCACTTCTATCTACTGCTGCCAGCCATTTGATTTTGCCCTGTACTGCAGTTATTTTGCCCTGTACTGCAGTTACTTCCTTCATTATAACTCATTAGTTAAATATGAAAAGAAAGAAAAAAATCAAACTAAACAACAAATCCCCAAAAAACCAAACAGAAAAGAAGCAATCCAGATTAACATTTGGGTTAAACAGTTATTTTTAACCTTAATCAATTTGGTAATCTGGTATAGTGTGGCTCCTAAAAATTGCAATAACACATTGAGGCAGCAAGCAGTGATATGAGAAAGAGATCAGACTTAAGTTTGCTTTACTGCTAGAGACCAGATTTCATCAAACTGCTTTTTCAGAAGAAAGCCTTTTATTAATATCCTTCAAAACAGCTGTCATATTTGTGAGAGTAAATATTTTTTTTCTGTAAATAAACTGATTGTACTGTCTGACAGAATAGAAAAATAATTTGATCCCCTCAAGTAATGAGGAGTAATTTTTTTGTTAAAAAGTAGGGAAAAAAATCACTCAAAGTTACACATAAAGAAAGTATCAATTTTAAATCCCTAAAAAGTAAGCAAACTTCAAACTGACAATCTGTTTCCTGAATCTAAGAAGATTCTAAGACATGGATGGCTCTAAATCACAGACACTGGTACATTTCTTAAAAACATTTTAAGACCCTTAATGTCAGTCTTGTGAACATGTCACTGTAACAAACTCACCTTTTAAGTTCTACTCCGTAAGCCCACATCCAGTAGTTCTTGTCCCTAAACTATGTTAACTCTCTTTCCAAGTGTGTTATAGCTTGTAGTGATCTGAAAGTTCTTTATTCTCCTCTGAATCGTTAATCTGTGTCTTGCTTTCTAAGGATACAGCAGAACACATTTTACAGCCATAATATGTAACATGCCAGGATTATCTTACCTATTCTGAAACGGAGAGTAAATATAATATCACCATATTTATTGGCAATTTTTTTCTTTTTTTTTTATGTGTTACCATCTTTATATGTGTACCCCTACAATATATGAGATTTAATTCCAAATGTGAATTTAATTCCAGAGAATGAGAAATAAAATTTGTGTTCAGGAGACATTTGTTTGTGAGCTACTTAATGCAAATGTTCACTAGATACAGAAATGCATGTGAGGATAAGTTAATTACACTTTGGTGATTAGTTTTCTTTTGGAAAATTTGGCTGGTTGTATTTTAACTTCAATATTTCTTCAAAATTACGATAGTTGAGAAAATATCAAGCATTTTTCCAGATGGAGATCAGTGACAAGTGATGTCCCTCGGGGTCCATATTTGGACCAGTACTGTTTACAGTACTGATACAGACAGTGGGATCAAGTGCACCCTCAGCAAATTTGTAGATGACCCCAAGCTGAGTGGTGCAGTTGACATGCCTGAGGGATGGGATGCCATCCAGAGGGACCTGGACAAGCTTGAGAAGGGGGCGTGCATGAACCTCATGAGGTTCAACAATGCCAAGTACAAAGTCCTGCACCTGGGTTGGGGCAATCCCTTGTATCAGTACAGGCCTGGGGATGAAGGGACTGAGATCAGACCTGTGGAGAAGGACTTGGGGGTACTGGTGTATGAAAAGCTGGACATGAGCCAGCAAGGTCGCTTATAGCCTTGAAAGCCAACTGTGTCCTGGGCTGCATCCAAAGAAGTGTGGCCAGCAGGTCGAGGGAGGTGATCCTGCCCCTCAATCCTGCTCTGGTGAGACCCTACCTGCAGTACTGCATCCAGCTCTGGGGCCCTCAGTAAAAGAAAGACATGGACCTGTGGGAGCGGGTCCAGAGGAGGGACACAAAAATCATCAGAGCGATGGAACACTTCCTCTATGAGGAAAGGCTGAGACAGTTGGGTTTGTTCAGATTGGACAAGAGAAGGCTCCAGGGAGACCTTATTGTGGCCTTTCAATACTTAAAGGGGGGTTATGAGGAAGATGGGGACAGATTTTTAGTAGGTCCTGTTCTGTCAGGACAAGGGGTAATGGTTTTAAACTAAAGGAGGGTAGATTCAGACTAGATATAAGAAATTTTCTACAATGAAGGTGATGAAACATTGGAACAGGTTGCCCAGAGAGGTGGTAGATGCCCCATCCCCAGAAACATTCAAGGTCAGGTTGGACAGGGCTCTGAGCAATCTGATGTAGTTGAAGATGTTCCTGCTCATTGCAGGGGGGTTGGACTAGATGACCTTTAAAGGTCCCTTCCAACTCAAACTATGTGATGATTCTATGATTTCTATTCTCTGTCAGGTAATGTAACACTAAATGGCAGTCCATTTACCTTTAATTAACAAATCATTTCCTTCATCCTTGAAGTCTATAACATGCAGATCAAAAAATTAATTCTTATTATTTTTAGATTATATATTGTATACAATGGCATGTAACATGGTAGCTATCATGATATTCTCAAGTATTCTTTAAAATTAATTAATATAATATGATTATTGATGTCTCCTGGAGACAGTGGGTTTCACAGATTGATTATACACTATAAAAAATCACCCTTTCTAAAAGTATTGTTAATTAATATTGCTATGTTTAAACTTCTTATCACATTTCTTAGAATGGAAAAGGTGATGACATTTTTGGTAGACATGGCATAATTCTGAACACATATAAGGATAAGTAATTTTTTCCTTCCTAATTTTTAATCTTACACTGCTGTCATCTTACACTAATTGTAAATGCTATTTTCTTTTTATCCTTCCCAGACAGTTTAATTCTTCAGTTCCTTTTTCTCTTATTGTTGTTACACATTGCCATAGAATCTCCTCCAGTCTTAATATCTAATTTTTTATACATGTTCATAAAGACTGAAACTTTCCTTATAATGAATTATTGTTCTAGCAAATTTATACAAAGAAAGTATACCACACAGACTGGTAATAGTTAATAGGATAGAACACAATCAGACTGGCATGGAGCTGCTTATACTAGTATAGCTTATGCCCCTGCTGGAAAAAGGATGAACTAACCCCTTGAGAGGATGTTACAGAGTCATGACTGTGCAGAGGCCAAGAGTTATACTAGAAGGTCTACTGAAATAAACACCTGCCCCTCAAACCAAATGGAATCAGACTGGAATATTTTCCTGTAGCCAGTCCAAACTGTCTTGGCAGTGCAAAATTCATTCCTGACAAAAGAAGGGAAGTAATAGAAAGGCTTTAAATGGTCAGTGTGGCTTAAGGGAAATAACAGATTTGGAGTGCTACAAAATATAATGAGGGATATCCCTTTCCTATTTTTTTATCCTTTTCTGTCTCTCCTCTTAAGCATCAGCACAGAAGAAACCAACCAAGAAACCATCCTTTCTTTAGTCCCTATACACAGTCACTCATCATTCTTCATGGAAATATCTAAGTATTTCATGTAAACCAGCTCTTTGTACTGCTGGCATCTTCTGTCTCTGCATCCAACACCCCCTGTGGAGCTGGATCAGTCAAGAAAAGGAGGTCAATTACACTTACTAGAGGATCTTCAGAAGGAAAAGAGGCGCTTCAAGGACTGGAGGTTGTGTAGGGTGGAAGCAGGCGAGGGGAAGGGTAACTTCATCCTATCAAGGAACAGCAGCTGCTGTCCCCACATATTGTTGTCCCTTCCATGACAGCAGACAAATTTGTGCTAGAAGAGTTGATCTTCAGCTTCCTCCATGGGATGCACAACAGATATGCTGCTGAATTCACTTTTGCTTATTACCTTGAGATAGTTCTGTAACTGCCATACAGAGGCAATACACAAAGAAATGAGTTTTGAATTTCCACTGTACTGAAAGTTGCACAGCCACTTGTATCAGTGCTAAGCAAATCTAAAAATGTTGGAAGTTGGAAGAGTATTAATACCTGGAATTGACAGTAAGAACACGTATTCCTATACTCCAAGTACAAAAATCAAGCAAAAAAACATCACACCCCTGAAAATTACAAATTCCTGACTACAGACAAATGAAAAAAACATCCGTGAGATGAGCTAACCTCCCTCCTGCTCAATCTCACAATTTTTGATAAATTTGAAATGGATTATAACTGGACAAGGTATCCTAATTAAGAAAATTGATAAATATTTGTTATATATAGAGAACTGGTTCCATGTTAACTTTTGCTAGCAATTGCTGTCACCATGCTCAAAATCTTTTAATGACATCGGTACCATGTACAACTATCCCTCTCATTTCAGCAGCAAAATGTGTTTCCAGAACTTTATTTCACATTTTTTCAATTCTATGCAAAATAGTTTCACATTTCTTTCATTCACTATGCTATATGAGATTTTACACTATGATGAGTAAAGCTTGCTACATTTTTCAAGAAACCATCCTGAGCTGAGAAATCCTGAGCTGGCTTTGACAGTAATTTCAAGAAGTTTCTGGCATCCAATCATCCATAATTGCCATGTCACAAATCACACATCACATACATAGAATAAATAACAATCTTAACTAGATAGATACCTTTAAACCAACCAGGTCTAAAAAAAAAATATTAAAAAAAAGAAATCTACTTTATTATTCTATGATAACTTAAAAGTGAAGTTCTTTTATTTATAAGAAAACTTATTAAAATTAATGATTTGAAAATTCTGACCTTTAAAAAATAGCATTATTGGGTTTTTAACCTGCTAAACTGAGAAGTGTCTCAGAAAAGGCTCTTCCGTTACACTTTGTACCTATTTCCCTTGTGAGTTGGAAACAGACAGGGTAGCAATGGGGGAAACTTAGATTCACAACTTGGATTTGAAAGACAAGTGGTTACATTAAAATAATTTTCCCTTATATTAGGCCAGATCTTATACCAATTCACATCATAGGAAAAACTCCCAGTAACAATCTGCTTAAGAGGATTTTTTAAAAGCTGTATTTTTGTAAATCAATGTGTATCTGATTTATTTTAAAGAAAACCCATGGTATTAAAGTTTTAACCTTTACTTTCATTATAACTAACCTGTACTTGTAAGGACACACATATCCCCAAAGTATAAATATGACATCTGTTTTAGTATTCATTCAGAAATATCTGCATTTTAGTAGCTATGCCAGTGAAGCATCATTATTAAAAACAGGTAAAAAATACAAAGATCATCTCCCTGACAAAATATGTTTCCCCCCCTTCTTATTTTCCTATTTTATTCAGTAATACATTTTAGGGGAGGAGGGCGAATGAGAAACACATCACTTCAGTGCCTTCTGGCCCAACATAGGAAGTATGCTGAGAAGCACTTCCAAGCAGCTTGCAGATGAGATGTAGGAGCTACACTCCACTATGTTTACTTCATGATTCATCATCACAGAATACGCACCTTATAAACTTTGAGGCAGAATTTATGAACAATAAGGTTTTTCACCTCCTTAATTGATTGTATCATCTGTGAACCACCAATGGAAGCAAGGGATTTTAATGAATCACAGAGAAAAATATGTTTTCACTGCCCTAGTATAATAAACCAGACATAACTCTGTATTTGCAATGTACTCATTAGGTTATATGAGAATGTATCTTCCTCACATTACACAAAGTTGATAGAACAGACTTCTCTTTTTATTAGTAAGGCTGGTAAGATAAAAAAGAATGCACAGTCTTTTATGCCATAAAGACTTACTTCCTGTTAATAATTTTCAAACAGTTCATTACTGTTTATGATAGCGCAATTTGCATAAAACACTGAACGTACACGCATGTAAGACAACCCAAATAATTCTGTCCCAAAGGAACTGGGATCCAGCTAATAATACAAATGAAAGTAACTGAAACAAATGTGGAAATTAATTGTAAAATTGAAATACATTAAAATATATCAATATCTATATAATACACAGAGCTGATTTTTTTTAAATGTATTTATTTTAGAGATGACCAAAGTGTCAAACAATTTTGTTTGTGTCTTATTTCAATGGATCTTTCACTGCCAGCTCTGGATGGCATTTCTATTAGGCTTTTCAGTGGAAACCTACTAGTAATATGGAGTATTTGTGTGTGGTACAGAGTATGTGAATGGAGGTATTTGCTCCAAAGCAAACACGACAGACACCTGAACCCAGGTTGCAGATACATGCTCTAACTATTAGACCATTGGCTGTTTGGAGAGCTTGTGTAAGTTTTGGGATTTTTTTTTCTTCATCAAAAGACACAAGACCTGATTTAATGCAGACTGAAGCTGTTTTCAAACATCACTTTGCTTCTGCATCTCTGTTCTTTTCCAGACAGCTCAACTAATAACTTCTAAAATTATAGCAAAGCCCCTTGTAGTTCAGCCAAATTAATGTTTATTCACCAGAGAGAAGAACATTCTGCAGAGACAAGGACAGTAGACTTACAGCTTCTTTCCTGTCTTTATCAGAGAAGCTGCAGAGTTTCTTTCACTAACCCCTCCTAAAGGCCTGCATATTTTTAAACATTTTTTGCAGATGTACATATTTATATAGATAGCCTTCCATACTTATAGCTGAATTCTTGGGGGAGAATACAAAAAATAAAAATTGATATTATTAATCACATAAAACTTGAAATCGAATGTTTTCTCTCTTAACTGTACTGAATATGAATTGGTTTTGTATTCTAATTAATTAGAAAGAATCCCCAAACTCTCTTTCACTTAGATAATTTATCCAAAACATTAAATGTCAGGATCTGACATGTCTCAGGGTTTTTATATTCCCTTTCATGGGGCTATGAGGATCAAAATGAAGATCATAGAAACATAGGTGAGACAGCTTGTATATCAATGGGGCATGGGAAGAGTAAGGCACTCTTTTAGAGGAAACAGAATGTACTCAGGTAGAAAACAGAAACAACATTCACACGTGCTCTGTCAACACCTTATCATACTCATTAGTCCTGCTTTTATCACCACTGATCTAGCACAAATGCAACAAGAATTATGAAGACCTCAAATACCATGCAGCATCCAGGTATTCAGATGAAAACAAAAAAAAAGAAAGAGATCTCAACTTTCAGCCCACCTTTAAAATAATATAATTTATCATCCTTTCATTAGAACTAGTTTTACCTTTTTTATTTCTTTTTCTAAACACAATATTGAGGAAAGGAATACAAACTTTGTGATTTAATATCTTTACTACTTTGTTTCTATGTATTTCTTGTAAGATTACAAGTTGCATCATGTTTTCTATTTCTTCTTTGAGCCACATTTAAGCTGTCTCTGTAATAAATCTTTTCATCTGCATCTTCATAGAAATGAAAGCATTTAACTGCATAACTGCCACAATGAAAAGTGTGTGACTAAACTTCCAGGCAGTTTTCAAAGACTCAACATTCATCCATTTATTCCTTTCAATCTTCTGAACAGTATAGCCCAACAAGGAAGCAGCTTGACCCCTTCTCTAAAACACCTGGCTTTGGACTTAAGTAAACATCAAGCATGCATCAACTTAACGATTACGAGAATTTAAAACTAAAATGTTTGAAGATCTTGTACTGATTTTTACTATAGAAAGCTAATACTTCAAGTTTTTCTCCATTAATAGTTTTAAAGAATAAGAAAGGTAAGATTTGTCCATAATCTAGCAACCAGCAATGAGGTTATTTATTACAGGAGGATATTATTTATTTTTTACAATTCTGACAGAAGTTTAGCCTCCCATTATCTAAAAGACAAATTTAACTCATTAAGAAGATTTCAGAGAAGTATGCCTAAATTATGTGATCTCACATATCACTGCTTTTTTTTTCCCATTGCCTTAATACTGACACAGTAAAAGTACTGTTTTAACACAACCTTACAGTATCCTGTATTTGTTAGCTCTTCAACAACGGTCTGCATTGTTTGTGTAATTATAAAAAGAACATTTTTATGTTATTAAGTTGAAAAAAACAGTTTCATTCCTACTGCCTGTATATGCAGTAGGATTTTTATCTTTTGTACAAATTTTTATTCTATTCTATTCTTTTTAAATAAAAAATTCTATTTATACATTATTTCATGTAATATGCCAATAGGGAAGAAGTACAGCTTTAAACTTATGTTCTGAAACTTACTGATTTTCTATAATATGTTAAAAAGACTGTGTCATTCACTTTGTTTTGTGACAGCTATCTAGAAGGATGCTTTATACTTTTTGGTTTGTGACTCTTGAAATTCACTCAAAAGCCACAAATTACTGTACACTAAGCTATAAATAATCTCATAGTTCATGTCTTCTAGACTTAAGTCATTATTTCATTAACAGGTTACAAACTATTCTCTGCGTTTCCTCTCCAGTGTACTTGTCTGCAAATGCATCATGACAGACATAATTGTACCCCAAACCTATCTGTCATCTTCATTATTAAAAAATTCAAACATGTATGAGGGAAGGTAAAAAAAATGAGATATAGTAAAACAATTCAGGGAAAAGAAAAATAGCTTTTTGCTCACTATTATCATTTTAGGGCTTGAACCAAAGATCATGAAAATATGTGCCTAAATTGACTTCAGTAGAGTTTGGGTCAGGTCTCTATGGGAACATCAATACTCTCACATAAAAAAATCCAACAAAATAACCAAAAAAAAAGATAAAAGGAATCAGCTAAAAATGTTCATAGTCATTCAGCCTTTTTGTTTGATAATATAATTGAAACTAAGGTCCAAATAGCCATATTAAATTATTATACCTTTACACTTCTGAGACCCATGTTATTCTCATTGTCACTTAATTTGCTGTGATAGACAGTAGACAGCACATAGGTTATTCCAACAAAAGGATTTGATTTTTGCCACTGGCAATTTCAGTTCTGCTCTTGGTGAACATGCACATGAACAGAAAGCCATCATTAATAATTTCCATTATTGCATTCCTGCCAAGAAATAAATTTAAAGAGTCAATCCTATCCTTCAGAAATAGCCTGTACCGAATTCCCAACAAGGTTGGGTAATGAAGCTTGAATACAGTTGTTTACTCATTTGGTGGCTACTTACTTCACTTCACACTGCAGACCTTTAAAGTCTAATATTTGTTTGAATACTAAATGGATTAAATGTGTTGCTTCAAACTTTTTTTTTTCCTGTGCCCTAGCTGCTTCTTATACACAGATAAGTTATTTTCTAATCATGCTCTTTATATATTAGTATATATATATATATATAATGTATATATCAGTACATAGGTTTTGTCTTGAAGTTCAGACATTAATATCCTAGACAGTACTCATAAACTCAGTATGTTGTGTTGGGTGGGATTGGATTTTTTCCCCCCTTTTTTAATATAGCCTACTACTGCATTTAGAAAGCCAACAAGATAATAAATATATAGAGAAAAGAATAAAAAAGATCCAATCAAGTGCTGTGAGAAGAACCTCCAGCTGGGCTGTGAATTTCATTTACCCTCTTCTCTAACCAACCACTGTAAGAGAATTGAAATATAATCAGAAAATAGTGGTAGCAGGTAGGAATCCATTACAGTCTTGTGAAGTCAAAAGTAATCATGAGCAGTCCATAGCTGTGTAGCTCATATTCAAAACCCTTTTTTTCATGGTTTTATAATGTTACAAGAAAAAAAAAAATTAAACCTTTTCAGCTTTAGCATGAGAAAAAGGACTGGTAATGCTTCTACATGAACAATCACAGTGAGGTAAAACACTAACGGTGGTTTCCAGGTTGTCACTTAGATTAATGTTTTCAAATATTCCTGGTTGATAATTTCTTGTTTTTCCTTCCTAAGTAAGATATGTACCTAAATTTCCCTACCTGCTTCACTTTTCACAACAATGGTTTGAATAACATAGCAGAAAACCTTTTAAGATTTTCATAAGAAATGAGAAATATTTTTTCCAAAAATTTATATTCAAATACAGACACAAACTAATATAATGTGGACATTAACCGTCTTTATGATTCTTCCTGACTCTTTTTTTTTTTGTTATTGTTGTTCTGATATTGATTTTTCTTTATACCATTTGGACATTATAATAAAAGATGAACCAATAAAATTTGTTTATTGTATATAACAGAAAGGAAATGAGAGCTCCTGACTATAGCTTACAAAAGGGATGGGATGACATTAAATTATATAGAAAGTTGTAGTTGCTCTCCCACTAATGTTAAATGTGTTGCTAATTATCATGGGATATTAAATCTTGGTGTCTATCAGCTTTTCACATTAATTCCCCCCATTTTTAAATAGCTTTGAGATTCATCACTGCATTTTAACGAAATATTCTACCATAGCTTTTTATTAGAATTCAGCAGTAACTTTTCTCTCAAATAGGATTTAAAATACACCAACATGATTCTTTACCCTACCCTGGATGGAAGACACTGGTTACAGATTTTCTTTCCTTAGTTTCACATTCGCCTAAGAAGGAAGAGAAAACAAATTCTTAGTGAACTACACTTGATGCATAATTAACAAAATAAGACCCTCCACAGCAGTTAGAATGAACAAAATGAGGAACGTACCAGAAAGCAAATATTTGGAACTAGGTACTTGGTCTCGAAAAACATGATTGCCATCGTCATTCTTGACAGTTGCAGCATATGTATGTTATCGGGTGCAAATCCATTTACAGTAAGGAGGACACTGTTCTCAGGGGGGTAATGAAGATATAAGAAATAGATCTCATGGCTTGTGAGCTAGATGGATTGTGAGTCTATGGGAGGGTTTACAGGAGCCTTGTTGTAACTGGGATGCCGCAGCCAGGGCTGACCCTTTCCTGCAAGGTCTGTTTTCAGTGTCTGGCCCAGCTGAGTTAGAGTCATGCTGTGTCATGCTGTACCTATGGTCTTTCCATGCCAAATATATTTCTGTAAGAATTAAGTTTTCTTCTAAAGCAAAATAAAAACTACACAGTAGGAAAAAAAAATCAGAAAAAAGACTTCCAAAATATTTGTCACACAATAATAACACTATGACAAAGTAATTGTTTTTGTCTTCATCTGTAATTTAATAAAATAACATGGTTTATCAAAAGTGCTGAAAAGTAAGCAATAGACTAGACTGTTCCTCAACAATTGATTTTTTTCTCCAGTAACTGATTTTAGACTTCTTTGAAGGAGACTATTTCAGCCTTTCAAGTCCCATTAAAATCCCTAGCAGGCATATGGCTGGTATGTTTTACACTATTTACAAAACACATGAGCAGGTTTTTGACAGTCCTTCAGCATTTTCTCACCAAACAAGTACAGTTAGAAAACAAGAGAAACCATACAGACAAATTGTCTTTTGTTAGGTCTGTATGGTGTGTGTAGTGATGACATGAGAAAGGTGCCCAGTGTGCTGTAGGGCTCTAAATGGGGATTTTTCTGCTTTGTTTTCTCCCTGACAAGGAAGGAACTGTTACAGTCACAGACACTTCACCTGTCATACAGCTGGAGGAAATATTAATTGTATAAAAACAATGAATAATTCAACTGAGAGAAATTTATCTCATATTCTTTCAATGAATACAGTCTACTTTTTCGTCTGTGGAAGTTAGCAAACAAACCCTGTTTCTTGACTTGGACTGTTCAAATTTATATTAGCATTAGCGGTGTACACAAGCCTACCCTTGGTATAACTTTTTTAAGTCAGAAAAAAAGGTGCTAGCAGAGGCCAAAAGACAAATGAAGATGAAAAACTACACACATGGAGATATACAATTGTCAAGAGTACATGGGGAATGGCTCTTTTCCATCAAACACTGGGGGTTTAAATTATTTTTTTTAACCTTTAATCAGAGAAGCAGTCTCAGATTTTTGTCCAAATGCTGTTGTGCACATCAGTAAAAATTACAATTAGTATCATCTGTGTGTTGGAGTCATGTAGTAAGACTGTCCAGATCCATAACACATTCTTATTAACCTAGTTCAATCACACTAATAAACAGTGAAAATGCTGAAGGAAAGCAAACTCATTTTTTTCCGATAGGAAACTATTGCTTAATCAAGAGTGCAGGGCAGAAGCCCTTCATTGATCAGTGCTGAACAACAGTTACTGAGAAAACAATTACCCCTCTCAAAAGCAAGGGGTCATTTGACATAGAGAAGTGATGGAGAACAAATGCAGGGGAAGTAAAAGTTGTAGTTGGCAAATGGGTCCACTATGTAAAATTGTTTAATGTTGTAAATGACTTTGGTAAAATAATTAACTGAGTTGGAACCAATGAATGACAATGATAAAGGATGACAGCATCTTGCACAGACTTTGTCAAGTCACTGTCACACTTACAAACTCCTGAATGAGGAGACTGCAGTTGCCACAGCCTCACAGGCAGAATCTGGTGGAAGAAAATTCTGTCATCAAATACAACAGGAAAATACTGTTTTCCTTAGGGTTGAGAGATGTGAATAGGACTGTCAAAGCTCAGGTAAGCTTGCTGTCTTCTAGTCAATGAGCAAAAAATATAGTCATTCTTTCCTGACACATGGAATTTGCTTTTAATTTTTTCAGATTTGCTTAAAAAAAAAAAGGGTAAAACCTTTTCAAAGAATTCTGTTTTCCCATGACAAAGTATGCAGCACGTCTGTACAAGATCCTTTTCAGTATTGTATAGTCTCAAAAAGCATTTGTTAAAGGGGCAATCATTTCTTAAAGAAGAGCAGCAGTGGGGTTAAAACCTTACTCAGTTTTTCCATAGCTCCTTAATTTCTTTCTTTAGTTTCTGCAGAATATTGGCAGATAATTTGCAGGTGAATGAATTTCAGAAGTTAAACCATAAGATCATGTTCAGAGTTTAAGAGAATTCCAGTGTGGGTTCTGTAAGTTATAAATCATGCTTCCAGTCTAATTTTGGAGCTCAGCTAACTTATCTATACTGAGTGTGGTAAAAACAACCATATCCCAAATGGCTATCTAGAAAATGGGGCAAAAGCCCCTATGACCTTGATTTGTTACAACGATCTAAAATCTCTAAATTAAAATAAGTGAAACACAATATCAGGCTATACAAAAGCATATACAGAAAGATACTTTTAATAAGTTTAAAAATTAAACTGACCTTTATTAGAAAACAAATATAATTTGCTGTATTTTCTGTAGCTACTCTACCTAACTGAATTTACTAGGAAGTTCAGCTGCAAGGTAGATTCAAAAGACAGTAATGTTATCAAGTGATCTTGCTGTTAACTACGTATTCTCTAAACTCTGACATAAATTATATGTATAAATAACAAGCTGAAAAGAAGGAAACACTACAACTACATTGTCATTTTAACATTCAGATGGCTATTAAAGAGGGTCAGGTAACTGCAGTTCAGGCACAAATTTGATTTCCAGAAGAAGTCTCATTATGCTTCAATTACCCCTGACATAGCCACAAGGTTTTTTCCCAATAATCTAAGCAGATATAGTAGACAGTTATGTTCTTACCAGGGCTACAATAGGAAAAAGCAAAGTTTGAGGACCAGAGTGGTGGTTTATCCTGTGAACACCTTTAAATTATGCTTTAAAATGTATTGGCTTTGAGGAACAGTTCCATCTTTCTCTGTCCAGAAAACTTTTAAAGAATGTAAAAAAACAGAAAACAAATGTTTCATTTGTATTTTAACTAAAAAATGCAAATTTATAACAGCCTGACAATAAGACACTTCTGAAAAATACACTCTGGCTTAGAAGGCTTGTGCCTTTTCATTTGGCTCCAGTTGAACTTCCCCCTCATTAAACAATAATCTTTATGGTGAATTCCAATAAAGATGAAAAAAGAAAGATTTTGAAAAGAATGCATAAATAATTCGGGTTGCCTAGCTGTGGCAATGAATTCCTGTTTGTTTTGCCACTGAAGGGTGAATGCAACCCTTTCAGCAAATGGGAATTCATTATTCCAGTGACTGAGAAATGATCCACTTAAAGAACCTAATTGGTTCTACAACACTGATTTCTTTCAAAGCACCATTTCCGGAAGAAACAACAAAAAGAAGACAGCTCTTTGACTAGTCCAGGGTCTACAGGGTACATTTGCCTTCCCATGTTTCAGCTTTAAAAAGAAAATGTCACACATATGCAGGACAAAGGAACAAAGAACTAGTGTTTTAAAGGTACAGAAATCTAGCAGGTCTTCAACTTCTTTCTTGAACAGTAAGGCTGAATTTCAATAAATATTAGTGTATACTCATGACACTTGACCTGTCACTAAGAAAGAAAATAGCGTACTGACCACAGTTTCAACTCCTTTCAAGAGCGATCATTAGTAGCCAAAAGCTACTTGAATATTCTACTATGCAAATGAAAAGTAAATCAACATTATTTACCAGTAAGTGTTATAGAATAGGTGCATTAATATGCCCAGCCTGCTGAAGCAAATAGAATACTGTAATTTATTTTTAACCTAATGAATTAGAATATGCAAAAAAGAAACTCAGACATACAGGTAGATACAGACAGTTCTCATTTACATCTCAATAGTTACGCTGGAAGAATAAAAATCATGTACTGATTATTGCATTTAAATGCAGAATCTTAAATGAGAGTTTTTCTGGAGGCAAGGTGCAGGTCAGAAACAAATCCGATTAAGGTTAATGGATGGATATCTATTTACTTCAAAATGAGCTTCAGAACAGGCTCCCACAGAACAATAAATTAACATTCAGACTGAAATATGAGGAAAAACTTCCAGTTCTGTGCAGATATGAAAAGTGTTTTAATGCTATTTTTACAATTAGAACGAGTGTTAGGAAAAGAGTTAATGCCTTATTTACACATCACTTTCAATGTGGGTCCAGTCCCTGAAGAATATAATTGATATTAAATACTCAGATTGAAACAGAATTCTCTCCATCCCTATTATTCAATGCACAAGTCACCAGGGTTGTAATACACGCAAAGCAACAAGAATCATTTCTGTTTTCACAATGCACCTCAGTTTTTCCATTTGTGGCACCAGAGAGTAGTTTGAGTGGGTGGCAACGAGAACAGACCACATCACTCAGAGACATAAAATCTAAGAATTATATTGTAAGTGCAGTAGAAATTTATATTCCATGACACACACAGTCATGCACCAACCAAGGCCCTACCCCTCTAGTTCAGTTTAGACTAGCACCTCAGACCCAGAAAAGACTTGTCTGGGACATTGGTGTCCCACATGTAAATCCGCCAATCCACCTGGCTGGTGGCTCCATCATTTCACACAGTGCTTCTACCTTGAGTACAAACATTTAAACGGTTTCACAGGCCCATGGTCGTGTTACTTCCACCACGCCCTACCCCCAGGGGCTATTGTTTTCAGTAATTCTTACTTTCTGCATTAGTTTGTCGGCATAAGCAACCAATGGCTTTGCTCATCCCATAGCTGATCTAATCTCTTTGACTTTCTCCATATTTGAATCCAATTATTAATTGCTTCAGAGGTTTCTCCTACCGTCTGGTCTCCTCCCTGAACATGTTATAAAAAGTGCAAAGTTTGTCAACTGCTGATATGAGCTTCAAACCAGAATAATCTAGTCAGCTAGAGATAGACAGGTGTTATCAAGGTCTTATCTGGATGATATCTTGACAGCAGATATGTCCTTTTGTCTGCCGTGCATCTAAAAAGCTACTACACTATTGAGAGCTTAGCTTTTTCTGAGCTCATTTCTGGACTTTGGCTTCAGAGACAATCAATTTAGAAACATTCTGCCAGAAAGCTCATGGAAATATAAAAGCTTGAGATGCTTATCCTGTAATCTCAGTTATTCTACATAACCAAACTGCTAAGCAAATTGTCTCTTAGAGATCTGTACCTTGACAGTGGATCAGCATTTTGTCCCAAAATGAGTCTAGCCAATGGCTATTGAAAAGTACATACAGCAAGAAACCAAGAAATTAAAAGGAACAAAGATATGGCAACAGATTAGCATTATGTTGTGGTTTAACCCCAGCCAGCAACTAAGCACCACACAGCCGCTCACTCACTTCCCCCCACCCAGTGGGATGGGAGAGAGAATCAGAAAAAAAAGGTAAAAGTCATGGGATAAGGACATTTTATAGAACAGAAAAGAAAAAACTAATAATGATAATGGTAACACTAATAAAATGACAACAGTAATAATAAAAGGACTGGAATATACAAAGCATGCACAGTGCAATTGCTCAACCCTGTGACCAATGCCCAGTTAATTCCTGAGTGGCGATTCCCCCCGCCACCACTCCCCCCAGTTTATATAGTGGATGTGACGTCCCATGTTATGGAATACCTCGTTGGCCAATTTGGGTCAGCTGTCCTGGCTCTGTCCTGTGGCAGCTTCTTGTGCCCCTCCAGCTTTGTCGCTGGCTGGGCATGAGAAGCTGAAAAATCCTTGATTTAGTCTAAACATTACTTAGCAACAACTGAAAACATCAGAGTG
>JANZLQ010000095.1:28518416-28548614 GCA_026212715.1 Elanus axillaris
ATTCTTCTCATACTGAACTCAAAACACAGCACTGTACCAGCTACGAGGAAGACACTTAACTCTATCCCAGCTGAAACTAGGACAGTGTCCCTGCCCATGGCATGGGGGTTGGAACTAGATGATCTTTAAGGTCCCTTCCAACCCAAACTATTCTATGATTCTTAAGGACTATGTATTTATTCATGCCATTGTGATGCCTCTTGCTATCATCTTTGAAAGGCTGTGGTGACTAGGGGAGATTCCTTATTACCTGAAGATTTTAAGGCAAAATGACAAACTGAGGAACTCGAAGTCAGTCAGACTCACCACCTGCAGCGGATGACATATGAGGAGAGATTGATGGAACAGACTGATCTTAAGATAACACTAAGAGAGATCTTAGTGTGTCTTCAGCTACAAGATGGAAAGGTATAGAAAAGATAGAGCTAGATTCCTTTTGGAAGTGCACAGTGGTGGGGCAAGAGGCAAGGGACACAGGTTGGAAGGCAACTGGCACAGGTTGGAACACAGGAAATTCATATTAGAGAGAGATATATGTATCACCATAAGATTGATCAAACATTGGAACAGGTTGCTCGGAGAAGTTTTGGAAACTTTGTCCTTGGAGATACTTCAAACTTGACGAGAAAGGCCCTCAGCTATCTGACCTAAATTGTCTCTGGTTTTAGTGGCAATTTTCGACAGACAACCTGCAAAGGTCCTTCCAACTTGAGTTATCATAGACTGCACCCAGTCTATGACACAAACTGGCTTTCAATTGTAATAAAGTCATTAGATATCTAGTGAAGAGAATCTCTGCATTTAATAGTTTAATTCTCTGTTTTAAAAGGTTAAATATACATAATGGAACATTCAGTCAGTTTTCTAGAAAAGATTGGTCTGTGTAATTTTGGAAATTCAGTACATTTTCTTTATATTTATTGAATGACAACTACTAGTGAAAGTTACCCTCAGCTGAAATATGCTTAAGGTGTCCTCCCAGATTGAGTCACTATATGGTTGTGGCAAAACATCTTTATAGAGGGACATTTCATCAATGGTCTTCTGTAATTTATTGTTATAGATGAAACAGTCATGAGCACCACAGGAATGATCCAAAACTTACTGAAATCCAGACTCTTTTAGACTTCATTAATGTCAATTTATCTGTTAAGTCTTAAAACTATAACATACTCAAAATGTTGAGTATCTCAAGTTTGGTGGTCTGTGTGATTCAATATAGAACTGTATCTACTTTTGGGGTTTTTTTTTCAGCAAATGCAGCCAATGAATGTCATAAAACATTTACTGCTAAATTGGCTATTGATATTTTTCCTAAAAGGCATAATTAATTGTAATTGATTGATGCATTGTAAATCAAGGCATAGGCAGATATTGTTAAATGAAGAAAAAATACCAATAATTTAAAGACTGTTAAATAATTTGGAAAAAAGGCAAAAACCCTTGAAACCATAAACTACATTTGTTCATAATGTCTATTGTCTCTTCAACATCTTTCTTATTCAAGAGAAAATTAGTTTACCAGTCCTTGAACTGATTTTATTTCCTGTACATTCCTGTACATGTGTAGGTGAATTGACTTAACTGGTTCTTAGCCTGAAAATCTAGATTGCTGCAAGTTTATGACTACAGACCAAGATTCACTGTGGACCTTTTATTTCTGTAACACTCTTGATCCAGCAATCAGGCATCAATCCATTGTCTATCAAGGACAAAAAAAAATGTGAATATTGTCACATTTAGACCAGGTCTAGATAAGCAAACAAATACAAATTCAGTTTGAACAGAGCTGGCAACTAAAATTCTTTCCTCTGGATGTTTATCTCCAGTGGAATATACAGGAAGCCAATAAATAAATGTACTATTTAACATTGGGGATATCACATTTTGAGAGAGAGAGTTCTAGAGTATACAGTCATTTTACTTAAAGCTTGTAGGTAAAGATAATCAAGGAAGCCTTGACATCATCAAGCGAGTCTCTGCTTGACTTGTTACTGTCCTTTGCTCTTTTGCGATCCAGGCTTCTCCTGATGCTATTGTCTTTTGTTAATAACTCTTAAGTGTCTGCAGATGGTATGTTATTTGTAGTCCTTATGTTCTTTTCTCATTTTGTTTTCCATAAATCCCCCATTAGATTAAAACAACGTAATTATACAATAAACTACCAAATAACCTTTTCTACACTATTCACAAACTGTTCTAGAACGGATCTGTTTCTATCAGATCCAGTACCTCTCTGGAAATTACTAGGAGGAGTCTTTATATTACTGCCATTAAAGGACAGTAGGGGGTTAAAAAAAGAGTATAAAGAGAAAAATATAAAAGCAAGAACAAAAGAAAATGCTTTATGGCAGATAGCACACTGTTTTGGTATTTGAAGAGGCTAGCCTGGAGGTCCTATTTCAATTAAGTGACTGTAGTGCAATTGCCAGCAATATCTTTTAGGTCAGATATTCCAGATACAGAAAATAGGACAGGCTTTGCAGATCACAATGTGTCAGGTAGGACAGTTGATTCTCGAAGTGACTTCTCCTGCAGGGGAAAAAAACCTGAAGAAAATAAAATCCCACAACTTAATACAGGTTAGCGTGAAGTGACTTTAGTGAATACTAATGACACTTTTGTATTATTATTTCAAAGCATGCATAAAATTCCACTCCAGGAAGAACACTGCAGAAGTCCTGGTGCATGCAAACAGTAGCTGTCTGTGATTGCTTGCACTGAACATTGAGTTAGAAGAGTAGGAATGAAACAAGCTAAGGAGTGAAAGCAACTCACTGGAAAAATGAAAGCTACTACTCCTGGTAGTTTAATTGTACTGTGATGGGTTCAGAAACTAAAATATCTCTTGCCTGCAGCACAATCACTGAAGATATCTAAATTGCTGACAGAATAGCTCAGACATTACAGTTTGCAGGTTTGGTACCTAAAGTAATAATCTAGAAAGATATGTGTAAAGTTTAATTGATTATTCTGACTCATCAGTATAACGCAGCTTGAGTGCTTCAGCATAAAGGAGAAAACAATCTAAACAAAACCAGTACTGAAGATGAGAGGTGATAACAGTAGTGATATAAAAGATCATGTTTCCTAACTGATCTGAGGAGGAGGAAAGGAATGTCAGCTCACTGATTTATGATGGAATTTGATGATCCAATGATATCCATAGTATACCCCTGTGCCCTTAGTACCTTGTCCATGCTGCTGCTTCTGCATATGAAATTAACAGAGTGATATAAGATTCTGCATATTTTGCTCATCCTCATAATGTAAAAGCTTTTTTTCCAATAGTGCAACAGTTTGGGTCACTGCCAAGCCTTTATAATTAACATTTTGATATGTTTGCCCTGTTTTGAGGACTTACATGGTACAGATCTTCTGTAATGGTCTTTTCATCCATTATGCCCATTTGAAAAAAAATATAATTTAGAGTTGCAAAATGTTATACTCATAAACTGACTATTGGCAAAAGGGAAAACAATCCTAGATATAAATCTAAGAATTTACTGTTTATTCAAGTAATGTTTTAACAGCCAAATTAAATTGACAGTCCCTCTGTGACTTAAGGTTTCAACCTTCCTCAAGCAGAATAGATGGAGTGAGGTCTTTGCTGCAAGGATATTCACGGTAGGGCTCCTTTCCTCTTCAGTCTTGAGTGGGCTTGAAGTTATTTTGGTGCAAGTCTTTATACCAGTCTTCCTTTTCCCAGTCTGCTTCCTGGTACCCAGTTGCAGTTTGATAGTTGGACACTGGCCTGGCCCAGGCTTAGCCGCTACCAGCTGTGACAGTTAATGCAGTGACTCCATGATGTTCTCAGGATGGTCATATATGTATATTCATATATTCATAGAGACAAAATGTAATAAGCATTTTATCACTAGAAAATTGGTATAGCAACCAAAAACCAAAAGAGGTCAAGGTATGCCCAGAAAATCCTGATACTGTCAGGTTAGTACAAAGATTAGTGATTTACTAGTAACGGCAAATGTCATATTTACTGAGCTACTAAGAAAACATGAAATTCCTACTCCTTTTTGTAATTTTTTTTCATGCAAAATCATTAATGGGAAAAAAGAAATAAAGTATAAGTTATTTATCTAGTCCATCAGATACTTTAAGAGATACATTATTAAGATATGTTAGACAGAATATAAATAAATAGTTTAAACGGCTGTTGTTAAGATATCTCAGATTACAAGTGACCGACATGTTTTAAAAGTATAGGATGATCACAGGGATTAGATTTTGTATCTGGACAAGTATTCAGAATTTAAAAAGAACAAATTAAGTCAGAATTTGGAGTTGATGTGAAGTTATGAAGCTAGATGTTGGTTTAGAGGGGAAGTCAAAGAAGTTTTTCTGGTTCTTAGTAAGGCTTTTGATACTGTCCCTCACAGCATCCTTCTGCACCAACTGTGGATTACCAGGTTCATGGTGCGCTGGGCGAAGAACTGGCTGAAGGGCAGAGCTCAAAGAGTTGTAGTGAATGGGGGTACGTCTGACTGGTGACTGGTCACTAGTGGTGTTCCTCAGGACATAATTCTAGGGCCGGTTCTGTTTAGTATTTTTATCAATGATCTGGATGCAGGAGTTGAACACACCATTCAAGTTTGCTGATGATACCAGACTGGGAAGTACTGTTGACTCTTTTGAGGGACAAGAAGCCTTGCAGAGGGATCTAGATAGACTGGAGCACTGGGAAATTATCAGTGGCATGAAATTTAACAAGTATAGATTGGGAGAGAAGTGACTGGAGGGCAGAGCTGCAGAAAGGGATCTGGTGGTGCTGGTTGGCAGCAGGCTCAATAGGAGTCAGCAGTGTGCCCTGGCAGTCAAGAGGGTAAACTATATCCTGGGTGAATCAAACACAGTATAACCAGCCAGTCAAAAGTGATGATTATCCTGCTGTATTCAACATTGGTACAGCCTCACTTTGTCTGCTGTGTGCCATAGGTCCTTGAATATGTTCAGAGAAGGGCAAGAAAGTCAGTGAAAGGGCATGGGCTGTAAGGCACGTCCTATGAGGAGTGGCTAAGGACTTTGGGCTCACCTAGTTTGGAGAGAAGAGGCTGAGGGGCGACCTTATTGCTCTCTATAGTTTCCTGAGGAGGGGAAGTGGAGAGCAAGGTGCTGAGCTCTTCTCCTGGGATCCAGTGATAAGACGCCTGAGGATGGTTCAAAACTGTACCAGGGGAGGTTTAGACTGGACATTACAAAACATTTCTTTACTGAGAGGGTGGTCAAACACTGGAACAGGCTTCCTAGAGAAGTGGTCAGTGCCCCAAGCCTGTCAGTGGTTAAGAGGCATTTGAACAATGCCCTTAATAGCATGCTTTAACTTGGTCAGCCCTGAAGTGGCCAGGCAGTTGGACTAGATGATTGTTGTAGGTCCCTTCCAACTGAACTATTCTATTCTATTCTATTCTATTCTATTCTATTCTATTCTATTCTATTCTATTCTATTCTATTCTATTCTAATGCATTACATTGTGTTGTATGAAGAGTCCAATTTCTATGCATTTGAAAACTGCAAAATGAAGACTCAAAGTATAATGAAACAAAAGTATGGAAGAACTATGTTAAAGGGCAGCAAGATGTGGTTTTACTGGATGTGAGTGGCAAGGTGTTGGCAGTGGAAAGATGTAGGAGGGGCTTCTGTGAGGAGACGCCAGAAGCTGCCCCATGCCAGACACAGTTGGTCCCAGCCATATTCACAGCAGCCCACTATACCACATCTGAGCCCATGAGCCGCACTGGTAGCACCTCAGGGAATACATATTTAAGAAAGGGCAAAACATTGCACAGCAGTGAGGAGTGAGGAAAAAAGTGTGAGAAACAGCCCTGCAGACACCAAGGTCAGAGGAGGAGAAGAGGGAGGAGACACTCCAGGCACCAGAACAGATTCCTCTGCAGCCCATGGAGAAGACCATGTTGGAGCTGATATCTACACCACGGTCCATGCAGGACCCTACAGCAGAGCAGGTGGATATGCCCTGAGGGAAACTGCAGCCTGTGGAGGGTCCACACAGGAGAGGGTTTAGCATGAAGGAAACTGAAGCCCATGGGAAAGACCCAAGCTGGAGCAGGGGAAAAATGTGAGGAGGAAGGGTTGGCCGAGAGGAGCTGTTATGGACTGACCACAACCCCCATTGCCCAACGTCCTGTGCTGCTCAGACTAGGAAGGGATGTAGAGGAGCTGGGAATGAAAGAATGAAGTTGAGGCAGGACAACAAGGGGGAGAGAAAAATTTGCTTTAATTTGTCTTTGTTTTTCAGTATCCAAACCTATCATAATTGTCAATATATTAAATTAATTTTCCCTAAGCTGAGTCTGTTTTGCCCATGATGGTAACTGGTAAGTGAGCTCCCTGTCTTCATCCCAGCCCATGAGCTTTTTCATCTTATTTTCTCCCTGTGCTCTGTTGAAGAAGGGGAAGTGGCAGAGAATTGTCAGGGGAAAAGTTATTAGAGATAGCAATATAACTGTGTTAGTTGGAGCACAAAAAAGACTCTTTTTAAAAATGGAAGAACATAGCAAATAATTCACCAGTTTCCACGGGGTTTGCAGAGCTTTTCTTTCTAAAAAAATGTATTAAAAATATAAATGCCCTGGAACAGGATTTGAAAACCATTTTGCCATAATGTTATCAAGAAAAATAAATTTAAATTTTTCCATTAAAATGGACACTAGTGACAGTTTAACTGGCAAAGGCACAAAAAGGCTGGGGGACAGTCAGATTGCAGCTCTCAGGAATGACTGGGAATGCTGGGAGTACAACACAGAGAGCTGCATCCTGCAGCAGAACAGGAGCAGGCGGTGCAGCCAAAAGGATTGTATAATTATAAAGGTTAGATTATTTTTTGCAAATCTGGTAACTAAAGAGCGAATGGACGCCAAAATACTGATCTAATATAATGGGTAGAGCAACATTCCAAACTAAGTAGCCACAAAATGTGAGGAATGGCAAAGAAATTAAGTCTTAGAGGAATAGTAGGAATAGGAATAATAAAAGTAGGTCTGGCTTTTATCCACTATGTTATATCTATGACAGGTATGTCCTCCTACCCACTGACTAACACCTTAATGGTACCTTCTTACAGAAAAGTTTGAGCAGTTTAGCATCACTATCATAATAACTTGAAACATAATGGGCATTTTTTTTAAGAATTATACCTATTTATTACTTCACATTTGTGAACTATTCTTTCCTGTGATATGTTAATTACTGTTTCAGAAAGGATAAAAACAACATTCAGAAAGTCCATATACACCGTTTTTTAGCTCTCCTCATTTAAAAAATCTAGGGTCAATTTTTATTAGATAAGATTTTGGAAAAAAGTTATGTCACTGTCTCCTACACAGCGGCTTGTGCTGGAGAAAAGAAAAAGGAAAAAAAACCTAAACTAAATCTTTCCTGGAATTTGTTTTCCCATTTTCTGCAAATTGCTGAATAAAGGACTCATTGATCCAGCATCATATCCCTATTTTTGTGTAAAATAAATCTTCAGTGAACCTTTCTTCTATAAATTCCTCTAATCATTATATTGTCCTAGGTATACTGTTGGTATCCAAAGCATCTATGATGATGAAATCCAAAATGTATTCAAGCATCATTTCCTTTTTATTGGTTCTAGAATTTGTATACTGTAGTTTCATTGGATTTTTCCTATTTCTTACATGACAAGAAATACTGAAAAATGGGTCCATATTAACCTTTGATTTGAGATTCTTTTAATGTCTTCATCAGAGTCTTCTTGGTATCATTTCTAAGTAGAAGAATCTCAGTTTATTTAATGTATCCATTTGCAGAATGAAATAGATTGAATTTTATACTTGCAATCATATTTGTTCCTCTTCTACATTCATTATTTTTAGTTTTTATGCCCCTGTGGTTTTATGCAGTGGAACAGCGATATCTTCTGTCTTGTTCTCTATTCTTTTCCTAATTATTAACATAATGCTCACTTTCTGAACCACCACTAAGCCCTAGAGCTGACATTTTCACATAATTATTCACAATGTTTTCAAGACCACTTTTCTGAATGCTAATACTCGTTTAGAACCTACCATGTGCACAGGCAGAGCTGTTTTGCAACAAATACCTTATCAGCACCTATCAGTGCTGAACCTCATTTGCCACATTTCTCTTCAATCACACATCATTGTGGAAGCTTTCTGAAACAATTCACTGATGTATTCATTCTTCTCTGCATTAAGAAAATTTGTATCACTCAACCTTTGCCACCTCTATTGTCCACAGTAACTTCTATTTTTCTGTACGGAGACCAATCCAAGAAGCAGATTAAACAACAGATTTATATCAGTGAATTACCATTTCAGACCTTCTAGGACTCCTCTTTGGACACTGTAAGGTATAATGACTTGCCCAGATGGACTTTGGCCATTTGTTCTGAAATGAAAGTTGATCTTTAACTAGATCTTCTATCTAGTGCTCTGTCAAGAAGGGTCCAATGTAAGACACAAGACTTGCATATTTTGAAGCACATGTTTTTACTTCTAATACACTGCTATTTCACTATACCAAGTTTATGCTTATGTATCTATTTACATTTTACATTGTTATTGATAAATGAATTGTTACTGCATTTTTCTTTATCATCACCAAAGTATTGACATTCTCGCTGCTTTTTTATTTTTCTTTTTCAGTACTACAACGGAAATTTACCCTTAATCTGAAAGTAGACTTGGAGGTTTTGTCCTATATTATCACTTTTAAACTGATATTTCTGTCCTTGTAGAAAATGACAGATTCTGAAGTCATCTTACTGCCATTTCACACCACTTAGTAGCCTAAAAGTGCTGTAGTACTTTTGCAAATATAGAATGAGATTACCTCAATGTTATAAACTCCTGGCTGGCAGAAGTATAATAATGCCAGCTCCCACATGGGTAACCGGACATCTAACATTATGCTCTGCCATCTGGACTCACTGTCGCTAGTGCTGCCTGCGGCAGTGCCCTGGAGCCAGGGGATGCACTGACTCCTCCTGTTTTCCTTCTGCATCAGAACGAGATCTGCTACAGGAGGGAACTGTAATGGTGCATTAGATAAAAACTGAATTAGCATAGCTACACAATGCAGTTGAAAGAAGAAAATTTTTACTTTCCCTGTAATCTTTAATAGACCATCATAATAGCAGCAGGACCTCTGCAGAACTGTTCCAGTCTCTACTCTAACTTCCTGCATATTTTCAAAACAAAACCACAGATGTATTTAAAAATAAAATTTCTTGAATGAAAGATCAATTATTTGTCTTTTATTTCATATTAATTATTTAAAGAGATGAGTTTCTAATGAGATCTTCCTTTTTTCTTATCTCCCTGTCTTCATCTTGCATAATTTTAAACACCTGCTGTTTATTTGGTATTTATGTTTCTCATTTTCACCTTTACACAGACTACAGTAGCATGTTTCTTTTTCTTACTTAATTGTAGTTCATTGGTCTAGAACTTGAAGAATGTTATTATATTTGCTTTTCAGCAACACCATTAGCTATCATCTGTATTATGTTTTCTCTTGGGTATTACTGGGATATTACTCAGTAATTTCTCTGATACTTCAGATTTCCACTTCTGGCAGCTTTAATGCTAGCTTATACTATTGCTCCCTATCTGCTAAGGTGAAAGTCATTAATAATTATGATAACTATCTGATCCTCCACTTGGTGTGAGCATGGCTGGAGTGTGTGTGTGTGGCAGTGACAAATTCATGAGCAGTGTGGCCCGTGCTCAGGAGGCCTTCAGGGAATTTTTAGCTTTGTGAGAAGGGACCTGTCAGGGATGGAATTCTTGCACAGGAGTGGTAGGTGACTGTGCCTAGCTTTGATTTATTATTTAACTGGCCCTTAGAGATCACAGTGACCTGGAACACTGCAATGAGGGACTGAGATAGGTCATGTGGAGGTTCCCCACGGTGCTGATCAGGCTGCTGTTCACGGCTGGTGCTTGCAGTGTGTGCAACAGTCCTCATTTCTGCTTTTCAATCTTCTGGGAAGTTCTCCTGGGATGTTCAGAGCCAGGCTACTGCTGGGAAAGTTTGACTCCTGGTCAGGGAATGACAAAAAACCTTTAAGTTAATGCTAGACAGAGAGAGGGGAGGGATAGAGAACTGCCCAGTCCTGAGCGCAGCTCCCAGGAGCAGACGTTTGCAGGGCAGATTGTATAGAAGGGCACACAAAAGGCAGCTGCAAACTGCTGAAGACACTGTGGGACTGAGCAACACTGGTGGTGATATGAAATGAGGCATGGTCCCCAGCACTGCTGAGAGCAACTCCCAGAGCAAATCAGAGGCTTTTATTCAGTCCTATGTCCTGATGGAGGATGCTTTTGGATCACTAGGAATGATGGGGTTGGGGGAGACTACAGCTTGCAGCTGAGTGAGGAAGCAGTCAACAAGGGTCAAAAGCAAAGAGTGATGAGAAGAAAAACGAATGGGAACAATCAAATAAGGCAAAGATGCATCCATCTCAAGTGTGCTCACATGACTGGAGTGCTGCAATGGACAAGCTCTTCAGGAAAGACAGGCGGGGATGACAGGGAATGAGCAGTGAGGCCCTGTTGTGCAGTTGGTAAGCAGCAAGCTGAAGATGAGCCAGTTGTGTGCCCTGGTGAGATCAGTGGCATTGTGGGTGGCATGGACAGGAGATTAAGGGGAGCATTATCTGCATCTGCTGAGCACTGTTAGAACACGTCCAAAAATACTACACCCAGTTTTAGGCCTCCCAGTTCAGGAAAGGCATTGACAAACTCAATGAGGTAAGTGAGGCCCCCAGGGTGATCTGGACTGGAGCACTTGGCCTAGTAGGAGAGGTTGTAGGAGTGGGGCTTGGTCACCCTGCAGCACAGAGGGCTTTATGGGGACCCACAGCAAGTGCCCTGCCTGCAGGGAGGGGATGGAGAAGATGGAACCAGGCTCTTCACAGAGGTACATGGAGGAAGGATGGGACACAGTGGACAAAATTTGAAACACAAGAGGTTCAGATTGGATGTAAGGATAAACTTTTTCTTTGTGAGGACAGTGGAGCAATGGAAGGGGCTGCCCAGTGAGATAGTGCCATCTCCATCCTCAGAGGTTTCCATGCTCCACCTTGGTCAAGCCCTGAGCAACCTGGTCTGACCCCAGTGCTATGAGCAGAAGGTTAGAGACACCTCCTGAGGCCCCTTCCAGCCTGGATTATCTGATGAGTCTATGAGATCTTTCATCTTTAAACACACTGCAGCTATTAGAGAAATCTTACCAACACCTCTGTGTACAAGAAAGAGAAAGAAAGGGAGAATGTTGAAAGTATTAAGCATAGTGTATTTTGGTTTAAACCAGAGATCTCTTTTTCCAGCTGATAAAAGATGGGTAAGGATAAGGACATACACACACAAAAAAAATTAATTCCTTCTGAATGGAAACTAGAAATTACATATGTAGAAAATAAATTACATTTTTTTAACAAAACAATCCTCAGTAAGCCCAGAATACCAAGTTTTGGTATTATAAAACAAATTTGTAAATTCATTCATTAAATTAAACATCATGCCTAGTTTGATTTTTTGGCTCTGATAAATTTTGAACATGTTGAATATTGTTTTCTATTTTCTGAAGATTTCTGTCCCTGTTATAAATAAAACAACACAAGAAAAAGAGTCCAGGACATGAAGGATTATTCCCATCTCACCCACTCTCACCAGGAACATTTTCTGATAAATTCATTTCCTTGAGCCGGCAAAACTTTGCCCCTTCCCATAAATTTGTATTGGAAGTTATCTGTAGTCATGGGTTATGTGTCCAGCCAGCTCTGATCTCCTTTCAAATACTGAATCCCTGAATAAAATTTATTCACATCAAGCTGCTTATGTTTAATGATGACACTAATGGTGATATCATTCATCAAAATTATTTTTCAAATTGTGATAAAATCAAGATTAAAGAACTGATGACCTGTACTTTAACAGCTTACAGGCAGAAGAAATGAAGATTTTTAAAAGTCACACTAAACACATTCATACAAAATAATACAGAATACAGAATACTTATTAAATGACTTCAAACTCTTACTGTATTGATCAGACTGTCAGGGATCTGACCTATTTGCTCTCCCATATAGCATCAGTCTGATGTTTACTGTAAGAAAGAAAAATGTGGCTCCTCATCCAGTACTACCTTAGTAGCAAATGAGGAAAGTAAGTGCACCAGCAAAGAAAGTAGGAAACTGGGAGGAGTGACAGACATATCCTGGTTTGCTCTTTTGCTGATTTAAAATAACTGTAAATTATTAAACACACACACACAAGCTATTCTTGTATTTATTCTTTGGACCATGGAAATAAAATAGAGTCACACTTCCATCTTTTGTTTTCTTTGGATGTTTACACAGCAGGTTGTACTTCACAAATGCATTCAAAGACTTCACCTGAAATCATAACACAAGTGGATGTACATGGGTGAGGCATTATTAATGTAAGGTAGTATCTATTTTATGTAAACCAGGCAGGTACTGGCTTCTGGTTTTGGCTTTACAGAATAGAAGAGTATGATAGCATTCATATTCATTATGAATGACAGTTTAGGAAATATAAAGACTTAGAAAGCAATTGTTCTTGAGAGAAAGCATTTTTAGCTCATACTGCATTTCCCAGTGTCAGGACCAGAGGGATGCATCTGGTTCTGTGCAGTGTACAATACCGAACAGTTTAACTGTACATTTTCTTCTCTGTCAGGTCAGATATTTTTGCCCCAGAAAGGATGAGGCATAAAGGAAAAGCAGTGGGATTTCAGTTAACAGAGCACCCTCTCAATTGCACTATTCACTTTAAACAAGCACACCAACTGATGCAAAAGAACTGGCTAAGACCAATGAGTCATGCACTCCTGGGTATGGCATGAAATTGTTCTGTCTATTGGAGACTGGAGTGTTCTCTCTGTACTGTACACGTAAAAGTACATTAAATTGGGACTATTGTACTGTGACATTTCTATTCTAGACAATTGCAAGTTAAATCAATGCACATTTTATCATGTCTTTGAATGTCTAGAAATAGTTTGCTGCACAGTGCCTTGTCACACACTTTGATGTGAATATTTACCCAGGAGAGCTCTGTAATTCTGCATAGGCTAACTTAGACTGTGGTAAAAAAAAAAACAACATTCACTTCAGAAACAATGTTGTTCATATACTACTCCTGCTCCAGCATGGGGGTAATCTAGTAACCCTCTCTAAGTTCTAGCAGCAAACATAAAAGTGGAGTAAAGCCCCTCCCAGTCCTTAACCATTACTGAATGACACAGAGCCTAGAAAGAGGTCTGCAGAAGACAGCATCAACTTCTGGCAGCAGAACTGGATTCAAAATCTGAGTGGGATGAAGAAGAATCTGGGACTTCACCATGAAAGTAATTTTCTAGTTTTATTTTGCCAGTGTTTAATAGACAGCTATCAGAAAACCAGTGCATATATTGCTACTGAAGTATTATCTGTTCTAAAAGCAACAGGTACTGGAGAGAAAGATTATTGACTGATCAGAATTTGTTCACGTGTAGAAATTAACTATGAAAGTTAATATTGAAATAGCTAGATTCTTTTTCTTTTCTAATAAATGGAAATAATATTTTGGTAGAAATATAATTCCTTTTTGAACCTGCAGACTTTCTCACATAATCCAAGTGTGGTGGGAAAACCATATAAATGTGAATATAACATTTGCTGTTAGAGACTACAACAAGGCATCCAAAGCTCTTAGATGCTTCCTCAATATCAAGAACATCTAATACACAATAGAATGAAAAGACAATAGATCTTACTGCCAGTCACTCATGTTATCCATCAACCAATGATGTGTATAATTGATTAATTGCCTTTCTTCTCCCCAGAAATTCTAACAGCCCCCAAATACCGCTTTGTAAAGTAACCAACTGTATTGAAGCTGTTTCTTGGTGTTAGCACAGTATTAAGAATATCACAAAATTGCACTAGCACAGTAGGTTTCCAAGTACTCCTGTTCATTAACTTTACACAAATACACAAGAGTTAATAATGGATAGTGAATTGCTATTTTGGCAGTTTCTAGTAACAGAAGACAGAAAGACTCTATAAAGGGCTTCCAAGGTATTTATAGGAGTAACACACACCTCCAGTACATTACACTCAACAAGCCTCTGCCACTTTTTTCAAAGTTTGGTCAGTCATCTGTTAACATAGGATGGCAGGGCAGGCCAAGACTTGTGGCAAGTGTTTTGCTAAGACTTATGACAGATGGAACACAGAAAAGTTCCATTAGCACTTAATTCAGAAAGAAACATCATTTGACACTGTGCATAAAAAAGATAGCTGTTTTTACTTGGAGTTTTGAGCATATCCAGGTTACAACAGCCAGTAAAGGAAGAAAAGGAGTAAGAGAAATACTGCAAGCTCAAACCAGGAAATATGCCTTAATTTACACTTAAAGATACTTAAACAGAAATAATTGATGTCACAATTGTAGAATGGGGAGCAGCTAACTAAAACCAGCTCTTTAGGAAGGGATCTTTGGGTAATGAGAATATTTGTATGACTCCATTACAATGTGTCTTTGCTTAAAAACTAAATAAAATAAAAAATTAGGACATGGAACAGATTGATATAGGTTTCTTTGAGCTTCCTTTCCTAAGGTCTTCTTAATGTTTTTGTGGGTTTATTGTCAGGTAAAGTTAAAATAAATCAATCAGAAACAGAACAGGAGACAATAATGTCATTGTAGTGGAAAGTCAGACATCATACAAGAAATATAAAGATGAATACTAAATGCACATGAAATAGTTCTTCTCCACTCAGCCATCATAAAGCCACAGCTGAATGACTGTAGAGTATCTTGAGAAAATACAGCAAAGGACAGCAATAATGATCAGAGATCTGGAAACCATGACTCAAGAGAAATGACTGAAGAAAATGGGAAATTTAAGGAAGTGGCTGACATGATTTTTAACAGTCCTCAGCTATTTTAGATGTAGGAAGGAGAATTCACTTTTCTGTATTCACATAGCCAGGACAAAAAGTAATCTCGAATGAGAAGAATACAGTTGAAACATTAAGAAAAAAAAAGCCTGCAGTTATTTATTAGAGATGGTCATTAGCAAAGAAATAAGTTACCTAATAATTGTGGACTCTCCGTTACTAGACATATTAAAGAATCTGCCTTGAATCACATACATATGACTGATTCCTGTTTAGAGGAAAGGAATGAACTTGGTAACATCTTGAGATCCTTTCCAGCCTTGCTTTTTTGTGACTGTATTAGAAGAAAATCTATAGAATAGAAAAATTATTAGCATGGTTACTGGAAAGCTGATTTGAAAATCATATATATCCTGATTTTCCTTGTAGACTGGCACACCTTATTTTGCTGGGATGAGTAGAGATCAGTTACAAGTCCACAGAATGCCCCACTTGAAAACACACATGCTGTCTCTTTCCAGCATTTTCTTTGTCTCTTTTCTCAAGATATATTTGCACGTGTGTGTGATTATGTATGGTGTTTTGGTGTTATAAAAAATGGCAAGACCAACTACGTAGTCAATGAGCAATGTAAGAAGAGTGAGACTGTATTTCCACTGGTCTGATTTATTAGACTTGACTAGATTTGACCAGTGTAAATGTGGTTAAAAATTATTTAGGTCAAATGGACAGAAATTAAGTCTGTGACTTCATAAGCACAAATTTGTCATTCATCTTTATTCAGGAATAAAGTTGTGGTTTAAGCCCAACAAAGCACGATAAAGCTGCTCACTCACTCCTCCCCCACCATGGGATGAGGAGGAGAAAATATAAAGAAAAGCTCGTGGGTCAAGACAAGGACAGGAAGGGATCACTTACCAATTATGGTCACGGGCAAAAGACTCAACATGGGGAAAGATCAAAATCAATTTAGTTTAGTAACAATCCAGTCAAAACATAAATAATGGAAAGTAAATCCAAACCTTAGAACATCTTCCCCCCACCCCTCCCTCCTTCCTGGCCTAATTCCACTCCCCATTTCTCTACCTTCTCCCCCCCAAGAGGCGCAGGGGGATAGGGAATGGGAGTTGGGGTCAGTGCCTCACACGTTGTCTCTGCTGCTCCTTCCACCTCAAGGGGAGGAGGACTCCTCACTTGTCCCCTGCTCCACTGTGGGATCCCTCCGACAGGCTGCAGTCCTTCACAAACTTCCCTGGTGTGGGTCCTTCCCACGGGCTGCAGTCCTTCAGGCACAGACTTCTCCAGCACAGGCTTTCACCATGGAGTCATGGCCATCTTGGGGGGCATCCCCCTGCTCTGGTGTGGGCTCCTCCCCGGGCTACAGGTGGGCATCTGCTCCCTCAATCCCCTCCATGGGCTTGGGGCGGACAGCCTGCCGGCTCACCACGGGCTGCAGGGGCATCCGCCCCTTCCCCCCTCCTTTTCCTCCTCCTTCCTCACTGACCTTGGTATCTGCAGAAGGCTTCCTCTCACATTGCAATCACCTCTCCCCCTGCAGGTTCCCCTTCTTAAATCTGTTCTCCCAGAGGTGTTACCACCATCACTGATTGGGTTGGCCTGGGCCAGAGGTGGGTCCAGCTTAGAGCTGGGGAAGCTTCTAGCAGTTTCTCACTGGAATCACCACTGTAGACCCCTTGCCCTCTACCAAAACCCTGCCACACAGACACAAAACTAATAGAAACTGCAGGGAACAGACAGAAACTGCAATGATCAGGAAGAGAAGAGGAGAGAGTGAGTCAAAGTCCATCTTGATTATGGTTCATTTTATGTGGTTTTTAAAGCAGAGACCACCCTTCTGTTGTGTACTTCTACAGTGCCCAGCAGAATGAATTCCTAACTGAAGAAACAATTTAGTAAATAAATGCAAATACAATTAGTTAGAAAACCAATGTGTTACTGTTGGATGTGTTTATTCCACCAGCTGATAAAGTACAGTATGAATAATGTATTTTCTCTCAATATTCTTTGGTTAGAAAGGACAAAATTTGCTTTAATGCTTATTTTTCCTCAGTTGAATGACAGAAAAGTCCTGATAATTTGCTGTCAAAGTATTTCAAGTCTCATTTAGCACTTGTCTACTGCAATCAACTGTCATCTTTACCTATTGTCATGAAAAAGTGAGACTTCTGGACAGTGGATTTTCTAAATCAAGAATGAAGTGCCAAGATCATCTAAAATGAAATATATTTTTACATCCTTGACTTTTGAATGATGGCAGTAACATTGAATTGTGACTCTGCTATTCCTTGTAAAGGATAGAAATATACAAATATAAATGTTTGGATAGACAGTAGGATGGAAGTATTCTGGTTGCTTTGCTTTCTATCCATATACATAAACTCTAGTTTTTCATTCCCCCATTCAAGCTTTTCAACCATTTCTCATCAAAAGAACAAAACCATAATTTCCACTGAAGAAATTACAGTAATTCAATGGAGAGTATCAATAGTTAAAAATATATACTATCTGTCAGCATCCACATCTTTGGTCACTGTAAAGCTTAAAACAGCTTAGGAAAGTTGCCAGAAATTTTTCCTTAGACCTCAATGATGTATGAACAAAACAGGTATAATGATTGGCTGGCATAGCTATGAACATAGATATATTTATAACTTGCAGCAGCAAAGCAAAATGCCTAACAAATGCCTTATGCATATTCTAAAAGACACTTTTAATGAAGTTGATCATCAGCACTGAAAGTATCCTCTCCAGTAACAATGAAGCAAAAATTGCATTTAAAGAGCAACTTACAGCATTACAACAAGGAACATAATATAATCTCTTTCTCCCTCTGTCGTGTAAAAGGGTAATTTGGCAGAAGATATACTCCCTTGCATTCCAGCTTATCCTCAGGTATCAGAGGGGCTGGGGGTGGCTAGGTTTAGATTCCAAGTGATATCCAGTTTGGCACTATTAGTCTGGTCACGTTCAACTTATTGAACTCTCACAATTACAGATGCACTAATAGCACACTGCACTTTCAGCTTAGTTGTGCTCCATGAACTCACACAGCTAGACTTAGAGAGTTTGGTGGCACACAGTGAGAATCTTTTATGGCTAGCTTAACAAATAGTGCAGTTTATTAAAGCAACAGATTTACAGGTTCTTATGGATTGCCGGTGATAAATGCACTGTCTACAAAAGCATGTACAAACATTAAGATTATGAATAATACAGCATGCAAAATCAAAAAAAAATCGACTTTATATAGAGACATTTCTAAGTTTTCTGAGTAAGCACTCAGTATAGTCCAGATCTTACCTAAAGGCGTCCCTGTGGGGGGGGAAGGGAGGCTCAGCCTGTTGACTGATGTCAGGAGTCAGAGGTAGTCTACGATGGTATCTTCCCTTACTTGTCTTTGATGTTGCCTTCCCTAACATTCTTCCTTCCTTAGGCCATCTTTACTTCAAGGTGGAGCTTGAGTGACTGTAGTCATACATACCTTTATTGTGATTGCTATAAAATTCTCTCTCTTTGCTTTTAAAGATATAGATTAATGAAAATTCAGAGTGTAGGCTCACTGAGGGGGCGGTCGCACCTTGGAGGCGGGACTCTTTGGGATGGGGGTGTGTTTTGGTATTATAATGACATTATAATAAGCAAAGTTCACACAAAAGACAGCATTTTTGTCAAAATATAACAGACTGCTGGCCCAGGGGGTCAAATATTCAGTTTATTAGTACCATAGTACCATGAAGTTCCCATTTCTGCAGTGATTCACAGACCCTGGCCACGGAGTCTTCACCCCATTCCATCCTCCATGCTGGCTTGCAGGCAATATTGTCTAGGGAACACTATGGAATGGATTCCTTGCATACAAGTTGCATTCCACCCTGAAAGCTTTTTCCATGTTATAACTTTCCTTAATGTGTGAACAATGCCATACCTTTAATAGAGGTTTAATTTCTATGTCACCTCCAGTTATTATTCCACACCCTCTTTCTCCACAAAAGGAAAAAAAAAATAGTGAACTGCACAGAATAATTGTAGATTTTCTATTCTTTGTGGCAAAATATGTGCCACTTTATAAGTTACAGTGACAGTTTGAAATTTTCTTTTTATACCAGCCATGATCATTTATAATTTGTGAACCATAGTTCAAGCACCTGTGATTTTATGTTATTCTAGTTCAAATCATAATGAATGAGACACTTGCACAATTTTATGGTTATGAGCCTTGATGACAGTCTTTTTTGCAATGAAGGAACATTCTAAGATTCACTTCTAAAAATCGCTACACATAGAAACCTTTGCAGGAAAACCACAACAACAAATGGTTTGTTGAAGAAAGATGCCTGCTTTCTTGCACATCCATATTAGCCTGGTACAATATTCCTTCCCCACTGAAAACTCTACTAAAGTCACTGTGAGGTTGAATGCCTGCAGACTAGTGGATTGAGCCTTTATTGCATTCTTGGGTTTATAGCCTTTTTAGATTTTTTTATTTCTTTGTGCTGGACCCTCACAAAACTTTTCCCAACTGTTTGAAATCTTAATTTCCTTAATAAATGTTGGATGATATACATGTGCAGTACATGACATAAGTAGAAGATTAGTGATTGCTAAAAATAATTTTAAGACATGGTTGAAAACAAATAGCTTAGTTATCATTCTAATGGATCTAATCCATTACTAGCTAGAGTACAACTTCTATCCATGACTGCTTTCAATTAGCACTCTGCTGAAGAAAAAAAAAAAAAAGACAGAGATCTGCTGTTGTTCATCTACATACATAGTTAAACAGCCCAACTCTTTTCCAGTTAATGTCTGTCACACTGTCAAACACACCTTCCCTGAGAGTCATGGCCAGAACCCCTGTAAAGTGTATTTTGTTCTCAGTATTCCTGTTTTAATCAGGAAATCGTAATCGGCACATTCTTGGTCTGGAGACAGGTTGAAGGCTAATACTGTACATAGGCAAGCTCTTACCTCTTAGACAGAGCTGTAAAATGTCAACATATCTTGGGTTTGACTGTCTTCTTAAAATACTCAAAGGTGGTGGCTTTAATTTGTTACTAGTGAGAAAATATTGAACATTATTTTTCTTTAATAGCATATTTAAAAGTTGGTTTAAAAGTTCCTTCCATCAGTTGTTTGTACTTTTCGAAGCATAAAAATGCTAAAAATGGTTTTAAAAGCCCTGGTTATTTCAGAAACCAATTTGTCTTTTAACCCATGCCTGGGCACATTTGTACAGTACACCTAGAACAGTAAAAATGGACTTAATATAGTTTTTTTGAAAACTATTGCCTAGTCACCAAACCTTCTGCAACTGAGCATCCACATTCGTCACAATAAACTTTAATGTCAGAAGCTGTGCCATACATGCTACTAACACAGGCCTACCACACATAGATCAGAAATAAATTTAACTTCAAGTCAAAGGAACTTCAGTAGTCAGTTATCTGGGGTGACAGCTGCCAGTCTGACATCTCTAGACTTTTTGCTTTTTGTCCTTCTATGCTGCTATATCTGAAAAAGAATATCTATACATGTATAAAAAACCTATACATAAATTGTAACATTCCGTATTTTGCTATGGTCTTTTTTATATGTTTGTGCTCATAAGAATTGTTCCTCATCCTAAGGAAATAGACAATGAACAACATGGCATTCAGAGATGATGTGAAATAGAGTGGTCGCTTTTAGAGCAAAATAGCTTCAGTAGGATCCAACAGTCCAAGAGCAGTGAGGCTGCTGCTGTTGCTCTGTGTCATCTGGTCCAAGCAGTTGCAAGGCTGAAGACATGTTCCCAACAGACACATACACAAAGCGCAAGTACACACTACATATATACAAGATATAAACAAAACCAGTGGCCTCATCCTGTTGCCCTCTCTGGCTGGACAGGATGAAAGTCTACTAGTGAGACTGAACATAGACACGTGGGCAAGGTGGAGCCCTCCAGCAGCTGGGCTCAGGCTCTCAGCCTGCCCGGTAGCTGGCCCCGGGGTCCCAGTCTCCCCAGTTGCTGGCCCCTGCACATAGGAGCCCCCGAAGCAGCAGGCCCTGTCCAGATGCTGGTACGGACCGTCCCACACCGCCCTGAGCCGGACGGGACTCCCCTGGTCCCATAGCCGAGGCACCGTGCTCTCGCCACGAGAAACACCCAGGGTCTCTCACAGCCAGGGCTGGCTGGCAGAGGCCCGCTCACCCCCTTGCTCCCGGGCCACGGCACCTGCTCAGCGGCTCATGCGGCTTGATCGTCGCTGGTGCTCACGCGCTCTCTGGCACACCCGCACTTGCTTCGGTCGCTGCCCCAGGGACACAGGAGCCCTCTGCCCCCTGCTCTGACCCCAGCTGCTGTGCTCAAAGCCCCCCGCACACGCACGTGCACGGGGGACAGACAGCCCACCCCCAGGACAGGGCCTGGAAGGAATTTAATAGGGAGACGTGGCAGACCGCGCTGGCCAGGCACAGGGCACGGCCAGGCAAGCGCGCTGACCAGCCAACGGTCGACACGATTGATGCCTTTTAGCCCTCACCCCTCTATTTTCCCCAGTGTTGTTCGTCCCCAAATCACCTACACCTCCCTCCCTTGTCCCAACTTTGGTTCCTGCCCTAAGCGTCCCCAGAGAAGTCCTGTGCCACCCCCAACCACTTTTCCCGTGCAGCCCAGAACGTGTCCTACTCCTTGGCAGCAACTGCCTTAGTCTGAGAGATCGTCCGGAGAGCTGCTCCCCATGGCTCACGGGTGCTGCCCAGACCCCAAGGCTGAAGGCTCTGTCAGAATAGCCCTGGCAGGGGCCCAGACAAGGTGATTTTTCCTCAGGAGTCCTTACTTTGGTTCCCCGCCTCCATTGTGAGTCCCCGCAGTCCTCTGGGCTTGTGCAGATGGTCGGGCCTTTCATGAGCTGATGGCCTCTGTCATTGGCTTGTGAGTAGCTCGACAAGCTACTATTTGAATTCCCTCTCATGACATTGTCTCTCTGAGTTCCACAGAGCTTTATCACATAACCTAACAGTCACTTTTAATTCAGCAGAAACAAAGGAAAAATTCTGAAAATGTAACTGGAATTTCTGTAATCAGTTGATAGATTCTCCCCAGTTGAAAGGAATCTTTGAGATTAAGGAGAAGTTAATAACTCATAAGGAGAAATTAGTAACTTCTTTGTAAATAGCAAGAGAAACAAAACATAAAATATTGATCAATCCAGTCTAAAATTCTTGGTCAAGACTAAAATTCTTGGTCAAGACTAAAATTCTTGGCCAGCACTGAAGACAAAGAGGTATCAGCAGAGGTTAAAAGGCCAAAATATTAAATTTCTTTTTAAATCACTCTTTCCTAAAATACTTACTACTTGGACATAGCCTGCCAAACTGATAAATTAAGAGAAAAGATCTCAACTTTGAGTAGTAAAAAAAATCTCACACACCCCAAAACAAAACAAAACAAAACAAAAAAACCCAAAACAAAACAAACAAACAAACAAACAAAACAGGAGGGAGACTACTTTAATACGTTTTAAATTTTCATATCAACTGGGTCTGATGAAGTTCATTCTAGAATACTTAGGAAAAATCAGTGAAGTAATTTCTGTTGATCTTCAGCTGTTATCTTGAAGAATCCACACAGTGAGGTACATCCTGACATTCGTTGACATTTTTTCTAACATCTACAAGCAACTGGTTTAAACATAAGCATGTGAGGCACAAATGCTGTGCACACATCTCTACCCCTTAATACATCTAGATGTTCCAAGACAACCCACCCACCATCTAAGTTCATATTACCATTTTATATTCTTCACAGGTAGACAAATGAAAAAAAATGTCCAAAGGTGAAGTCATTAATCAATGAGCAAGGGGAAAAAAATAATTTTAAAATCTTCAATGATTCCTTAGGTCAATGAACACTAGTATCAAATTATTAATAATAATACAGTAAAATAAATGCAATTAAGGAATCACAAACAAATCTTCTTTCACTTGGCAACTGTTACAAATGTGCATGTGCTTTTAAACTGCAAATGGAGTAAAAAATACACTGAATAAACTTAAAGTTTTAGTTAACAAGGTATTAGAAATTTTCAGAAAGTGAGATTGTGCACAAGAACTATTATGCCCCCACAAAAGTACTGATAGCATTAAAAGTGTTTATTATGTATTATTTATATAATAAAGACATGGAGTCTTTGTAAAAGATGCATGGAAGAAATTTCTCACCAAGATGGAAAGAAGATAAAAATTTACAATGAAAGTTTCATTTTGATCTATTAAGTTGTAAAATTTATAGTCATTCTTCTCAAAGTTAAAAATTTGGAGTGACCAGATTTTGCAATTTATTTACCTGTGGAATCTGTGCAGGACACTATATCAAGAGGTTCAGATCCAGGCTTTGAATGTAACATCTAATAGCTTCAGTTAAATGTAATCTATTTGCATGAAAGGATTGTGAAAAATTCTATTAAACAAAGAGAAGAAAAGTACTTTTATAAGTTGAGGATTGTCTTCTTTGCTCCTTGGTTTTCTGTGGACTTTTATCACCATTTCCCATTCAATCACCTGTTCAGAAAAATACTTCATGATATCACAGTGACAATTAAGATAGAGCCTTAAACACAGAACAACACTGCATGGAAATAATCACATTATGAGTGGGACTGTAGGCAATGTCTGGAATTAAGCAATCCAATGCCTCTTTCTGCCTACTTTCACTGTGCTTGTAAGATCACTGTAGGTTTAAGAATAATCATTATTTTATTCACTTATCTATAGCTTTTAGTGAAAACTTGTAATTAATGGTCTAATAAAAATGGACCAAAACCCTCATGCTTTCTATCATTTCTGTCATTTAATTGAAGAAAGTTGAACTGAATTAAATGACAGAAAGCATGCTTTTAGGGTGGCGTTAGGAGTTTATTGTGAAAATGCCTAGTCTATCGGCACTGATACTGCCTTTTAGCACAGCAATATTGCCAGTTGCTATCTCAAGCAACAACTGTAATATGGACTAAAATGGAGAATGATAATGTATATTCTGCAATTAGTTGAACCAGTTTCAACAACAGATATCTTATTAAAGAACAATTAGATTCACAGGTGAGGCCTGAATTGTTCCAGACAATTCAGCTGCACAAACCAACCACATCTATATATCTTTTATATCACATCCTCTATTATATCATGGGCTCAGAGGGGGAAAAAAAAAAAAGAAAAAAAAAAAAAGAGCCAAACTCCCAGGTAGGTGGAAGTTGCTCAGTTTGTACCCTGGGAGGTCATGATTCACTTACTGCTTCATAGGGAACATTAGGTCTGTGTTCAATAATGTGTTGTTTGATAACTAAGTGTATCATAAAAAATGTGTCAATATTAATGTGACAATCCGTGCTAAGGCCATAATTAGTGCTATTGTCACATCAGTTTAAACCAATGCTAGAAGGAGGGGAGAAAGAAATATTTGCTTGGAGCAATGAAGACTATTTCTAGTTGATACTCTTCAGCCTCTACCTAAGCCAATTACCCTCATGAGAGTGAAACACCCAAAGGCAGTAAGGACCATTCATTTGTTAGAACCACCAAACGTAAGACCTGAAAGGAAGTCAGGGCTTCTACATTATAAATTTTCTATTTTTTAAGTCTACTTGACATTCCTGCAAAAATGTTGTCTTCCATGTTATTAATTATTATTGCACAGACCAAACAGAGAAATGCCACATCATTAATTCAGTGACCATGGATAAATTTAATCTCAGTAGCACTTATCCATAACAATGTCTATTTTGTTGAACATAATTTATTTCCATTTACATGGATTGCCAAAGTGCAGCCAGACTTTTAGAATACTCTTTCACTAATTCCTAGCATACAATTCTAAAATAAAAACAGGTAGTACCTCACACAAAATATATGGAAGACTATGTGGTGATGACAACTACTCCTCATCATAGAAAACTATGTATTTTCCTCAGTAGGATTAATACATTTATCTTCACTATTTTCAAAAGCTGTTACATTCTTTTTAAAAAAATCAGTCCTCCTATCAATGCTGAAGAAAATGAGTGGATACAAAGGGAGATACAAACAAACAGACCACTTGGTCTTGTAAGGTAACCAAAAACCTGTATAAAACTGAGAAGTATATATACTTCAAAAATAATAGACTTTTGTTTCAAACTGCTGAGTGTCTTTTAATCATCAAGAACAAGGTTTATAATTTCTACTCCTTTTACTTTAATTCCAGGTTTTTTTCACACAGATTCACTTTAATGAGAAAAAGCTGGTATGATGCAGTGTATTTTATCATTTACTGTAACTGTGTTTATCATGTCACAACTGATTTTCCTCTGGGAAGTTGTTTTTGGAGAAACAAATTTCCAGTGTTTTTTTATGCAACATGTTTTCTATATCCTTTTGCTTTGGTGATTTTGCTGACATACCTTATTTCTGGCTAGTGCTCTATTTTTCTTATCTCTTCAGTTTTCACTAATATTCAAAAACTCACACTGTCTATTGATAATCAGACAAAAAGACAAGTAAATATTTCCCTTTAAAATATGTAACATGAAATTTTTTATCTTCTAAGAAAATGAACAGTTTATTAAAACTTTCTGACAGTAAATGTCCTAGTGCAATGGTAACTTCCTTGGAACCTTCCTTGAAGGAGATGTAGTCTATGTATGTGGAGTAGCACAAGTGAAATGTAGACAGTGGGAATGGAAAGTTTCAAGTTTTTAAAAGCCATTCCTTTTTAGTCCCTGTTAACAGGAAAATAATTCTGGGTAGATTTCCCACCCTGTCTGGAGGGAAAGAAAAACAGAACTTAAAGACTATTTTATTTCCGTGGAAACTAGGTTATATGCATCTTCCCTGAAATGCCTTAAGATTTGAGTTTAAAATAAGCTTCCATAAATGAAATTAGTATTGTTTGAATTACTAGCCTTGTACTGGCAGCAGAAATAAAAGTACAGCAATTCATATAGGCCTTTAAATACACCATAGCTTTGTGAATTATTATTCACTCTAATCCAGTTTGAGACAACAGAACTATCTAAATGCAGAGACACTAAGATGAATGATCTTACCACACTTCTATCATTTTCACATTTGACTCTTCTCTGTATACCTTGAAAACATTTCCTTTACATTGATGCATGCCACCAAAAAAGCTCCCTGAGCCTCTCCAATATGCTTATCAGTGACTGACTAAATGTCCATAACAAGGAACAGAGACAGTCAGGAAATTTCAACAGTCTTAATTTAGGATTGGAACTTGCAGTGCCACTCAAGTCATAGTGCTAGCTATGAGCTTCCTCATTCTGAAATTTAGTAAGGTCAAAAGATACCTAGCAATTGTTGGCACGTGGCAATTTTTGAGGCAGTAACTCAACACCAAAGTGAATACAGTTACCATCTGTGTTTCTCTCTGTGTATCCAGAAGGCTGGGAAGCTCAGAAGCACCCTGAACTGAATATACATAATGAGACACATTTTCTACAGATTTTCCTCTGGAGCTTTGTAGAAACATTCTCAGAGTGAGTATTAAATTAATTTCATTATTACATTCTGATAGAATAGCAAGGGCAAGTATTTAACATTTCTGAAAGTCATCAGTAATTAATCATAGCTCAGGTGACAATAATGAATTATCTCTTTGCTTCACTGAAACTACCAAGCAATAAACTGGCTGCAATGATCTCATGATCTTACCACGGACTAAGTTATAGACAGGTGACCTGCACTACACTTATTAACAGCTGAGACATTAGAACAAGATCAGATACTTTTGCATCTAAACTTTATTCCACACACAGATAAGACTGTACTTAATAGTCCCTTGGAGAGTTTATAAAAATGGAATATCTAGCTGGATACTCATGCTTGCTAAATTTTTTCTTTTTTCTTTTTTTTTTAAATTAAGCATGATTAATGAATAAACAAGAAAAAAAATCAGAATTCAGCACCTGAATAACATAAGAAGCAAATGTTTTAGTCATATAGTTTCTTACTTTCTTCTACTTTCAGTCTTATATTGCTATGGTCTTATTCAAATATAGTTGAAAAAGTTTTGAATCAAAATTTAGAGAGCATTTGAGTCTTCAGTTTAATCTTTGGATTACTGTGGTAATAATTTTGTGCAATTTTATTTTTCTTTATTCTTTTGGAATGGCAAAATAATAGCTTCCAAAGAAACAAATGACTGTGGCCAAGGTGGAGACTTAATAGCAGGCAGATATGGTGACTATGCAACAGTTTTCCAAACACAACAATGGTATGATGGCACATTTGAAAACGTATGGACATATTACACATTTACTCTAAATAAATTAAATAAATTTAAAAAGTGAGATCATAGTATTTTTTTAAATATTATTAAATGTTTCTGCAGGTACTTATCCAAATCAAAGCCAATCTTCAGTGATTTAAAGCTATTTAGAAACAAATTCAGATTAACGTTCCTGTTTTCTTCTACAGAAAAACTTTGCAGTAATCCACTATTTATAGTAGAGTGAGAGGTGCACACAAACACAAAAAATCCAATCAAAGAGATGCCAGTACTACTATGTTATAATAAAACAGTTATTATTAAATGTAAAGCAGGAATTTGGAAGCAATAGTTTGGTCTAAAGAGAACTAAAACCAAAATGGTTCCTAAAAGCAATTTCAAAAGACTGCAATATGTATGTTCTCTTTTGTTTCTAAAAAAGACAACAACATAATGTTGTCCATAGGACAAATGGATTTCACATACAATGATTCTAAGCTTATTGATTTATTTTTCTTAGTCACGATTTGTAGACTTAAAAATACAAGAGAAATCTGTGGATTTAAGCACATCTTTCCTCTCCTTGTTTGGTATTATCAAAAGTAGTTCATGATCATTGACAGAAGATACTATATATGACATAGGATTATGTAACTGTGAAGAATGCTAAAATGAACATTTAACTGTCTATTTTACATATATTTCCTTTCAGATCTCGCATCTGTGTTAATAAAGGTGGAAGTGATCTGTAGGGATGATATTTAACAAGTGAAAAGAAAGCAGAAACAGGGTTTCCAGCCTGTCACACAGAGACCGCCATCAAGCTGCACTTAAGCTAAATCAGAAAAAATCACCCTTAGGGAAAAGAAATAGGAAAAAAAAAAAAAAAAGCCAGCCTTTGTCAGTGGTAACCATGTGAAAAGGCACTATTATTTGTCAATAGCAAATAATAACAATTTCATACCAGGACTTCATGAATTTCTTTGATATGGACTAACTTAAAGCCTGCTAACTTCAGGAGAAATTTAGACAAAACAATGAGTGATAACAAAGTCTAAGTTAGTATTGACTTTAAGACCATCTCACTTCTAAACAAAGTTTTGATAGGAATGGCCAAAAAGACATCTTTGCAAGCACTGAATGATCCTATAAAGCAGATAAAACCACGAACAATAGCACGTCCTCAGCAACTGCTGTTTGCTTTATTTCTTGTCATCAACCCACTACTGTGTACTTCTCCCTCTATCTTTCCATACCCCAAAAATTTCAGTGCCCCCCTGAGAGTACCGTTCCAGCAGGACACTATTTTTAGTACCTTTTATGACACTTTAATGGGATTTCTGGATTTGTTTGTTTGATCTGGAATGTACGAAAGTTGCCACTGGGCTGAATTCAGGACTCAGTAAAAAGGTTTCCTGAGCAATTTTTTCTGCAGTGAGCCATCAAAAGAAGGAAATTAATAAAAATTTATTATTATTCTTAAAAGGCTTAAGGTTCTATGACACATAAATGTTATAAATGCCCTCTGTGGATGTTTATATTTTTCTTCAGTATTAAGCAAGTGGTTTCACTTCATAGAATGACTGACTGGTTAATTAGAGGTGAAGTTGTATCACAACAGAACTTAATACCTAGGAGACTTTTCTTACTAAATCTACATTAGCTTTGTAATACCATCAGAACTTTTAAAAGAACTCTCAGTTTAATGCTCAGATATATTATTCCACAGAATGAGGAATGTACAATAACGTTTTTAAGGCTTGGAGCTGTTGTCAATATTGCATATTATGGTGTTAAAAGAAAATTGAACTAGAAATAACAACTTTTTTTCTTCCCCAAAGAGGTAAAAAAGAACTATGTTTAAAATAAAAACATAAGGGGCATGAAATGTGGTTGCATTATCCCAATTAAATATTATGCACGTTTTTTTCTTTTCAGAATGTTTCCATAATTGAGATACAGGAACATTGACATATCAGTAATTCTTTTGTGTTGATCTAAGATGATTTCAGAGCATGTACAATACACTTATGTACTCCATATAATTTAATGCAAAATTTCCAATGGTATTATAATAATTGCATGACAATACATTGAAATTGTCATACAAATAGCTGTTAGCTGTGTTTCTTTTATAATCTATATTACTAAGATGCTGATATATGAAATTATTGTTTGATTCTTAAACACACAATTTACATCATAGTTGGTCCTACTGATACTGGTGATTCATACTACTTGTTTTGACTTTCAGCACCTTGATATAATTCTACATGAATGTTGTTTTCTTTTTCTGCCAAGTTTCCATCTGCATAGTAGTAACCTCTCTTCTTGACTTGCATGGACATTCATTTAAGAGGTTAATATTTCATAGGAATTATGTGATCAGTTATTGCTAAAAGGCAATCCTTGAGAATTTAAATGCCCTGCAATAGCATAGAAAATGTTGCTTAGGCCAACATACAGCGAAAATTCAATAAAACTGGGATTGTTCTTCAACGTTATGAAAGTTCTGCTTTAAGGTCATGTTTCAACTTAGACTCCTTTGGTGACATTGATATCACAGCAGCTTTTGCTCTCACTTTAAACTTACCTGTTTCTAATCTTCATCCTGACACAGCACTATCATCAGAAAAAATGTATGTCAAATCTGAGAATCCTATACTATTTAAATGATTGGTTGTATTGGGTTAATGTGGCAAGATTTTGGTAGCAGGGGGTGCTGTAGGGATAGCTTCAGTGAGAATAGACCAGGATCTGCCCCCATGGCAGACAGAGCCAGTTCCAGTGAGGTCCAAGATGGACCTGCCACTGGCCAAAGTTGAGCCCATCAGTGACCCTGGTAGTACCTCTGTGATAACATATTTAAGAAAGGGTAAAAAAACACTGCACAGCAGCTGTGAGAGAGGAGTAAGAAAATGTGAAAGAAACAATTATGCAGACACCAAGGTTGGTGAAGAAAGAGGGAGGGGGGACACTGGGGGGGGGGGGGGAACA
>JANZLQ010000095.1:28551854-28563985 GCA_026212715.1 Elanus axillaris
CACTGCTCAGCAGTAGCCAAAACACTGGTGTGTTATCAACACCTTTCCAGCTACCAATGCAGAACACAGCATTATGATGGCTGCTGTGGGAAGAATTAATTCCATCTCTGCCAGACCCCATACAATGATTTACATAACAGCTTGAATATTTTCAACAAAATAGATTAAACTACCATGCAAGCACTTAAAATTACTGTATTTCCGTTCAAGAAATAAAGCAAGACAACCCACTAAGTAGTCCAACTCATACTAATTCAACTGTAGACACCCTTAATTCACTTAGCAACACGAAACAGAATTTTTCAAAACTTGTATTTGCAATATCTCACTGCCTGTTTGCCATGAAACCTATCTGAAACCCAGTAAAGAAGCAATTGTATATGGTGGGGACCATAGACTGATCTCCCTTTGTCCACAACTTATTTGAAGTCCTCTTATCTTTCATGGAAATGGGGATAGGGGTCTAGGAATGGGAAAACAGGGCTTCTAGTCGTATATATTTAAAGCTATTTCTAGTTTGGTTAGAAGCAGAAATACAAGGCAATCTACATATAGACCCTTGTGTACCTCTTCATCCCTCACTGCAGTTAGCGTTTAGAGAAAGCATTGGAATTAACTCAGTTGTACAACTGCAAGGATCAGATGCAGCAAGGTATTCAGGAACAGATTGACATGGTGATGTCATCCAGTGAGGTCCCAGTATTTCTAATATCTTCTAAGCAGGTTCTTATTGTTTTAGCTATCATTTTGTTATTCCAATAGAGAAAAGAAAATTGTTTATCATTATTGGTATAATAATTCAAAGACTCATCCAAAGACTAAATAATACTCTCTGAATTTTGTTCAAATCTTTATCTGTTAGGAATAAAAGAGTACTAAATACATTTTAAGCACTGCTTCAGTTTGCGTAGCCAGATATTGGCATAGCTCCAGTCACTTGCTGTATGTATTTGTAATAAAGATGGATTAACACCTCTTCATATTCTCTATGTCTTTCAGAGTGTAGTTAATACAAACAGATGCATCTGGGCATTGCAATGAATTAAGTGGTATTTTTTATTCCAAATTCCTCAAATTAGAATAACTGTAGAACTGGTCATTGAAAGGAATGATATCATAGTAAAAAAAAGAAATTAAAACTGTACAATAGAGACACCGGATTTAAGAAGTTAATTTTGTCCAATGAAAGCATTAGATCTGGTCTAAAACCACTGTTGTTTGTGAGTGAGCTGGAATCTTACAGGTTTCTCACATTAATTCAGCTACATTATTATAACAAAACCATTTTTAAAATGGCAAACTCGTGTCATATGTTTATAACTGATAGAGAATATTCCAATTCACATTTCTGTTTTTCTTCAAATTTTGGATGAAATCTGTGAAAATACAACAGTCTCACAAGTTATAGGATACCATATAGTTCATAATATATCCTGGATGCTCATGCTTAAAAATACTTTCATCATCTGAAGAACATTTTTGCTTTCATATTAAGGTAATTATTTTATTTAATTCTACTTTACTTGCTATAGGAAAAGCTCACAAAAACCATGAAGTATACCAAAGAGATGACAGGCCAAACAAAAAGCAGAGCCTAACAGAAAGTGCCAACCTCAGACTGCCAAGGTGTCCTTTCAACTACTGTCCATGGGTATGCCTTCAGCTGGGAGTTTTACACCATATGTTCTTTCCTATTTCAGGGACCAAGGCCACTGAGTTCAGCCTTTTTTAGTTTAATATTTGCTCTCTTGTCATATGACAGGTCATTTGCTTGGTTTCCTGTTTGTTCTGGTTGACTGTCTTTTTTTGAGTGCTTTGCAGCAACTTTCTGGCTCATGCATCCATATTTCTTTCTCTGAAGATGATGGTAGATGTAGGGATGATGGCTACCTGTGTCTTGTCCTGCCAGCCAAACAAAATGTGTCCAGAGTACAAACATAGGAACTGGGACTTTAGAAAGCAGCACAGAGAACATCTGTCCTAAAATATATAAGCAGTTATCAGCACTGTAAGTTTCATAGCATCTTAAATTATTATAAGATACTAAAAAGCATTTTTGGACGCATACAGAAAAAAGATTCTAAGGATTGTTTAGTATTAAATATTTAAGTTACCTGCCGAGTGCGGCTAGGCACACTGACATAATCATATACCCTCTACACAAGAGATAAGAAAAGGGAGATGTTAGTTTTTCTATATCCTTTATTTCCTGATAAAAGACCAGAAGGCAATGCCACCTCAGCCACTGTGAAATATAAAAGGGGCTAAGGGTCACCACAACAATATATACCAAAGCTCTGCCTCCAACCAGCACTCTCTTGACACCTTACCTAGAAGAAAAAAAACAATGGAAAACACACAACACGGGGGCAGGAGGGGAGAAACAGATAAACCTTTCAGATGGAAACATAAAAAATCTTTGTTAAACTAATGATCAATCTGTGGTGCTATTCACCACATGTAATCAAGCTCTGTCCCTGCTATTTTAATTGCAATGTATTTTTTGTACTTTTTTCATAATTATCTTTCATATGAGAAATAGATGTTATTATACTCTTAGTGTTCACCTTGCTATGAAAATATTGCATATACAAGGTTGTGATCCATCAAAAACTTTAAGTGTTGCTATGACTTCCTATAATTAAGAGCTGTAGGTCCCAACAGGACAAAGAGATAAATAAAAGAATCACAGTTTGTATGCATTCTTGTAGTGGCCTTCACCCATTTCATGGATATTTGCAGTACAGAAAGAAAAGGGGTCATATTAGCTTCAGTAATAGAGGCGTGAAATTCAGAAATGGCTAAATTTTGTGTGTTTACAGCTTCTGAATACTTAGATTTTGATTTTAGTTTTAGCAAATAACAGTATTGCTACTGGGTGAAATTAGATAAACTGTTTCAGCCCAAAAGAGTGGGTGTTTTTTGTGGAGTTTTTTTTTTGGTTGAGTTGCCAATTTCAGATAACAGAGGCTTGGTAATGAAAATGTTGAAATAACTTTAACAGCCCAAATGGCACCACTGCAATAAATTGCAGCATAAAAATTCAAACACTATTAGAGCTTATAAGCTTGGCTTAAATGGAGCAAAGCCTTACTTAAGTATCATCTTTTTATTTGTTCAGATTCAGCGTATTTTACAAACAGAAATGTAAGACAATATAAAAAAAGTAATGATTGTTAGGTACTGAATCCTTCCCTTTCTTTACTTTAAGAATAGATCGTGAAATGGAGCTCATACTCAAAAACATCTCAAAGCAATAGTGGAGTAATACAACCACCCACAAAGTAATACATTATCAGAATCTGGTCTTTTAATAGGATTGATTTTTTTCTCTCCACATAGTCTCCTCCATAATGAGATCTAACAGTGAATACACTCACTGAGAACCAAATCTTGTATCTGCATCATGATGGGTAACATCCCACAAGGAATTCCTCTGCCCCTTATACCAAATAGTTGTGGTATAAACACAACCATAACAATGTACACCTACGTTGAACTTACCTAAGTGACCTCAGAAAGGACATATTGGAAGCTATCACAGTTGCAACTTCAAATTCAGGACTTCAGTCTTTTTTTAGCAGGACAGAAGCAATTTCATAGGCTTTAGATTAAAAATACACCCAATTTATGGTCACTTTGAATTCCTGAGGAAGTAAAGGTATTCTTCTGTTAAAGGAACTATTCTAGCAAATAGATTTTGTTTATTGAATTTTTTATTATTATGGATAGTTTAGTTTTATTTTTCTTCTCTGGCTTGGCTAATTTCACACTCCAGTAGAGTGATTTAGACTTCGACCCACTTTACCATTTTCTGTCTCTTTTCTTAGCAATGTTAATGATATGCAAATCAATTGTAATTAATGTATGATATCCTAAAGACCATCCCTGAATGCAATAATTCAAAGATGCTGGCAGTAACATTTATCTAGACTATTGTATCTTGAATTTTTATCTGTTAAAGAAGAATCAGGATGAACATATATGCTTTTTTCATCATTTAGGTTTAGCTGTATTGTACAGGTCTGTATTTTCTAGTTTCTGGAGGAAACTAATAGCTTTATATGAGAAGTAAGGGCAAACATTGAAAATTCAGTTCTAAAAGAATCTATTTACCCACCCAAGACACCTCTTCTTGTGCTACTCTGTCATATCCAGATGGACCTTATTAAAAGACATAACTTTGGACATTTTAAATTGTTACTTTTGTTCTTTCATGTTAGCCATGTCTTCTGATATTTACAGCATATGTTAGAATAGGAGAATATTGGTTAATGTGTTGTCTTTATGAAGGTCTAATGTTTAAGTTGAAGCCGGCAAACTGATACGTTGAGCATCTTACAAAGCAGGAGTCACACAGCTCAGAGAAGTATTATGTGAAATTTATATCATGTCATAAGGATGTCAAGTATCTGACACTTTAATTAATATCCTTTATCAACAGTTGTGGTGGTTTGACCTTGAGCAGACCCCCGTCCAGCTGCTCTCTCATTTTCCCTCCTCAACAGGAGGGTTGTGGGGGGTTGGGATCAGTCCGTAACAGCTTCTCTCTCATGTGCCTCCTGCCTCACACTTTTCACTGCTCCAGCGTGGGTCCTCCCTGCAGGGAATATCCACCTGCTGTGGCATGGATTCCTCCATGGGCTGCAGGGAATCTCTGCTCCGGGGCCTGGAGACCTCCTCCCCCTCTGGCTTCGGTGGTGGCAGGGCTGTTTCTCACATTCACTGTTGTGCATCATTTTGCCCTTTATGAAATACGTTTTCCCAGAGGCAACACCAGCATGAGACAGGCTCAGCTGGGGCTGCAGTGGGGCTGCCACAGAGCCAGATGAAACCTGCTAGGGCCAGCCAGCTGCGACCAGCACGGGGCAACTCCTGGTGTCCTCTCACGGAAGCCACCCTACAGCACGCCCACCCAGCACCTTGCCACTGACACTGAGCTTGACCATACTATTTTATTGAATAGATATAGAAATGAATAAGTTTATATATATGCACATCTCAAATTAGGTTGCTACTGCTTTTAGAGATAAGAAGAGAGGACACAAAAAAATTAAGAGGAAGAAGTGAAGTCCAGACTGTTCCCAATATAAAGATCCATACAATACTGCTACTATCTTTTTTTTTTAGAAAAAGGACAGTTGGGCCTGGATTATTGTCATGTTGCATACAGTGAGGCAGATTATAGAACATCTTCAGCCATCCAAAGATCACAACATAAAGGTTTTGAGTCATATACAAATGTTTGTTCTGTAAATCAAACACAATAGACAAATTCAAATCTTGTACATGGAAGTTCCAAGCTGAAATTATACAGGAGACAGATACAAAAGCCAACTGTTTGATCAAGTTCAACAGAATTACTCATACATATAAAATTAAGCATGGGCGTATTGAAATCAAGACTTTATTATAAGTTTTACTGATAACACTTTTGCATTGCTTTGATTACTAAATTGAAAAGAAAAAAGTTACCTACGTAGGGTAAAAACTGTTATGCAAAAGAAAGATCTGTAGTGACATCAGTGCCCAATCTTTTTTGTTTCTTTTTTTTTTCTAATCTTGTTTTCAAGTCTGAGTATTTTTAGCATACAGAAGGAAATAATGTTATCAGACACATTGTCCTGCAAATGCACATAAAATTATTGGCCATCAAATTTTTGTAGAAACTTTTGGCTACTTTCTTTTCTTAAAAAAAGTCCAAACCAAGCTGTGACATAAATAATTTATTTTTCTCAAAGATATATCTCTACTTTACATCCTGGATGTGAACAACAAAGCCATCAGCTCCAGAAAATGCTCTCATTCAGACTGCAAAGAGGACTACAGGGACTTCTGCAACCAAAATGAAGACTGTAGTAACAAAGTTCCTGAATAATTTTAGCTGAAAAATCCTTACTCTGAGCTCTGATATTTCAGACTTATCTTCATCATAAACTAGCTTTCCTCTTCTTTGTGTCGTAATACTTCATATTATCCTAAAACCTTATTTGGTAATCAAAACATTATTCTCAAGTAAATCCCATGCACTGTCTCTTTAGTGTAAGATGGAACTGAACCATCATTGTTAAGACCTCACACTAGATGTGCTAGAGTTATTACAAAACTTCATATTGTTGTTTTAATATAATTCTTGTTAATGACAAAAAGACAGAGACAGAAAGAGAGTGGAAGACAAAGCAAGAGATGGACAGAAAAAGAGAGGAGAAAAATGCTAGTCAATTTTTATGTTAGATAAACAGCCATATGTGGTGTAACATCACAGCTGTATTGTACAAGGGGAAAAAAAAAGAAACTAAATGGGCTTTGTGAAACAGGGAAAGGAAAGGGAGGCTGAGCAACTGTGTAAGCCAGAAATGTGCACCCCATGTGTCGGTGCCAGTGAGGGAAGGAGGAGAGGGAAGGAGGAAAGGTCATTTCTTAGCTTGATCATTACATCTACTGCGCTAGAGAAACTGAGAGCTAGATACTATTTTTAAACTTCCTGATGCTTCCCCTCTTATGATTAAATCGCTGGTGTGAGTATGGTGTGTGCGTATGTGTGTGTGTATACTGCAATATCCCATCTGAGCTGCACCAATATTCCTGGACCTCAGTGATAATGTTTCCCCCTCCTTTTCAGTCTCTGAACGCAGCACTGACTCTTTACAACCAATCAAAATGCAAAGAAAATGCATATGAAGGAATGCTAACCAACCTTACAAGAAGAATGTGTACAGTCATATGCTTAACCAGTGCAGCATCTCTTCAGAGATAAATCCATCTTGTTAACAATCAACAGACCCTGAGGATTTACTGAAGTTAAGATACAGTTATAATAGTTGCTCTTCTTTAGGGATAAATTCATCCAACAGTTAAATTGTTCATGAAACAGACTGAACAAATAACAGGCCTAGTAACAGACTAGTAAGTTATCTGAGCTATGCAGGAAGAGAGAAAAGGCTAAAAGCAGACAAGGATAGCTCAAAATTTCTGATGGAGATGTGCATGCAGATATGTGTGTGGAGGGGAGTAAGTATCCTCATGCCTTTTGTAGTTTACTTATGCAAGAACACATAGGTAAGACAGTGAGAAGGGATAAACTAACACAGAGGGTAAGGGAGCAGGAAATAAAAGCAACACAGAAAAAACTTTGAAAAAGACAGGAAAATGCAAGTTCCTGAGTGGTTTAAGGGTACTTAAGACTACAAGAAAATATATTTTCTCCTCCTTCTTAATCAATCTTTGATAAAACAATAGATTATTAACCTCAGGCATATACTTTACCCTAGCATATCCTGATAGCCATTAACAGGTTGTGCATCTTGTTTGTTTGCCAATATTGTAGAAGAAACATTTCTGAAGGTTTTGCAGGTATTAATGTAACACTAGGATATTTCTGCACAGAACCTGATAAATACACACAAAAAATTTCTTTCTAATGTAAATTGAAAATCAGAATTTAAAGCAAAATGTCTAATACTTCCAATGTCACTATATCTACAGGCTGCTGTAGTATGTCAGGCAATACCAGGCTGAGGAAAAATGTTACATGTGCTCTGCTCTTCTTCTATGGGTATTGTGGGACTGCATCCCTCTCCAGGGAGGACCCTGCCTCTGCTTGCCTGGGCTCCCAGATGGAGCAACCCACTCTTGTAACAAGGGCTAAATTGCCTGAGTAAGGTCCTTCAACTGCTGTGCAAAAGGCAGGAATTGGCCTGTTATTTATTTGTTTCCATTCCCATTATTTGTTAATAATTAGCTGTGAATTTCTGTATTTGACTAACTTATCTTTATAATAACAGTTGAAATTTTTGCAGTTGAGATATAGGAAAGAATATCTGTTCATAGATGTGGCAAGGTATGTTTTATGCACCTAATTTTTTTCTTTTCCAAAGTCATAATGAAAAATCATAATATCATATACTAGTTATCTGCAGGGGAAAAAGGAATAACTGGATCAAGTAAATAAAAACATTAGATTTATACAGGTACAAAAGCTTCTTATTCTTTCATTTGCTGGCGGAAACAGTGAATATGTCCTTCCATGAGTTAAAAAGTTTTCTAAGTCTATTGAATTATCTTAGCTCAGTAGTACCTGGACACTTCTAGATGCTACTTTATATTTTCCAAGTGCTGTATAAGCATTAACTGCATCGTGTTACCACAGTCAACGTGGCAAAGGTGTGCTGAGCTGCTTATCAGATAGAAGTATAAGATACCATTTGACTTTTACAGAAATCACTGAGAGATGTATTTTGAATCAGCAGCTTACAATGTAAAAGAGTAAGAACGAAACCTGAGAGCAAATACAACCTCTGTAATGTGGCAGATTTGACCATCAAGAACTTTCAAAATCAAGATATTCTCCCCAAATTAAATGGAAAGGAAAAAAATAGACAATAAAAGGGAGTATCAAATAATAACTCCCTTAGCCACACGGAGATGCAAAACTTGCTATCTAATGAGGGTTGCAAGTGACACCAAATTCTAATCTAGCATTTATCAGGCTGTAGTTGTATATATCTATATTGTATCTCTCTTTCCTTTTTTTTACCAGCTTCTTAAATGGTGTCATTTTGCCAGATTGTATCCTAAAAGAGAGAAAGGATTTATTTACAAACTGTTTCCAAATGGGAACTATTTAGCACACAGGGCACAATACACAAGAAAGCAGATAAACCTAAAGCTCATCTCTGCAAGGTCTGGGCAACTTGAAATCTCTGCTCACATTTTTGTCAGGTTTCACTGAACAATGTTTATTGATATTATTTTAAAGATATTGAGGGAGTATGGGGGCAAAGGAGAAATTTCATATTATACACACAAACTGAGGGCAATTTTTTTGCCAGTGGCTCTTAAATAACACAGTATAAACCCATTAATCCTGTTCTCATTTTAACTTAACTGCTAACTGCCTACCTAAGATTGATCCCTCTCAGGTGAAGATAATGTTAATGGGATTTCAAGTAACAGAAACCCCACATTATGGTAAATTAAATTTGTATAACTGGAAATTAATGGATTATTTTATTGTACTAAGCACAGCAGATATTTAGTCCACTTTCTGAAATATATTATTATACAGTCACTGGTAGTATTCATTGCAAGAATATTCTCACAGGAGGTACATTACTAGCAGAAAGTTAGACCAGAATCTCTCTTCCTCCTTGTGCAATAACTGAATGAAGCAGAAGTTGGAGCTGGCCATCTGAACAGCCCTTGAGGTGAAGAGAGCTCTGAATTGTTATACAAATTTTAATCACTTTCTTTATTTCTGATCATACATGTAGGCAAAGGAGCACAATATGGAGAAGGTAAGAGATTTTTAGGTCATTGAAACACCTTCTTGTTCTGCAACCCTTCTTTCTTGGAACAAAGATGGTCCTATTTTGAACAAAATGTATTAAATCAGTAGACAGATGCTTTAGGACACAGGTCTTTGAGTTAGATGGTCCCTTTTTTGCCAAGGCCCTGGAAGCATCCCACTGCCCCTGGGAGTCAGGCCAGCTCAGACACTGTGCCGGAGTCTGGCCATGACAATGGGGCAGATCCTCAACTGGGCTTCTTCTGGTTCTTCCTTTCAGGCTGCATTGGACCTTATCCCAGGCAGCCAAACCGCCAGCAGATGGGAGTTGCACTGTAGTAGAGTGCTTTAGGTGCCTTTCCCCTACTGTTGGAAAGCTCTTGCCTCCTACAAGTAAATCTTTGTGTATGTGAACCTGTCTCAACATTCTGCATGCAACACTGCTCAGGGCCATAAGTTTGTGTCATATGCATTGTCTCTGCATAACCTGCTCTTAAATTAGAAAACACAGTTGCTCAGAAGGAGAGAGTATAACTCTCTTGAGGAACTACTCTCAAAAATGTGTTTGGGTGAGCAAATGTCTAAATGGTTTCCCTATGGATTTCTGTTGCCTCATTCTATCAGAAAAGTATCAAGATTAGCTATAGGATCCGATCTAAAATCCATTTTATGGTAATCCAGGGCAAACTGTATAGATATTCTTAAATATGTAGAAGATTCATTTTTCATCCAGTCTTTCAGTTTCTGTAAAGTCATTCTTAGGTGCTTCCAACGTTAGCTGCACCTGTACAACCCATGTAAAATCTGGACTCTGCAAAACGTCTAACTAGAGGCTTTATTACCTCTTCTTTGAAAGCTTCACTTTGTTATTACAGGTACAAGAAGAACAATTTTTAGAAGATTAGAAGAACTAATTTAATCCAGTCCAACTCTCCCAATTCCTTGTGGATATTGTTTGGTTATGTGGTTACAAAGGGGAACAAGGCAGGCAGAGGAACACCAATAACCTTATCAGAGCTAACAGAGCATCCTGACCCATCTTCTCCCAGGGCTGTCAGTAGAGGATGGGCAGTCCACAGCTTATGCACGAGACCCATCATGATATCTCAACAGCAGAGGCTGCCTGCATCATCTTGCAGACAGAAGAGGGTTACTGCCTAGGCGTACATGACTTATTATGGGACATAGTATGGTAACATATAGGGATTGTGCCAGGATGTTTGGGCAGGGAAAATGAGAGATCCAGGTGGTTTGTGGAGGAAAAATGAAACAGCTAAAAAGGGTCTTTTCGCATAGTAACATGTTGCTGGTCCGTATTCTTTTCTGGCCACGCTCTGTGCCTGATCATTGCACTGTCCTGTCTTACTGAAATCCATTTCTAGCTGTTTTCCTGGGTGAGAGGGATATGTCTCTATTCTGTGTGTATGTGTGCATACAGAAGTCTATGTGCCAGCCACTGGAGATGATGCAACAGGTCATAGGGGTCTGTGTATCTAGGGTCACACCAACTAGAGAGACGGGACATGTGGGTGAGAGTGTCAGTGTGCGTAACCACTAGTGAGAATCAAACTGGACTGGCCAGTGAATAGGGTAGAGGCTTGGGAGCTAAGTATAGTGACAATTGTCTAAGCTCAGGAGCTAAGTATTGCAACAACTCCCTAAGCTCAGCTACTGGAGGGGTCCATATTGTGTATATGGGTAGGTCTCCCATTCACTCTAACCAGATGGAGAGGGGAACAGCATGAGGCCATTGGTGCTGCTCATGTTTGCTTGAGTGCTGAGTGTGTCTGTGTTGATCTGTGTTGGCCATTCGTGTATCGATGTATGTGTATGTAGGGTGTAAGTATGAACGTGTGCTAATTCAAAATACATCCCCAGCCTAACTATGGGGTAGACCCCAGGGACATGGAGGTGCCACACCTTTGTCAGGCTTCGAGATTTGACAACTGTGACATTTGTAGTCCTTACACACCTTCCAAGCATTCTGGAGGGTAAGAAAAAGGAAAGGCTACAATGGCATGGTTTGTTTCCTTTAGCAGGTAACATTACATTTATTTTCTAATTTATTTTCTGTCTTTTAAACTACATGGGTGATTTTAAACTACACTGCAAGCCAGATGTGTAACAGGCTTAAAAACTCACCTCCCTGTGCTCTGAGATCTATGCTTATATTGAGAGCATAGTGTATATTGGTATTCAGGTTTGCAAACTGTCACCAAAAAATTGCTTTAAAATATTGAATTATAATATATTTTTATGTTTCCCTCCCTCCCCTGTTTTTCAGCCAGGCTAGTTGACCAACATTTCATCAAGGATTTAACGATTTAATGTTATTTTATATAAGACTGTAATTATAAATCCACCAGAAATTCTGGATTTTCAGACAAAAGAAATACATAAGCTCAAAAGCAATGCAAGCAAGAATGAAGATAAGTCTATGCACAGAGCTGACAAAAAAGGTGAAGATGGAGCTTGTTACAGTTCTATCACCCTAGGTAAAACTGATAAGCAATGAGACTCAGCTATCATGAATACTGTCTGGAAAAATGACAAGTACGGTGAATCCAGATTCCCTATGATGAAGACAGTGACTGCAGTACAGAGGATGATTGGATGATGGCGATATTGTAGAGCTATGTCTGGATCAGCTGAGGCAGGTCTGAGGTAACAGGAATGGCATGAAGTATCATTCTGCCAGATAGCACACTTCAGGACCAAGGTAAAGGATTTCTGACACAAGGTCGTCAGAGAAAAGAGGGTGTAATGTTTTAGCTTGTCCTGGTTTCAGCTGGGATAGAGTTAAGTGTCTTCCTAGTAGCTGGTACAGTGCTGTGTTTTGAGTTCA
>JANZLQ010000095.1:28564085-28581749 GCA_026212715.1 Elanus axillaris
AACCGTTCTTATCTCAATCCACAAGTTTTACTTCTTTTCCCGATTTTCTCCCCCATCCCGCTGGGGGGGGGGGGGAAGAGGTGAGCGGCTGCGTGGTGTTTAGTTGCTGGATGGCATTAAACCACATCAGTCCTATAAAGCAGAAACATGAACCCCACTACCATTAGTGGCCATATCAAAGGAAGTATGAACCTAATAAACAGCTGTTGTGTAATTTCTGGTAGAAAGAGAGAAACAATGATCAGCTGTACAAGGCAGAATTTAATAATCTTTAATATTAATTCTAATTTAGTCACTAGTTTTCAAGGATCGGGAATTCAAGCTGAACATGAGCACAAATTACTACTACAAATGGGTTAATTTCTAAGCCTTTCCTGGTAGAAATGTGTATTTGGGAGCAAAGATTACCCTATAAACTCATAAAAGGACAAATATCATAGATGAAGAATATATATAAACACAATACTGGCACAAGTAAACGAGCATATTAATTGATTTTGAATAATTTTAAACTGGGGCTTATTAAAAGATTTTTACCACCTTGAAGAAGCTTTTAAAGAATCCTCCAAGATATAACTTTTTTTTGAAGTATATATAAAGTTTTATTAATTTCGATGAGGTCTGTAGGATATGATGTGGTGACCCAGTCAGTGACTGAGAAGGTATCTTTTATTCCTATATTTTTAAGAAATTAGGCAATAAAAGCTTGATTATATTCAGTGTTCTATTTGTTTTTGCAGCTTTCATCATGTGAAAATCATCAACCAGGTGCACCAAAGTCCTAAGATTTTTTTTTAACTATCATTTTTTCAAATTTGATATAAAATAGGTTGGATTATTTCTGACTTTTTTCTCAGCTTTAATTTGGTTTAGGTCATGCTTTCAAGGTTTTATGTTTATTTGTTTTTGTCACACCTCAGAGGACTGAAAATCCTGGGGTGAGTGTTACTTACAGGAAGAACACAAAAAAGCTTACACAAAAACTTGCAAGAAGTCCATTACCTCTACAGTTAATTTTCATAATAAACAACAATATTTTGGAAATATGGGAGAAGAATTACCATTGTTTGTATTAAAAAAGTATAAGCAACATAGTGTTTCTTCACATTATTTTTAAATGACAATTTTTGAAATATTTATTTTTAATGTTACTATACAGAAGCTTTGAAAACTTTTTTCCAATATTAAATATTTTATTTCCAAAAGGTAATTTTTCCTCATTTTCTCATCCATTTCTATATTACTCATTTATTGTATGTATTTTTTGCTTGCATAAGTTTCATGACTTCATAAAAAATGCAGAAACAAATGGATGGCCCCACTCCTTCTATAATTATATTTATCTAGAAGTGCAAAATTATTGTAACTGCTTCCTGACCAGCAGCCTTTTTACATTCTACTGATCCTTTTGTCTTCCGGCCTTTCCATTTTCTCACACTTGTTCCTCTTGTATCAACCTTGATCCCTTCTATTCCTGTCTTTGGCCATTCCACTAAACATCTCATAATAAGCTTTGTAAATTCCCACCATCCCTTAAAGCATCCCATAAAAAGTTTTACAGATTCCCATCCAACATCCCATGGTAAGTTCACTTTTTCCAATAATAATTTTATTTTTCCACTCTTAGCAGCTGCAAAGATCTGTCTGACCCCCTCCAAGATGCTGAGAGGTCCCTTCCACTAGTGATCAACCAGAGACCTGTGGGAGGCCTCACATCTTCAATATAATCCCCATCATCCTCCTGTTAGTTAGAGTTTGTGCATCTAAATGTCATTTATTCCCTTCTTTGACTCTTGTCTCTCTTTTAATACTGGAGAGCAGCTAAACAGATATCCTCAGAAACCAGATGTCCTTGCATTCCAAGTATGTGAATGTCCTTTACATTCCACATCTCTTTCACTTTCCTCACATCCTACATAGCCTTAAAAAAAGATAATACATGAGAAATGGCGGGAGAGGGGAGAAAGTAAAGTCCTGGATACTTTCTTGTAGTACTACAGTCTTCAAGTAGGGCCCACAAAAAATGACATCCTGAGGAAATCTGCATTTTGTCACCAGTAATACCTACACCTTCTTTTATTAAGAGGTTGTCCAGAGACCTTTTTAGAATATACTTGTTTTCCTTAACTGTAATTTCTATGAGACTGGAAACGAATCTTGAATTAGGCTGGCGTAATTCTGCAGATCTTTTCTTGCAAAGCTAACTACTTATTTAAGAAGACTTGCACTTAGGAGAACTTAAGAGTTTTCATGATTAGGGTTGCTGTTTGAAAATTCAGCGTAAGCTTATTATGTTACTGCATATCATTATATTTATAGGCATAAGAGAGGACTTTTTATGTCAGTTGTTGTACAATCGGTTAATCTATCCTCATTCACCAAACTAAAGAGAATAATCAGTTTTATAGCTGGCATGTTCAAGATGCAGAAGTAACTTTTGCTTCCATGCAGTGAATCTGTATAAGCAGCAGAAGGGATTCTCACTGTTGGAGAGAGCTGACTATGGAAGTAATCAGCCCTCGTGTTGTATCACCATGGCTTTTCTGGAGAAAAAGACTGTTTGGATTGAGATATGCTACAAGAACAGGGTGCAGCTGAATAAAAATGATGCCATCCAGATGCATGGTAGGTAGCTCCTTTCAAAATGTAGCAACAGTGAAAAAGTATTTAAGGTACCAATTTAAGAAGGAGTTAATTCTAAATATAAGGTCAGTAAGTGACCATACTGTTATATAAATGTATACTGCATAAGACAGACACCACTAACACAGAAATTACGTTAATAAGTTACATGACAGCAACAAAGTTCCTCAATACAAATCTAGCTATAGGGTAAATGAATTAATAATGATCTTAGTCTTCTGAATCTTCATTCGATACTTAGCATCCTAGGCTTTTGTTACCCAGGTTTCCAGTTCCCAGTCTCCATTTTCCAATTACTACTGAAGATTCTTTTTTTTTTATTTATTTATTTTCAAGTAATGTATTTTTTGTAAATGTGTTTCACCTTTTGTTTAAGCACATAATGTCTTCATGTGTTTAGTTTTTTTCCCTGCGCATAGCTAAATATATATTTCAGATGAATTTACACAGGAAGTATCAGCTGAAAAGCTTTGAAAAGTATTAAGGTAATATGATCATTACTAACCATTTTTGTGAACTACTTTAGGACACTTCATTTAAGTAAACAGGTATCTTCTCTTTTTTTCTTATTTTAAAGCAAGTGCAAGCTGAAATAGGACATGTGAAGGGTTGTTTAGAATTTGCCTCTATAGCTGCTGACACAAAAGAACAAAATGCTGACATAAATAATACCAAGAGTCTGATATTTGACTGAACTTAGTCTCTGAGTACATTCTTTTCTAAGGAGAGACCAGTTAATCATTGCATACAGTATTTCCATTTCAACATGGATTGAGTGAAGGTGTCAGTTTTTTTTCTCTGAAGTTGATCATTTTTACAGGCTTACATTAGCACACAGTTAAATTACTGCAGGGAAACCCTTTCTTTTCATGTTAAAAATCAGAGGCCCTGACTTACAAGGTTCATTGTCTTAAGTAAACTCTGACATCTGAATGCTTCTGTTTTAAGACCACTGGGATGTCCACAGTTGTTCTGTAAAACATTTAGTTTGATCCCCATCAGTAACTCAGAAGCCTGTCAGTACTGCCAGCCCTACAGGTAGATTAGGTCCTTTGAATAAGTTCTTCAAAAACAGATGTTTAAGATACCCAAACTGTTTTTTACATATCTGAAGTCTGTGACTCAAAACTTGGAAATTCTGCCTGTAGATCAAAATCTGAAATCTTCCCAGACTCTTTACACTTCTTCAGTGCATTCTCCTAATTCTGAGGAGTATCCTGGTAAAAAACAAACAAAACCAACAACATCAACAAAAAAGCAACTCTTGTTTCAAACACAGTATTTTCTTCTAAAGAAAATATGTCCACAAACTCTCTCACATGGAACAATTTTAATATTTATTCCAATTCAGAAAAAAAACCTCACTTTTTTGAAATTTGATTTTTCACTGAAATGCAGAGAGAATGCACTGAAATCAAAGTGCTCCAAGTGAAAAAGAAACTAGGAAGGAATGAGTAGTGACACACCTTAAGAACAGGTGAAATAAAGATATTTAAAAAGCTCTTTGTCTTCCAGCCTTAAGTATAACAAGGAGATCTATTCCACCATCCAAAAAACAGGTGTTGTGTTAGGTCAATCATTATCATGTATATGGAGTAGAATAAATATGTATGAATTTGAACATAAATTGCTTAGTAGCATTTGTAAATTAGTTTCAGTTGGGATCTTTAATCTTTTGCATATTGAATATTTTCTCGGTTGGAAAACTAATAATTTGTTTTTTTTCTCATTTCTAATCTTTATTCATAAAGGAAGGTGTCATTCAGCTTAAGAAAAGAGTGGCAGAATTGGGCAATACAATAAAAATATTATCATTCTACTTGATACTACAATCTCATCATTTATACTTATACTGTTCATTTTTCAGACCATAATTTCAGCAACTTACATTGAAGAATTATATCTGAAAGCATCACCAAGCTTTAGGAGAGATTCTTTGCTACTTACAATCATTACCTTGCAGCTAATGGAGCACAATGCCAAAGCACATTAAATAGATTATTTCCAGTGAATCCTTCCTGTAAAACTTTTTTTTTCGTAAAGAAGGGTCAAACACTGAATTTCAACATAAATTATATTTTACTTTCAGATAATAGTCATGAGTGAGGAGTTGGGAGGGGAATACAGATTGTGTATTATATACACAAAATGCCATTAGTGCTTGTTGTTTTGTTGGGCTAATACTTTGTATAGAATTTCTGAGAACCGAGTCCTTCAAAATTAAATGCTAGTGTTACATACAAAAAAGATGGATTAAAGTTCAAGGATGTTTATCATCAATGTACTATTCAAAACCTAGGGATATTGTTCTCTTTCTTTTTAATAATTATGCATTGTTCCAGCATTATTTTTTAAAATCTGAAAATCCAGTACAGAAGAATAAAACTGTTGACAAGAGATAATTAATTCAGGGAAGTGCATACTGAAACTCATTAAAAGGCAACAGATTGATGACATCTGTTAAAGTGTTAAATATAAAACCCCAAAGCAATACTATTGGTCTTTGATCCTTTTTTTCCCAGCCAAATGCAACAGATTTTTTATAGACCTTTAAAGTCAATTTTTTCACATTCAGATTAGTAGGAAGTAGACTAAAATGTCCTGGTGTTTGTTCATAAATATGATATACTTGACTTCTTTATCAACATGAAGAAGATAAAGTAATAACATAACATGTTAAAAGTATAAATAAAGACTCCTGTTGAGCTTAAAAATAGTCATTCGAAGTCAAAAATTAAGCTGCATGGAAAGTAGGGTCTCTAAGGACCTGAGCTCAAATTAATGAATTTAACAGTAGAATTGCAAATGACATTACTACACATTAAGTATGACCTTTTGTCATAAATGTTTAAGTATGACATGTAAGTATAATCCTTACAGAACTTTGAAACACAAATCTTAATATTTTTCCACTACAAATCCTTTAAGAATGCGACTACACTCTCTTCCACAACAACCTTATAGAGAAACTGATGATGTATGGGCTAGATAAATGGGCAATGTGGTAGGCTGAAAACCATATGAGCTGCCAGTCACAAAAAGTTGTCATAAATGACAAGAAGTTCAGCTGGAGGCCAGTTCCTGGTGGTCATTCCTGGGATAAAACTCGTCAACACCTTTATTACTGAACTCAATGACGGTGCGGAATGCACCTTCAGCCAGTTTATAGATGATACAAAACTAGGAGGAGCAGCTGTTACACAATATGCGTGTGCTGCCATTCAGAGAAACCTGGCCAGGTTGGAGAAATGGGACAACATGAACTTCATTAAATTCATCAGAGGTAAATGCAAAGTCTTGCACCCAGGCAGAAATAACTCCAGGCACTGGTACAGGTTGGTGAACGCATGGCTGCAAAACAGCCTTGCAGAGGAGGACCTGGGGGTCCTGGTGGACAGGAAGCTGAACAGCAGTTGAACAGCAGGTTGTGGGGGTGATCTTTCCCGTCTGCTCAGTACTGGCAAGACACCTATGGAATGCTGAGCTCAATAGTACGTGAGAGAGATGGACTTAATGGAGCAAATTCATCAAAAAGATGAATAAGGGACTGGAGCATCTTTCCTATGAGCAGAGGCTGAGAGATCTGGGACTGTTCAGCCTGGAGAAGAGAAGGCTCATAGAAATCTTACCAGTCTGTATAAACACTTGACAGGAAGAGGGGCGATGGAGCCATGCTTGTCACTGTTTGCCAGCCACAGGAGAAGAGGCAATGGGCACAAACTGAAAGTCAGAAATTTCACCTGAACATAAGAAAACCTACTGTTAGGGTGGTCAAATACTGGAACAGTGTTTGAATATCTCCAATCTGTGGAGATATTAACAATCTGACTCGCCACTATCTTGACAACCTGCTCTAGGTGACCCTGCCTGAGCACTGGGGTTGGACTAGATATGCCCTCCAACCTCAACTATTCTGACAATCTATGATTCTTTTTCATCTACCCAGAAATTACTATAATGTAGCACTCTATGAAGTGTAGTGTACATTGGTAGTATATATACATTTAATAGAGAATTCCCTGTATGGCTTATTACATCTAACTAATTTTGCTCTTTCCATATTGTTTGATCCATGCAATATTAATATATTTAAGTTACTTTAAGAATAAAAAAAATCAAGGGAAAGTGATATTTTGAGGACTTACATTCCTTAAATCCTTAAGATTTTGGAGACTGTAAGAGAAAAATTAGTTGGAGAGTAAAGAACTGGGTTGTGGGAATGGCCATAAACAGCCTATGTAAAATAGTAGGGAATCTCCCATGGCCACTGCGACATGTTCAAACCATAATAATGTATATCCAAGTTAAGTAGTAGGAAACACTTTCTCTTAGGAAGGATATAAAACACTAGAACAGAGTACAGTTTGAGTAAAGTCCACAGAACCCCCCCAGTGAAATTGTTTTGTATGAACAATGGTGCTTGTGGAAGTTTTATGTATTTCAAGTACCTGAAAGGCTTTTTCAGCTCTTTTGTGCGCTGGTAATTTTTCTGGTTGGCTATGATTGTTTACACATAAGAGCAAGAATACAGCAAATTATATAATAGCCTGTCCCTGGATTATTTTTTTTCAGTATAGCACATATAAGGAAATTAACTGCATGTCATGTAAGTAAAAACCTCCTTCACACAACCACACCCACACCAAGTCATCGCCTACCAGTGCACAACACACTAAAACCCACAACATAGCACATGGGCAGGAGGCTCTCAAGAAGCTATGTGCCCACCTTTGCCTTCCAGTGTCCATGGCTGCCCTGGAAGTAACTGGTAAGACCTCTGGCAGCATGAAATCCTTTCCCTTTATAAAATTATTTATGATATCCTACATTCTGGTCTCCATATAGGTTGTACCATTAAAGGCATTCTATTCAAACACTAGGGCATCTTAACAATTTATTAAATTGTTGAGGAGAAAGAGGCTTCCATGGATTTTTTTCTGCAATATATATTAAGAACTGCTTTTTGATGATAGGGAACACTGCATAGGAAAATACAACAGTCCAGCATGACTTCATAATGCTGTTAGTCTTTCTACAGATTTCTTGGAGAGACAATGGAAATACATTTGGAGGTATTCCTAAAGAGAAAGAAAGAGAGAGAAAAGGAACAAAAGAAGATATTAGAGACATTTTCTGATGCAGGGAGATCAGAAGACATTCAGTCTTGTCTCATTAAATTGCAGAAATCTGCATGTGTTTAACAACCATCAAAACCAAAAAATAAGATAGCAAATGTCTGGAGTCACAGATTGGTACTTTGTTTTATCTTAAGTTTATATCTTTTCATTCACATCTAGATCTTTGGTTCCAGAAGATGTTGAACCACATTTGGCATCAACACAGATCCATTGCCAGAAAGAGGGAAATGAAACCATGTGTCACCTTTCTAATACTGGCAAAAAATAAAATGTATATAAATATGCAAACATATGACTGCTCTGCCATAGGGATCTGTTGATTAAGTTAAACCTCTCTTATCAGCAATAACACTGTGATGTGGCAGACAGTGCAGACAATTTTGCAATACTACATAAAATATATTATTTAATTTGATAGTGTCTAGATTATGCTTTAAATAATCTTAATAATTAGTTTCCTACTAACATTTAGTAAGAAGTTATTTTTGTCTGGTTTTATTCATGAAAGTATTCAATGTTAAAATTTTATTGAATATAAGTCCATATAGCACTTAAATTGCAAAGATAAAACCTGGATTTCATGCAGCTCTGTAGTTCAGCCAATACAATGTGGCTATCACTAGTAACAGGCTTTGGACGCTACCAAATTTAGAGACTCAAGACCCAGGCTGCTCAGGTTTTCTCTGAATTTACCTTGGCCTTCCTGGTACTCTGTTTTGGCTTGTTGAGCTGTAACAATAGTGTTTCTAAATACCAGGTGATTATGCCCAATCTGGTTTACTTCATCTTTGTATGCCATAAACACAATTTTTTAGATAGACGAGAGTGACCAGGAGTCATTGCATGCTGAACACTGTATTTATTGTCTCAGCCAGCATATGGCAGTTTGAAAGAAAAAGAAGACAAACAGTTCCAGGAAGCAGTAATCTTGCTTCCTAGTCATAGGAATTTGAGAATCACAAATTTTAACAGTTATGTGATTAGTACTAATATATGTCTCTGATAAAGAACAACTTCACCTTTGTAATGTAGAATATCATGTAAAAATGACAATGAAGTTGGGTTTTGTATTTAATTGTTTTCCATATTAACTTGACTTCTATCTCAGTGCATGGGGATTTAGTTACCTTATAATGTCATTGTCTGTATTTGCTTTGGAGAAAACGTCATTATTCACAAGAGTACTAAAAGACTTCTCTGGCTACTATTGTCTTTGCATGTCATTCAATGTTGTACCATTTTTTATATTCTAAGAAATGGCAAAAAAGTGTCTTTTTTTTAGAATTTGAAGTTTCACATATCATGCCTCATTTCTTTCTTAATCTCTCTGAAAACTAAATAAAACTATTGCTTTTTCCTCACATAAATGAGAAGGTTTCCATGCTTTCAGGATAATTTTTCTTTTCCTTAAAATCATAGCCCCTGAGGTGATGTGAGTCTCTTCATTTACTACAACAACTACAGCATTGCTAAATACCTTGGAATTGTTAAACAATCCAACGGGCTTGCTTTTCTGCATTTGTATGGTATTTTAATCTAAGGAACATTCACAGTTTCTGGATTGCATTCTGGTACTGACCTACAGGCATTTTCTGTTTAAAGTTGCATTTGTTAAGATTTGTTTTCAGACAAAAAGTATAGGCATGTAGCTACACTGATATGAATATTGCTGTTTATTCATCAGGTCCTAATAGATGCTATAGTATAGCATATTATAGCATGCCAGTCTGCTGACTGTTCACAGATTAGTGACTGTACAGGAGTTACAGAGTGGTGTTTCTCAGGGGTTGGTATTGGGACCAGCACTGTTTAACATCTTTGTCAGCGACATGCACAGTGGGATATGGACAGCAAGTTTACTCATGACACCAAGCTGTGTGGTGTGGTCAATATGCTGGAGGGAAGGGATGCCATCCAGAAGGAACATGACAAAGGGCACACCTTCTCTCCCTCCTTCCTCACTGACCTTAGTATCTGCAGAGGGGTTCCTCTCACATTCCAATCTCTTCCCCCACTGCATGTTCCCCTTCTTAAATCTGTTCTCTCAGAGGTGCTACCACTGTCTCTGATGGGCTTAGCCGTGGCCAGAGGTGGGTCCAGCTTAGAGCTGGGCAAGCTTCTAGGTGCTTCTCACAGGAGCCAACCCTATAGCCCCTCCCCACTACCAAAACCCCACCACAAAAACCCAGTACACACTGATGTCTGGAGACAGTGATAATTTAATCAAAAGCTACATGGGGTTTAAATCCTAGGCTTTTGTTTATGGATAACACACACTATGCTCAACAGTCAACTGTGCATTTCTTCTTAGCTTCAGCTAAGGTTTAAATCCATTAAAATATATGGATTCAGATGATATTCCAATAACACAGAGGACACACACAGTTATACAATGTGCCATATTGCTCTGCAAAAAATTTCATGTTCTGCTATTTTGATAAAGGTAAATATCACTGCTCTTTTCCAGAGGCCTACTTGCCTGGGAAGGTACTAGAGATTATTAAGAAAAACTGCATGTGCCCACTGTAAATAAAAGAAAGTGTGTTTCCACTGGAGATCTTAAAGCTGCAATCATCTAACTCTAACATAAATTTTAATGCTACTCTAAAAATTCACATAGCAGAAAAAGAACGTCTCAGTCAACATTTGCTCATCTCGTGTCAAAATTGGCAATTTTTGAGATAGAATGGGGAGAAATAATCCATAAAGTTCCATCATTATTAGTTATCATGTGTTGTCAGAAACTGTCACATTATGATTTACATAATGGTAATGGAATGCCATCATTGATACCACGGTATCTAATAACATTACAGAATAGTGCTATTAGTAAATTGCAAAATCTTGCCATCAAACATCAAAATGACAATTTTAATAGTAACATCAGAATTTTAATGCTCTAAAATTAGTCTTCTTTCCAACAGTTTTCAGTGTGCTGTCTTATCAAGGAAATCACACTGCAATTAGCTTTCACTATGACTTGCGCAATGTCACAGTGCAAACATTATCTTACCCTTCGTGCTTATGATGCAACGTGCAATGCATTGATACTTGCTTTAAGCTTTAATTCACTTTTTTTTTTTCTTCCTGTCAATGAAGGCAGTCCTCTACTTACTGAGGAAGCAAATTACTTTTCCATTATAATGTAATGATGCAGGAGAATGGTATTTTCTAACAATAGAAAATAATATGTAGCTGTCTTTCTGAGCAAGAAAACACTTTACAACTATTTAAAAAAAAAAGGAATTGAGAGGAACTATGCTATAAAGCAGAATAAAATTAGCATGCACTGGTTATCATGAAAATAACAAATTAATGCTAGAAAGAAATTTGCTGCTAAGGCTCCTGTTTCTGTTGCCTTTCTCCAGTCAGGTTTAGTCACTAGAATTATGCCCACCTTTGGGAAGTAGTAGAGATGGCTGGTGATGACTTTGTTCAGGGTAGTAGTCTGATGTTTATAATTCATTCAGCCTGAGAGTCACTGCCTGTTCTTTCCAAACTTCTGCTTAAATGGATGATTTCAGAAATATTTAAACATATACATTGAGCTAAAAACTGCTAAAGGTCATGTTTAAAGACAGACAGGATTGCAAGTTAAAGTGGAAGGAAATAAATTTTCCTCAAGCAAAGCTACTGTGTTTTGTTAAGATTTAAAAAACTTTGCCACTTGGTCAAAAATATGTACGAGAAATGCTTTCTTGTCCTAAAAAGGTAAAAGTTATCTTAAAGTTCCTATTCATTAGTAAAAATCTTTCCAAAAGGTTTCTAAAAAAGAGATGAAGACCAGTTTCTGTATTTCTAGTAGCTTGACACTTCCACATTCACATTAAGATACAAGATACAAGTCTCTTTTATTTCTTCTGCCTGTAATTAATTATTTATACATCTTGGAACAGTGACTGAAAGCAACTCAGCTGAGAACAGAAATAACATGGCACTAGGGCAAAGTCAGTATTCAAAACTAGATTTCCCACATCACAGGTAAATGTCCTTTCTTGCCACCAACTGTCCCTCTACCTTTCGAAGTCATTCTCTCCTTCTCTGTCTCTCTCTATTTTTGAAGCTGAACCTAGTAATTTGAATGCCTAGAATTTTGAAAATCCACTTCATTACCAGACACAATATATTTTTTTTAAAAAGGAGCAATTTTCCACTTGAGAGAAACATATGCCTTCATAATTTTTTATATCCATACATACTTTTTGCTTAGTCTTAATGTCCCATATTGTCACCTTTCACATTGATGTGTTCTGCATTACTAAGGGGTAGAAAAAAATTCCAACAATTAAAACTGACTTCAGAGGTATACTCTGGTTTTAACACTTTTTTTTCACACGGCATCAACCTTGAGCTAAATGAATGTCAGTCATAACCCATCATGCTGCAAGTGACAATGACCTCTGTCCTACCATAAGTTTTACGTAGCAGCCTGTCCCATTAGAGAACCAGTTCAGAAATAGGTGAACTGGGGACCCTTATGCTGGGGTGTGGCTTTCCAGCCACAGCTGAATCATTAACATAGTATCTTTTATACCCATACCTGGCAAAGACTGGTCTTATCAGGTGGCACAGCAAGAAATTATTTTTGTTTATTAGCACATTTTTTCTAGCTTCTGAGAAAAATATATGGAAACTTAAAAAAAACCCAACAACCAAACACAAAACCAAACCACCAAATCAAAACTATCCCTAAATCCAAAATACTTCTCTCATCAATAATACAATTTGTTCAGTAATAAGATGACTTTCTGATGTGAGACTATCCCTGAAGAGGTTAATTTTAAAAGGTGTTTTCCCATCTGCATTTGATTAGTAGGCATAAGACAGAGTTCACAAACAGTCTGACTACACAGTGATCAAGAAGATATTTCCACATCAGGTGTCAGAAAGATTTCTATGTGTTTTACACCACCATCTCTTTGCAATTATAATAAAAGTACAGCAGTTTTCTCTTGCAGTGAACCATTTGTAGCAATGCTACCAAACTATTCAAAGCAGCAGATGCAATAAAGTATGCTTTTTTCCTCCTTAGAAAAAGTGTGAAATCTTCTCTACAACTTAAGCATTATAAGCACAGGAAGTGCATTTAATTGTAAAAGAAATCTAAATATGCAAGGCTAATGGAAAATCATTGTTAGTGCTAGCTTGAGGTAATTTTACTCTGTTGTGGCACCATTAACAATCATGTTACTGTGATTAATGCAAAAAAATGACATGGATCTAAGCCTGAACTGACTGACAATAGTCAATTGAACAAAACATTGAAATAAAAAAAAATATTTCCTTGTGTATAATGCTGAATCTGTATTTTAGAAACATAAATTTGGAAAATTACAACTTGTCTACACACAAAAGCATGATTTAGTGAATTTATAGAATTTAGTTTAACTGCAATAAACTCACTATTGCATAACAATTTATGACATTTAGTTAAGTATAGTCAGGTGTATAAATATAAAATGGAAAACACTAGACTAGGATGAAGTTTTACAGAATAAAAAGCACAAGGAATCCCAAAAGATCATAAGACACATACAAGATGTATGTGTTTGCCTTCTATTAATTCTACTAGGCTTTTGTCTTAGGAAAACTAAATTTATTAAAGTCATAATAGTTCCCACTTACCCCCCCTTCGTCTCCTTGTGTATACACTCCATATGGCAATATTACTGAATGCATAAGATTATACTAAAAAGGAGCATGGATTTTTTTGAGAATAAGAAAACCAATCAAAAACATATTTGTTGGCTAATGGAATAGAAATTTCTAGTCTAACATGCAGTCTTACATGAACACAGTTATGTGCCATTTGGAAGATCTTTTATGGTATGTATAATACTTCAATATCTTGCTTTTCTGGCACATTTCATCCACATGATTTACAAAATAATGAAATAGTTGCAAAAGAGATAATTTACAATTTCGTTACGATGTTTAGTACATTAAATATTCATTACCTCTCCCCTGCCCCTGAAAAAATGAAATTAAATGAACTTGTTCGTACCAAATTCTCACCTTGCATAAAATATCATTAGAGTTCAGGAAGCAACAGTGACTATACCACATAAAATAATCTAAGAAATATACATTGATACACTTGCTGTCACTTCTGGTCCATAAAATATGAATCCACTTTGTGCTCATGAGCTAATAAAAGCAGTGAGGACTTTGGAACCACTACTTTTTTTATCCTTATTACTTAATAGACTTTCTACATATATATTCCCCTTCAGCAGGCAAAGTACATTTCAGCTCTAAACTCTCATGCTTTGGGATCATGTACTTCTTCATTATATCTTTAAAGCCCTTTATGCTATTTCTAATGCTAAATGCACAATGAGCATTCAATTCTATGTCTTTTCACCAAGCGCCCTCTCTCTCCTCTTTCAAATAATTCATTAAACCCCCATCTTCCAGGAATCCTTCCTACTTTGTTTTTTCTAATCATTAATCTCTTCATGTTTTCACTACTTTAAATCCTGTTCAAATCCCCATTCCCCCCCTATCATTAGGTGAAGCAGACTGCTTCTTGTAGCTTTGATTAAGGATAAAATGTAAATCCCTCACTATGAAGAGACTTTGTTTAAACAACCAGGAGGAAAAAAAAAGAGGTAGCTTTTCTCTTAAACTGCAAAGTGAATATATTTGGTCAGAGTTCAGATAGACAGAAGGATGCTTGCTGATGGCTTTCTCAACTGTGGCTTCATGGGGGAATTATTTATTCCTAGTATAATATTTATTATCTATCAAACTATGAGTGATTTGGCATTGTAAATTCTTCAAGAATCTCTTAGAAGTGCATTGACTGGAGTAGAAAATTGTTCTACTTCCTTGTTATACGGCCATATGTTTTTCAATGTATGTGCCTGTCATTACAGTCAAAATTTTTTACAATTCAGAATTTTGTTACAAGCAAAATGGTACAAATTTTATTTGTAGAGCTAAAAATTATTATTAGTCCAATTAGTGTTTAGACTGTCTAAACAAAATTCAGCAGCTTTTATTTGCAGTTCAATTACAATACTGTATATTAGTTATTAGTACAGTTAGAGTTGATATGTAAAAACTTCCTGGCATCTTCCTCTTTTTTCTGGTGTTACTTTCACCCTTCCAGTGGTCCTCAGAGCCCAAGTGCCACCACTTCCATCTTCCTCTAGGAGAATGCAGTGGGACAGGACATGGAAGTTACATGCAATCAGAGTACCAAGCTCTTCTCTGGGAGGAAATACGATGCTGCTAGTGGTGTTTTCTTCCTCCTCAGCCATGGCTATGCTTGGATTTAGACATTTCATTTACACATTCTGCTTCTTTTTCATTAACTTGCAGCTAAAGTTTGAAATTTGCAAAGTAGTCTTCCCCAGCCAAATTAACACAGAGGGCTATTATTTGTTACCCAGTGACAACCTAGTTTTGGCTGACTTTTATTGTATGTGGTATTGGCAGAGCTGAAATAACACTGGTTAGGCAATAGCCACTTGACCATATGCAAATGTTACCATAAGCTGAAAAATACTAAAACCAACTCACTTGAAGGCAAGCCCAGACAAATCCAACATCTGCACTGTCAGATCAATACAAAACCTGTGACATCTTGTTAGTCAGAGAAAAATCAGAATCACCAGGCTATCTCCTATTCATTTTTCATTCTTATGGGGATGGAAAAAAGAGGATTTATATACATGTTCACAACTTCCATTCTTGACAATAGCAATGGGACACCTGAATTTGGATCTGTCTATTCTGCACTTGTACGTGATCCTGTGATATCTAGGACACATCTTCCCAACCACATATGAGGGATACAGTAACTTTCTTACTGTGTGTCTGATTTCTTTCGCAAGATTCTCCTTTCCACAGAAATTCAAGACAGGGAGAGATAGACTTTGCATTGTAACGACTTAGCATTTAGCAGGTGAGGAGTTCAAGTGAATATGGTCCTGCTCCACTGCAGTCCTGTTCCTTGACAAGCTGAAATCTGTGGCATCGACTAAAGTCCGTGTCCCTCACACCTTAATGTATCACTGAGCCAGACGTAAGGCCATGAAGTCCAACAGTGAACTGGAAGAAAATATTTAAATAAAAGGTTTAATAAGCTGGGCATTATTAAACTAATTTATGGAAAAGAGGCAGGAAAAATGGGAAGGATTACAGTAATATCTCAAATACTATGAATGTAAAATGACAAATATCATTAATTTTTAACCCAGACTGGGAATTAATGTCATCCCCTTCACACTGAAAAATAGTATTACTTCTTCCACTACATATTATTTTTGCTTCTTCCTTCATGCTAATCTCATTTGAATAATCTTGTTCACCTGCAGCCCTCTTCTTTTTTGTTTTAATCTCCTCAATGCAGGGTATTAGCAATCTCTCCCCACTTTTGGTGATTTAATCACTCTGAACTATCTTTTATGACAAGTTCAACAATGATGATATTGTTTGCATATTTGATAGTTTTGATGTTTTACTAATGCTAAATATTGGTCAAAATATATTTTTTTAACATACTTCAGTCTGTTATACAGGACAACCTTCAATATTCATGGCACTGCATTTTAAATTATTTCCATACCCGTAGGTATATCCACAAATAATTACTAAACTGCTGTCAGTGGCAAGATGCAAAGCACATATTGTTGACAATAGCTACATAATTTGCAAGTTTTCACTTTAGAAACTCCTTAAGATTCTCTTAGCATTTTATACTACATAGGAAACATTTACTATAATTCATTTCCTGGGGTTTTCCTTCTAAAATTTCCTACCTTGCATTTTGCCCCAAGAAATCACAAAGTCCATGTATTTAGTAATGTTTCCAGTCTGTCCTAGCCACGACTGAACATCACTGAAATTACAGCTGTATTTCTTATAATGCTTCCTGTTAACTTCTCTCCTTTATCTGGTTTTGTACCACTTAAATTTTATGACTGTTAAGTTCTTTTTACCAGCGTATTAAGAAAGAGAAAATTACTCTGTTTATGACCCTAGGATCTATGATATTCCATTAGTGACCTCCATCTTTATCAAATTGCTTCAAATGCTGAATATTGCAAAGCTTCAGTATATAACATAGTAAGTTTTAGAAGCCTTTTTCACCACTGAAGCTTCTTAAGTAGCTCTATACAGAAATCAGTGGTGGGGTTCGTTGGGGCACCGGCTCTGCTCCGACTCATTACTCTGTCTGCTCCAGAGCAGAGCTACTCTTGAGGTCAATGGAGGGACCCAGGAATCTCCCAAGTGTGGTTCGCTTTGTGTCACTCTCCTAAATCTGAACCCTATGCAATGTCAAATAGCTTTAAATAAGTAAATTTGATATTAAACACTAAACCTCCTCATGTGAAATTTCTAATGAACCCTTCAGAGAGTATTGGACTCTGATAATCACAGGTCCTCACACCTGGTACCATTTTGCTCTTTTCATTCTTTCCTTTTACAGTACCTCACCAGAACTGGCCTGGCTGCTCAACCTTCTTCAAACTTCTCCTATCTTCAGTCTCTCAAGATGTCTGTTTTGAAATAATGATTTATACAAATTCTTGGCAACAACATCCTGACCTATATTATGGTCTATTAAATTCATACTCATTATTTTTATTTCTTAATTCTTCTTCTAGGATAATGTTTTTTATTACTGATAATCATAGGGGAAACATCAAGCAGCACAAACCAAGTATTAGCATCATTGTATCTTGCCATCATCTGAAGACAAAACCTTTTCCTGGCAACTGCCAATCTTTCACAGTTCCATTCATTGTTGAAAGATAAATTTAACTGTTCATCTTTTTCAACTTTCAACCTTTACTGTCATGTACATTTGAATTTTTCAGCACACTTTTCACATCATTATAGAAACATAAAATAAACTTCATCAGGAGCTCAT
>JANZLQ010000095.1:28603410-28643044 GCA_026212715.1 Elanus axillaris
TACAGCTCCCTGAGGAGGGGAAGTGGAGAGGGAGGTGCTGAGCTCTTCTCCCTGGGATCCAGGGACAGGATGCATGGGAATGGTTCAAAGTTGCACCAGGGGAGGTTTAGACTGGACATTAGGAAGATTTTTTTTACCGACAGGTTGGCCAAACCCTGGAACAGGCTTCCTAGAGAGGTGGTCAATGCCCCGAGCCTGTCAAAGTTTAAGAGGCATTTGGACAATTACTTTAATAGCATGCTTTAACTTCTGCTCAGCCCTGAAGTGGCCAGGCAGTTGGACTAGATGATCATTGTAGGTCCCTTCCAAATGAAATTATTCTATTCTATTCTATTCTATTCTATTCTATTCTATTCTATTCTATTCTATTCTATTCTATCCTATTGTAAAACCTGTTTCTGTCATGTTGCTTATGATTGGTAAGATACCCCAAATGATCAGCCTTACTCAATAGTAGCTATAGGTCAGGATCTGCTCTAATCCTAAAAATTACAATCAGGGGATTGACTAAAAGAAAAAAAAAAAAAAGAGAGATAAAAGCAAACAGCAACTCATGGCAGTTTATGAATAGTCTCAGGAGATGCATATTTTAATATCAGTAAATGCTATCTTTTCACTGAATGTGGATAATTAATTCTGTGGATTACCAAACAATCACCCTTTTTTATTCAATTTGCTTTAAGACATATTGTATGATATTTCAAAGGGTTTAAGTAAAAAGAAGTTGACTGCAAATAATTGACATAATACGCAATGATACTGCTTTTTTAAAAATACTTTTAAAAATATATTTTGTTTCACAGTTAAGCCTACAACAAACCACAGACGATGACTTTTATAAAACAAAACAAAACAAAGCACTGGGTTTTAACTGACTGTAAGATGCCACCATTGACGACTACTTTAATAATGTAAAATGGAATTTAAAATCAACATAAATGCAATGAAAGATGCTTTGTGGTGGAAAGGGGATTCACTGTCAATGAGAATACAGCATTTAAATATATTTTTCAAAATAAATATTTAAAAAATTATATATTACCTGATGTGAGATTATTTTGGTTTCTCTCTTTTGAGTTTCTCCAGAGCACTGAGGTTTGTTAGTGACACTTAACCCCCTGAAGAGTAGGTAATAAAGTGTACGGTACATGATAAAACACAGATACTGAAAGAAGATAATGTGTAGAATCATATGTCTCAGTGGGCATGGTCCCATTACTTATTAAAGTAAACTTTACTCAAAAAGTCATGTCGGTACTCAGGGTGCTTAGATGTCTATCTTTAAACAGAAAATGTTTTGAAATCTGTAACCAATTAAATAATTAGCATATTCCTAACATACACAGCCAAGGATGGTATCTATGGAAGAGGTACTGTCCCTTATTATTAAATAGGATTCTTTACTAAAAATAACAGCAACTTCTAGTATCCCTTTTAACTCGTTTCATCGTTCATGGCCATTTGAGATAGGCACTGGAAGTTCTATATCCTCGACTGAAAAGAAAGAAGGGCATGAGCTCCTCAGATATTTTATTTAAAATGAAGAAGAGGAATACATAGAAATTCCAAATGTGTACACGATGTAAATGAAGCACTTTCATGTTCACACAGGCAGAACTAAAACAAAAAAGAATCCCTGCAGCAATAAATTCTCTGTCCTCTCATGCTAAATCTTAAAAGAGTCAGTCTTAGAGAAGCAAATTCACCAAAAAAAATTCTCAGCTGTCCAGCTGTGTTCTTTTTTCATAGAGCTGATAAAAATCCTCAGATGGAATAGAAAGCAGTAGTTCTCAGAAAGTAAGGCACTGTTTCTCTACTTTTAGAGCAAAAAACCAATGAGCATATTCCACCTGCTTTCTATTCAACATCTATTGAAGTTTTCTCATGTCATCCAGTGGGGCTTTTATAAAAACAGCGATGGCAATTTTTATATAGTGATTCAATTAAGTTTTGGTCTTGCATTGTTTAAATCACCTGGAGTTTTGCTACACAATATAAAATGAATAAGTTTTTGTTCCTTTAGTGGACTGTGTTTCACCATGAAGAAGATATATACATGCTCAGTTTTCCTGACTTTGAAGAGCCTCTGTATAAAGTTTTTCTGTAAATGAAATTCATGCATTGTGGGAGACTGCTCATCCATTACAGATTGATTTGAGGAGTATGTCACTCATTTATGTTCTGTGGGGTTTAAAATGTGCTTTTTCTTTGTACATTTTTTGACCAAGTTACATGGAATATACATTTTTTTTTACGATTTCTCCTCCCAAATCAGAATGAACAACAAGTCTTTCTTTACTAGCTGAACTTAGTAGCAAACCGTGTGTGAATTATATATGGTATATCCTAGGGGTCCTGCATAATACTTTCTTGACAAACAATGCCTTCTTATAAAGAAAAAAGAAGCTAAATACAAGAATGTGTTCAAATTATTTGAACAGCTAAAATGGCCTTAGAAGCACTTACATCTGCCATAGAAACTGTAAAAGCTGATGCAATAGCTCTGTTCACCAGATTGCCATTAATTCCTGTATGAATTTTAGAAAACAAGCAAAAACAACAACAACAAAATAATCCAACTAGATAATATTGTTCATGGAGAGAGTGCTAAAAATGTGAACTAAATAATATTTACACTAAATGAGGTTTTCTTAGATGAGGTTAAGTCTAGACCTAGTCAAACTTAATTCTAGATCACATTCATCATTTTTTCTATACTGTTGCAGGGCTACAGAATGAGACCTTTACACATTAATAGATGACAGAGCCCCAGTGAAATATAAGAAATGGTCTTTGGGCTGCTTGATAAAGGCAACCTGGCCCACTAAAACAAAAAGCTGGAACAAAACCCCAGCCTCATAGGAACATATGCATGGGACAATAACCAAAAGCCCAGAAGTCCTTTCTAGTAAGATTGCATGCACCAAGAAAAAAAGATATATCCTGATTCTTTTCATTTTAATAATTATTACTTAACATGTCTATTGTCCAGCATAAACTGTAAATACACAGACTGAAGGAAAATGCATGTATAATCTCCTTGACTTTCCTCTCAGAGCTGCAGATCTTAGCATGCGATTTTAGTGTGTGCATGAACCAGGTACAGAAAAAAGAACTTTGAGGTTTGGGGGGGGTGTTTTGTGCTATTATGGGTCTACTTTAATACCTGAAAAACTTTCACAAAAATCTGTGTAACAAACATGAAAGTTATCTAAATGTACCATCTGAGTTCTTTTCAATAAAAAATTGGAACTATTAAAGTCTGCCATTATGTGCTGAAGATGCCAGACTCTTCCTTCTTATTTTATTCTTACTTCTAAACTGGGAGGGAGGGACTGTCTCTCTTTTTTATAATTTTCTGTTGCTGACAGAATATTCACAATTTTTTCTCAATTAACCACCAAATGATTCTGCAATCAGTGGCAAAGTTCAAAACTGTAATAAGTGAGCCTTTTGTAAGTATATTTTTAAATTAATTCACTGTTGTTTGTTCCTAAGCGTTCTATGTTTTGCAAATGTGTAGAAAGCTGGATAGTTTTGGCATATTCTTGAAGATATGATATATCAAATCCATGCAAGCAACCAGTTAAAAGGAAGAAATAGTATGCTTTCCATGCATTTATTTAATTTCAAAAACATTTGTCTATAATAATCAAAATAATTGTATGCATGTCTTTAAAAAATACAGACTGTCCTTCTAAAAACTAAACCTACTGGCACAGGCTGTAGTAACTTATTTACATCAAATAACCTATGACACCAAGGTCAGTCTGTCACTGGGCTTCCTAATGGTTTCCATGTTCCTGTATAGGAAAAGTTTTGGTCTCAACTAAAGAATGGCTTTAACATCATGGCTCAATTGCTTTAATACGTGGTCATATAAGAAAGAACCAGTATATCAATCAGACGTACACACAGATGTGACACTAGAGTCATGAATTACATTATACAGCCTTGGAAAAAGATGAAAAAATTAGATACAAGGAAGCATTTTCCAAAGCATGAAGGATATATTCCTAAACCAATTAGAAATGTCCCCAATCTGTATACGAGTGTTTTAAAAAGGAAATGTTATGGTCAGTGTTAGCAGCTCTGACTAGCATGCAGCTGAGAATGGAAGGCACCAAGAAAAAATGCACTATAGCAGAGAGGGCTTTTTGTTTGACATATAGGAAGAGTTAAAAAAAGAAGAGCGTTTTTCATTCTCTCTGAAGGTCTATGGCCAGGCTAGGATGCATCACCTGGAACTGGCTGAAAATAATCCAGGCTGCATTAAAAATGAAGTAAACAGACAATTATCAGATGTGTTAGTGTAAATTTATATGAAAAATATTCAATGCTTGCTTCCTGAGATATGTTAATAAATGTTGGCTGAACTAAACCATTATTAATGCATATTTCTTGTTTTCTGTACTTTCAGAATACTGCAAAATAATGATAATTCATAACAGTCTGAATAAACCTGCAGCAAAATGCAGATGACATCAAGCTGAGTGGTACAGCTGATAAACTAGAGGGAAGTGATATCATCCAGAGGGACCCTGACAGGACCCCGAGGAGTGGGCCTATGCAAACTTCATTAAGTTCAACAAGCCAAGTGCAAGGTCCTGCACTTGCACAGGGGCAATCCTCAATGTCAATAGAAACTAGGGATGAATGGATTGAGAGCACCTCTGCAGAGAAGGACTTGGGGATACTGGTGCATGAAAAACTGGACATGAGCCAGCAATGTGCACTCACAGCCCAGAAAGCTAACCATATCCTGGGCTGCATCAAAAGAATTGTGGCCAGCAGGTCGAGGGAGGTTGTTCTGCCCCTCTACTCCACTCTCATGAGTCCTTGTGAGTACCGCTCTCTCACCTGAAGTACTGCATCCAGTTCCGGTGTCCCCAGTCATCCACTTTTATGCAACACTTGTATAGCATGCACTATTTTCTCCTCCAGAATCCCAAAGGTACTTTCTGCTTTCACCAAAACCCACACATTTCATTTCATACAGTGTCACAAGCACCAGAAATGAATGGGGAACCACATGAAAGAAGTTTCAGCTATAAGAACGTTTTTTCTATCTTTTTTAATAATTTTGCTTAGGAAATTCTCCACAGCAACCAGCTGGTACTGCCAGTGGCTTAGAAAACTTAAACTGTGTATGTATTCAAATGAGAATTGATAGGGGTAAATATTAAAGGAGTCCAAATGCATTCTTGAGACAGATGCCATTATAAGCAAGCTTAATAAAAATAAAAGCATAATTTGAAAAAAAAAAAGTACTAGCACATTAATAAAAGGAATAGCCTTTGGCAAGGGCAAGGTGTCTGAAACAACTCAATAACAAAATTCATGGGGTGTTTAATGAACCCTGTGTTATTGTGATATAAGGAAAAAAGTACGGAAGTGTTAAATGGAGCTTGCAGCTGTTTTGCAGATTTCTCCAAGCTTCAATTATTAAGTCTGGAAGGATGAGGGGAGGGACAGCTGATGAAAAAAGTTTAAACATTAAATGTAATGTTTTAAAAAAAAAAGTCTGCTGTAAAATATCCATCATCTTGCACTGTGAAGGACTGGTTACTTAACAGCTTGTTTTCTGTGGTTACATTTCAAAAACTTTTTATAAACTGAAAGGAATGCCACCCTTAGGAAAAAGGGATATGCTAGATTACACTTTGTGTGTTACTCGTCACCATAACCCACACTTACCACCATGCTTCCATGGTCTAGATGTGGGGAGTGTCACCACTGAGCACCGCCGTGCCCAGGGAACAGTTTTCTCATCCCCTCTTCAGCCTAACTGTCACAGGCAACCACCTCCTTTTCCCCTTCCCAGTACACACAAGCACACAGAGCAGAAACATGGCTGGCCATACTGGCTGATCAGGACTGTACATTGCTCCTGGGGCATAGGCACACCCTCAGTGTCTTAATTCGTGTCCATGTTCACATCCACAGACTGCTCAGAGCCTGGAGTTGGCCTGAATCCTGTCCAGCATCTGTGGACCTATTAAATAAATAACCCTAACTTGTTACCTATAAATTGTTACCCATAACAAGTTACCCATAACTTTTCATCCAGCCTCCAGGTCCAAATTTGAGTATTTCCAGATTCTGGTTTCCTCCCCCAGACCATCTAATCCAGTCTGAAGTTTGCCAGTGACTCACACACACACAGATTAACAGAGTATAAACTCTCAAGAAAAATTTAAAACTTAAAGTAGCTTTTCCTGTCATTAACCAGATATCCTCATGAACCAGATGTCCTTTCAATCCACATACACTTACATTACAGATCTCCTTAGACAGTGTACATCTCTGTGCTGACAACTTTCAATTACTTCAGCGGTATTATTCTTCCACTGCAGGCTCATCATGTTTAATGCATTACACCTGCTATTCATGAATATTTTACTGTGTCATTTTTATGACTAGTAAACACTGTAAAGAAGAAAGCCCAGAGGAAACCTCTCACAACCTGCAGCTGCAAAAATGCAAACTTCCCCTAACTGCTGTGCCTTTATACCTGTAACTCTACCACAGAGGCAATGTCTGGGTTAATATTTGCAGTTATTCTTAAACCTCTTTGCCCAGATTGCCAGCATATGTACTGTGTGTGCTTGTGGGTTTTTTCCCAGGAAAAAAAAAAAGTCTTTCATTCCTTAAATTCACTACCAGTTGTATTCTTCTACAAATAAAAAGCCACATCATAGGGTAGTAAAAATGGATGCAGTGCCATTGAATTTAACAGAGAGATATTGACTGAGAACTGAGATCTTTGTTGCAAGATTTTCCACTTGTTAGTTTGGAATCATGTTAAAATATCTGTTAGAATACAGTATTTTCATGTTATTCCTCTAAGCTATGGTTTTGGTGTAGCAATACAAAACTGGCTGTCTACTGTGTCTAATCTCCAGTCACTATGAACATTAATCCAATTTTGTTGCATATTTTTCCCATTAATCCCATAATTTTGCATAGAGCACGTTTGTCCGTTTACACGTCCATATGGAATATAAGATTCAGTTTATACAGAGACTTCATTTTGAGATTTGCACTTTACCCAATTTAGCACGAAAGTATTTTCTCCTACCGACAAATGTTAGATTGGAAAGATACATTACACAGTAAAATCAAGGGAAAAATGCCAAATCTGCAGGAATTTTGCAACATGAACATATTTAAAATTGACTTAAAAATAACTGCAACATTTATACTCTAACTTGCAAGTATGGAAATAAACTTGAACTGTAGAACTAAACAGCTTCTGCCTTCAAGGAGTCTGACATTTGCATCCCTAATAGTCCCAAGATTTCTAACAGAAAATCAAAACATCCTTATCTGTACATTGAAAAGTGGAGATATAAACATGTATATATGTCTGTTTATATATGCATTAGTTAGAAACATTTTTAACTACCTACAGCCTATGGCAAGACAGAATTTTTGCATGGGTATTTAGAGAGCTGCAAAATGTGTCAGCACAGATGTAATGCTGATCTGTTTCATGCTTAATAATCATATTTAAATAACTGGTTATTTCCTAAACAGCATTTTCCTAATAGCCTTTTAAGTGCAGTAATGTGTCCAGCAGTGTTAGAAATTATTACCCAGAAGAACTTGTGAAGTATATAAGACAAATAAAAAAAGAATATTAAATGTTTGCAACAGCAACATGGCAGCAACATAATAATCCAATTAATTTCACTGAATATTTTTTAAAGTCTTGGTGCAGTGACTTTTTTTAAAGATTTTTCTCTTGCTATTTTACTATGAAAAGCCATTTTGTAAAATGAAGTAACGAAGCTATGTTTACTTCCAATAACTTTTTAGGTTAAATGATCTCAAGTAAAATGAAGATTGCTTTTTATTTTGGGGTTCATCACTGATGCAGCCCCTTGATCAGGTGAGATCATCTAATGTACTATTCATTTTACATGCACTTATTAGAAACTGTCCAATGAGCCTTCAATGAAGCTTAATATTGACTTTGGAGAAAATTGGAACTAATCTGTGCAGAGTCGGCACACCCTGTGCTGGAGGAACTGCCTGGTTAACAGCCCAGTGTGAAATGCAATGTGACTGTAAGTTATATAATTTCCTGATTGTTTGGAATAAAATGGGGAGCAATCACGAGGGTTTGCCAAGAGATAACCAAACACTATGCCTAAAAACAAAGCCTAAAACAATCCTGAAGGCCCAGGGGAAGCATATAGAGCATCCTGTGATGGGAAAACTCAAAAACTGTGTGGATGAGTTGCACACACAGATCTGTGAATAACTTGCCATGCAAAAGAAAGGATGGCAGTACAAAGGAGAGGAAAAGCTCATCCCTGTGAGACGAGATGTGGAGGTGCATACAGGCATGCATGTGTGCCTGTATATTTATGTGTAATACCCTGTATATCAAGCTCAAGGGGATGGTTATGTTTTTGGTGCTTTGCATTTCTGTCATGCTTACATTGCCCTTGCCCTCCATTGTGAAAGTGAATTAAATGTTGTCTGTGTTGAAATCCTAAAGGTGTGTCCAGAGTTTGCACTTGTTACCCTGGCAGTTTTATCTTCCAAAATACCTACTTATTTTTCAAAAGTGGAACAAAACTTTAAGATCAAAATTTGATGACAAGGAGAAAATTAGTTTCAGAAATGAGATCCTTCTAAAAATTCTGGACCAAGAAATGTTGTAATCAACTCAATATTTTCAATTTGACATGTAAGTAAATGCTGCATTTCATTTTAGACCTAATTAATTTTTTTCTTCTTTTTTTTATATCAATTAAAAAATGAAAACACTACTTTAAAATGAAAGGGTAGGTTTAATTTAGAAAATGCTCAAATTAAACATTTGACATACAAAACTCTTTCCCCATATGAAATTAATGACTGCATTTTATCTATGTTTATTAATAGCTTTGTTGATACAAACAAAATACACTTTTCAATGAACTTAATAATATTCAAAAAATTGTGCCTGCCCCTATACAGTGTCACTCTACCTCTTCTCAAGAAGCGTGTATTGCCTCTGCCTAAATTAACTAAAGTTGTGCCACCATTATCTGGGGCTACATACATGAAAATTGTGCTTTAAAAACTATTCATGTCTGAGATAATATTTGGAAAATAAACCTAAGCCAATACAAGTATAAAAGTGGGTTTTGCCATTTATATATTTTCTAGAGACAGTTTGATGTAAACATCAGATTCTGCAGGCTGGAGTCAGGCACCTGTAAGTGCACAAATACATCAGTAGCTTATCAATGAAGCTGAGGATCATAGCAGTTTTCAGCACACCAAAAGCTGATGGCAAGTTCTACCTGCACTTTGAAATTGCAGCATTATAAACTAATTCAGATTTCATCTATTTCATGGTAAATTTTTATAGCACAGTGCTAGGACAAGATTCCTAGAAAAATTACACCAGAGTTTTTAAATGGTGTTTGCAAAAGATGCATATATACTTCCACTCTGCCCCTCCCCCAAAAAAACCCAAACCTAAAAACCAACCAACACAAACCCACAAAGGAGGTAGATCAATCACTCAGTGATCTGTCGTTCTTAAAATCAATAGAGAAAACATTTTTTCCAAGCCTTCCACAAAGGTTATACCAGATCATACCAATTGAACAATGACATATTAGTCTCTGGTCTGCAGTAATATTTTACACTGTTGTGGTCCTTGGGGTTTTTTTTTTTTTATATCTTTATGTAAACTTACCTGGGTGTAAAAATAATCAGGAATCCTATATTTTGTTATTGTGCTGGCCCACACTCTCAATTGAGAAAACACCTATAAACGTGGAAGAATGTAGGGGTCATATGCCAATCCATTTCTTGTTGAAAGGGAAATTGTAAAAATAAATTTAAAATTAAGGATAATGAACTTGTGTTTATATGGCACTGTATGGAAACAGTCATTTAAACTACCAGATCCTCTGGCACAGAGTACAAGAGAGGCTGCTGTTTAACAGTAGTTGGTTACTAATCGCACTTCTTCACTTTCTAGTCCTTCCAAGAAGTGCTTGCACTACAAGTACTCTCCTTGGTTTGAGAAGAGGAGCTGTATCTATTCCTATGTATTCGAACACACAGATGCTAGAAGGACTTTAATTTTCATACATTTACCTGAAAAAAGGTCTTATTGTTACAGTCTCAATCTTAAGACTAATGCTTCTTAAGGTGATACCTCTGCTCCAGCACTGAAACTAGAGCAATTGAGCATTCCCAAATATGGTACTTTATAAATTCATTATAGGCAAATATAAAGTAATGTACATGGGAAGACAAACATAAAATTATGATTGGTTCTAAGCTGATCACTCAAGAGCGTGATATTAGTGTTGTGATAGCCAGGCCCACAAGGATATAATCTCAATAAAGTGAAAAGACAAAATGTTAGAAATAATTAAGGGAGAAAGAGCAAAATAATGTATGCTGTTGTGCCACTGTTTGCATCCAAGTCTTATGCATATCTCAAACATTATCGCAAAATCATAGAACTGCTGATGTTGGAAAGCACCTCTGGAAGTCATCCAGTCCAAACACCTTAGCAGGAAGGGTCAGCTAGAGCGGGTTGCCCAGGATTGCGTTCAGTAGGGTTTTAAAGGTGATGGTGAATCCATAGCCTTTGTGGGCAACCTATGCCAGTGTTCAATCCCTCTCATAATAATAAATAAATAAATACATACATACATACATACATTTTCTTATGTTTAAGTGGAATTTCCTGTATTTCAGTTTGGACTCGCTGCCTCATGTCCTGTCACTGTACACCACTGAAAGACCCTGTCTCTCTCTCTCCCATTGGGTATTTATATACATGGATAAGTTCCCTCCTTGACCTTCTGGCAATGATCTGCTGGATGAAAACAGTTAAATGTTAGCAAAGTAACAGGAAAAAATGCACATCTGTTGGCATTATCCTTCTCATGCGTAAGGGACAACTTCTCTCTCAGTTTCTGAACACTGTTGTAAAAGTGATAGAAGATAGGCGGACTGTTGTTTTCACCTTGCAAGGCCATTTCCACATTCAGATGACTTCCAAAACACTTTGCAGCATTAGGGAGCATACCTGAGCCTCATTTTATCCATTGCTGAAATGCAGCAAATTATTGTTAGTCCAGAGGTACACAGCTCAACAGGTTAGGACAAGAACTGAAAAACAGCTAATGCTTACACCACTAAAGATCAGAACAAAAAGTACCTTCAAAAGTGTGAAATTATTACCTTTTTTATGTTATGTTATTGACCTCATTAAACTCAAAGATGGAAAATTATAACTGTCCATGAAAATTGCAATTTTCAAATGTGTTACCTCCTTTCTTCTTCAGATTAAGTATTCTTATTTAATACAATATTATTGTATGAAACAATTTATTTCAGGTTTCATTTAAGAGATACATTACTGCTGTGTGCCAGTATAACTTTCAATTCTAGAACTAACTGAGCTTTAGATCAGCTATTAAAATTGATAACAGATGTGAGCTAACCATACATAAGCAAAAAACCCAGCTGGAAGTTTGTGGGAATGTGGTACACATATTCATGTTAACTCTACAAAGTATATTGCCACGGTGTTACTATGCTGAACTGCTGAACCCAAGCAAAAAAGCACTCAAAAGCTTTAAAAAATTATAGAGTAAAAAATATAGTTATAATGCTTGAAATTTATCACGTTCTTATTTTATCTTTCTTTGGTTCATTTTCCTTTTTTTTTTTTCTTATGGAACACATAAACATAAACATTCACCCTTTGTTTTCAAAAAGAACTCAGATTCATTTTGTTTGGCAAGTCTTTCCAATTCACTATAAAGTTTGTTAACATACCCCTGACATTCCTTAACAAGGAAATCCATTTATTCTTTCAGCACTTTTTTTTTTTTTCTGATTCAGCTCCTTCTGTTCATCCAGAGAAATACAAGGATATTTCTTAGTTAAAGGTTTAGTACTTTCAAGGTTTTCACTGGCACAGATCTATCCCTCAGCTGGTTGATGCCAGTTAAACCATGCATTGAAGAATACTTTGACCTTTTACAGAATGGAACTTCAAAACCACCACCATCTGCCACAAAAAGTCTAAATCACACGGTATTTGGGGGAAAAATAGAATTGAAAAAGAAGTGGGTAATGACGTTTCAAAAATGATAAATAGAAGGTTTTATTTTCAACTGAAGAAACTATTTTTCTTTATTTGAATATCAGGTCTAGAATCAGTGGGAGCTAAGATCAATGGGAGTTATTTGGCTCAGCACTAATGAGTTAATTGTGCAGCAGTTCATACAGAAAGGCACAAAGTGTCCAGTAGCACTGCTCAGACCATCATACACATCCTCAGCAACAATGGTGATCTACCACAGGCCATGGTCCTCAGCAGCCACTGGACTAACTGTCCTTGCAACACTGGAGGCCTTGACCTTGACGGAGGCCCAGAAGGAAGACAACTCTGCACGTCTCCAGCTTCAGGGAGCACCTTGGGCCTCTTGCTGAGCATGGGACACAGGGTCTTCTAGCCTGCAGGAGGTATGCAGTTCTCAAGGGGCTGGCTTTCTAAGAGAATGAGCTGCAGGAGCAGGTCAGGAGACTGCACACCATCAGAGATAATGAAAATGACATCAACCGGATCTTCTCTGAAACCTTGTAGCTTTGAGAGTGCAAACATCCAGGGGAAGCTGAGAGGCAGGCAGAGCCTGTAACTATCAGGTTGCAAAGTGGAAGCTCCCTCTATGGAAAACTATCAGGTTGCAAAGTGGAAGCTCCCTCTATGGCAAAGGCTGGAAGCCTGTGATTTCTGGCACGAGCAGGAAGGCTCCCACCCCACCTGAAGGCTTGCAACTATGGAATAGCTTCACCACCATCAGCTGACAAAAACCTGGGAGAGCTGTTGAATAGAGCATCTCTGTCAGCTGAGTCTGAGCCACTCTGGAAGGGCCAAGGTGGGGGGGGAGCAGCAAGTGTTGGTAGTGGGAAACTGCAGGGGACAGAGGATCCCAACCCAGCCTATCATCTAGGGAGATTTACTTCTTGCCCAGGGCTCGCAGTCAGGAAGTAGTGAAGAGATTGCTGTGGCTAGTTTGACACTTGGACTATTATCCCCAATTGCTGTGTAGGCACCAGTGATACTGCCAGGGGAGGGCTGGAAAGTACCAAGCTTAACTACATTGCTCTGGAGGTGAGGTCAAGGACAGGGGCATGTCTCCCTGATACTGATAGAGAGAAGGATGTGCCTGAGGATGACTGGACAACCCTGGACGTCAAATTATTGCACATTTGGTGGTGGCAACAATGTTTTGGTTTCTATGACCATGCACAATCTTTAAAGACTGATAGCAGCATGTAAGGGAGAGGATCCACCTGACAAAGTGGGGTGAAAATATTTTTAGCAAATGGTTGGCCTGTCTGGAAAGGAGACCTTTAAACTAGGAACTGGAAAATCAGCATGACTCACTACCTCTCTGAAGCGTCTTTATGCTATTACATGCAGCATGAGGAACAAACAAGAGGAATTGGAGGTCTGTGTGCAGTTCTAGGGCTACAATCTTCTTGGGATAATGGAAGTGTGGTGGGATAACTAACATGACTGGAGCACTGCAATAGATGGATAAAAGTCTGTGGGGAAGGGCAGGCCAGGAAGGCAAAGGAATGCATGGAGCTGTGCCTTGAAACAGCTGATGAGCCAGCTCAAAGCTTATATGTCAGAAGTAGAGGGCAGAGCAACACAGGCAATATTGTGGTGACTGTCTTCTATAGACCACTTGATTGGGAAGGAGTAGATGAGGCCCCCTTTGGACAACTGGAAGAAGCCTCATGTTTGCAGGAATTCCAACAGGAATCTCATTAAATTCAACGAAGGTAAATGCTAAGTTCTGACTTTGGAAAGGAGTAAATCCATACTCTAGTCCACACTGGGGACCACATGGCTGGAGAGCAGCTTTGCAGAGGAGCTGGGGGTCCTGGTGGACATGAAAACTGAATGTGAGCCCGCAATGTGCCCTCATAGCAAAGGCAGCCAATAGCTTACTGTGCTGTGTTCAGAAGAGTGCAGCTAGAAGGTCAAGGGAAGTGATCTTTCCCCTTTATGCAGCACTGATGAGGACACAGCTGGAGTGATGTGTCCAGTGCTGGGCTCTGCAAGATAAGAGGGACATGGACTTACTGAGGTGAGTCCAGCAAAGGGCTTTATTAGATGCTGCTTTAAGGAAGGGGTTTGGACTAGACAATCTCCTGAGGTCTTTTTCAGTATTAACTGTTGTATGATCTGTCATGCTGTAATGCTATTCTGCACCAAAGTAGCTTTCAAAGTAGCATCTGATATGGGAAAAAAGCTGACTGTGCAAAATTTTGTTAGGTGGACCACTAAGCATTTTCCTATAAAGAGCTATAAAATGCCTGATTATAACCCTTGCATACTAAAAGCATGTGAGCGTTTTAAATACTTTGATGAAAACATCTGTGAGTGTGCAATGCTTCCATTAATAGCAATTCTTTCAAATCTAATAACTGGAATGAATTACTATGAAATAAGCATCAAAGTGAATTTAAAAATATGAGCACGTTGACAACAGATGTTCTTTCAAGGGTGAGAGCTCCTGGTCCACAAACCATTAAATCAATGAAACTTTTAAGTGAAATTTAGGAATGACAACAGTTAAGTAGTGCCTACACCTGCAAAATAAATTTCACATTCACCTCAGTAATTACAAGACATCCATCACTTCTGAATCTTCTTGCCAACAAATTGCATAAAGTTCACTAGATTCTCCAGCCTGCATTATTGTACTGGTATCTCATTTCTCTTTTAGATAATTTCTGTTGCTTATTTTATGAATATGCTGCTGAGCCATTATTCACACATTTTGCTACTATAAAAACAACAATGTTCAGACAAGTCTTGCACTTCTTTCTGAACACAGTGAGACTGGGGCCTGATCTGAATTTATGTTGGTAAAAAAATTATATTCTAGTGCCAAATACTTTAAAAGCCTTGCATTTGGTCAGCTCTGGAGCTCTTAGCAATTCCAGTTGTTACAATGTTTTTTGAAAAATAAGCATCCAGTCATCACACATTAATATGGGTACTGAATGTCTGGTCCAAGACTATAAGGAACCAATGTAAAGCAATAAATCATAAACATGAGCAGTAAAGTCCTCGACTCCAAAGGTTACAATATCAATAAAAAACCTGAAAGTGACAAATATATAAATATTCATGAAAACATCTGCTCCCAACACAGAATTATATTTTATTTACAATTATATTAAAGTTTTCTGAGTTATTTGAACAGTACCCTTTTCCAACTGCATCTCTCATACAGGGAGAGACACTATTTACTTGAAATAAGCAGACAAAGGTGGATGAAGTAATTGGTCTGCAGTTATTGTGCTGTAGAGATTATAGAAACCAGAATATTGCATGCATTATACACACACGCGTAAGTATTATTGCAAACATATTCACCCATGAGAATCAATTTTAGACTTAACTTCACAATATTTATGACTATTTCTTGTGGATGTTTGTTTCTTTAGACATCTGTGATCTCTGCACTTAGCATTAGTCCTACTTCAAATACAGAAGCAGAAGCTATCTAATTATCTATAACTGATAGAAAAAAAAATCTGCATGTCATGGCTGCATCACATTAGAGACCTATTCCTTCATCTTCCTGCTGGTTATTCACTCTCAGAGAAATTTGGGGTAGCAGGAAGAAAGGATGACTGATTCAGCAAGAATGGTACCTGTACTCCATTCTTTCTGCATCTAATGAGGTCAGGCAAACATTCTTTAAATAATCTAACTAACGTCAATGTCCCCTTAGGTAAATAAGAAATAACCTTATATTTATATCCTACTGAAATAAACTGGAATTCTTCCTTTTACTTCAGCTGTGTTGAATCTGGCCTTTATTTCCTTTCCCCATACACCTACATGCAGTAGTCCACTAGCAACAGAATCACTTAGTGGGGTTAGTGCAGGACTGGTACGGGTTCTACTTGGTGGAGAAAGGCTATATGAAATTTCCAAAAGATAGCCTGGTGTGCAGAGAGAATTTCTCAGCTGATCTTACAAAGAAGAAAACATTTATAGTAAAAGTCCTGGCTTAAATGAGAAAATCAAGCAAATTTTTTAATAGTAATGATGCTGAGGGGTAATTAGGTTTGGGGAAGTTTTGTTAAACAATGTTTAAATAATAATATTTTAAAATTCCGTAAACATGTCTGCTAGGAATATTTATTTCTCTGCTTGCTTTCTTTTCAAGTCAGTAGAGTTAAAAGCAGTGAGTAAAGAAAAAGGAATGGAGTAAGTTTATGAAACTGCCTGTGGCCAAAACATATCACGAAAAGTACATAACCTGTTCATGGCTGCAAAGCACTACCAATGGAAGCAATACAAATTAGTTCTTAATCACTATAAACTTTTCAGGAACAATCAGAGACTGTCAGAGAAGCTGCAGTTATTTACAAATCTGAGGGTCTTTCTGCTTCCAGCAATAAAATTTATGTAACAAGTTTCTGTGATACTTCACTTTGATTGCCTACACCACTTCAACACTTTATCCTCAAATAAAATATTGTTAAATTAAGCAGATAAATTCAAATATGAAAAATATGCAATGTCAGGGAAATAATTTTGCACATATTTCTTACTCTAGTTTTACAGAACAAGCCAGCAGCCATACTATCAGTCTCCGTACTTTGGAATATTAATTTTTGCTTTGTAGTACCTATGGTGGTGAGTTGACCTTGGCTGGCTCTCAGATGCTCACCCTGCTTCTCTCTCACTCCCTGTCCTCAACAGGACAGGGGGAGAAAATAGGATGAAAAAGCTTGTGGGTTGAGATAAAGACAGGGAGATTGTTTATCAATTACCTTCATGAGCAAAACAGACTTGGCTTGGGGAAAACTAATTTAATATACTGACAATTAAAATAAGTTTGGATAGTGAAAAACAAAGACAAAAAATAAAACAACTTCTACCCACCCCACCTTTTTTTTTCCCCCAAGACTCAACTTCACTTCTTCATTCCCAGCTCTTCTACCTCTTCTCCCTAAGCAGCACAGGGCGTGGGGATTGGGGGGGTTACAATCCTCTGTAACAGTTCCCCTGTGCCACTCCTTTCTCCGCACATTTTTCCCAAGCTCCAGCATGGCTCCTTTTCACAGGCTGCTGTCCTTCAGGGTAAGCCTGCTCCTGCACAGGCTCTCCATGGGCTTCAGGAAAATAACTGCTCCACCGTGGTGTCTCCACGGGCTGCCAGGGAATCTGCTCTGGAGCCTGCGGCACAGCCGTCCCCTCCTCCTTCTCTCATCTAGGTGTTGCAGGGCTCTTTTTCTCACTTTTTTCCTCACTCTTCACTCTGCTGTGCAGTGATTTGCCCTTTCTTAAATACATACTCCCAGAGGTGCCACCCGTGTGGCTGGTGGGCTCAGCTGTGGCAGCGTTGGGGCCACTGCGGTCCTGGCTGGAACCAGCTGAGACCAGCTGAGACTGGCTGGGACTGGTCATGTCTGGCTCAGGGCAGCCCCTGCTCTCTTCCCGCAGAGGCCACCCTTGCAGCCCCCCACTGCCAGCACCCCAACACGTAAACCCCATACACAACCACAGAAATATTTGCACATATTTGCAGGGAAAATTTGCCCATTTTCAAGTTCTGGGTGGCTTGGGTATCCGTCAGGCTTTGCCTGCAAAACAAATTAAATTATGTTTGCTTGTTACTGATGGGCATACAATTTCTATATTTAAAAAAAATTATGAAGACCTTATTCAAAACTGAACTTTTCAGGTTCAGGAAAATTAAAGATTAAACAATACTTTCTATTATACTTTTAAATTATTTTATTACTGCTAGCTAAAAAGATAATGCATCCCCAGATTATTACCAAAAGACTTGGAAATGCCTCCTATCATGGAAAATATGTCCATGCCTACTGGCTTTTCCTTTTCCTCTTTACTGAAATAGGTAAGTTTTCTATTTAATTTGTATTAGTCATAAGCTCCCCACTGAAATCTATGTTAAGCAAAGAAGAAAAAAAAATCTCATATGTTTTGGTATATTAAAACAGTTTTTTACCTCTGTCCAATATGAGTCAGGTCAGTGTAGTCCCACATAAGGAAGTTTTAATTACCTGAAATGCAAAATTAATAATTTTCACAGTTTTATAAAGAGCTTTCCACATGATTTAAAAAAATACTTATTTATTTAGATCAAAGAAAGCAATTAAAGATATTTGGACAAATTTTAATTATACAAAACATATTTGTATTTCTAAACAAAAGCCAATTCCATTGAATGTTTAAAAATTTATTCAGGGAGTATGTTAACCCTGCAAGTTCCTGAAAAGCTTAAAAAAAGAAATCTCTTAACTTTGTTTTCTAATTCATACCACAGGAAACCCTAATAAAGTGACCTTGTGGCTGACGCTTTATTAATTTCTTACACTTGTCACTTAGACCACTTGCTCATGTGTTCAGTGTTGCTAATGATATACAAATGGTTGCCAAAAGCTAATGCTCAGATAAAAGCTATAAAGAAAGGGGTCAGCATACATTATACCAGTTTAAATTATACACCCTTGACCAGTCTTCAAGCTGGCCTTAATTTAGGGCTCAGAAACCTTACGTTTTCTACATAATTGATGTTTCTCAGAAGACTTTTCATCCATTACTTTATTCAGCTGCTTCTTGAACCCCTGTATGACTGTGTCACCTGTGACATCCCTTGGCAAGAATGCCAGCGTTTCTGTTGTACTGCGTTGTTTCCACATTATACAGCATGGGCTGGCACTGAAACTAACACCTCGTGCGGTAGTCCTCATGCCAGTTCAGTCCTCCGATACTTCTCCCCAGTGGCCTGAGCTAAGAGCTACTGAAGTCAGGAGCATTTTCAAGGAAGGTGACAAACTAGGAGGGCACATGCTTTTAGAGTCATGGTTCCTAGCCAGTCACAGAGGTTGTGCTATAGTCAGTGGTCTTTTCATCTCAGCTCTCATACACCCCTGAGGAAGAAGGAAAGCAGACACCATGTTACACAGATCCTTAGCTGGTTATAAATAGTGTATATTAAAATATTGAAAATGGCTTAGGCTTAAAGCCACCACATTTCTACTAGGTTACAAATGTATCTAAAATCTGTGGTATAGATAAGACCTACAAGCAAAAAGCAAAAAATCCATCAAGATATTAATTTATAACATTTAAAATAAAAGTATAAGCATAAATAGGCAATATTACATTTTACTGTTTCAAAATTAATATTTTCTCTGCACCTCATAACACTTGAGCCATAATTGTTATAGAATTAATTATTTCATTCTAGATCAGAGTTGGTACAGCCAACTTGAGGCTTCTCAGACAGATATGAAAAGCAAGTTGCTGTCCACTGCAAACAGTCTTTGCAAGGGGGGAGTTCAGAAGAGATGTTGGAGTGGAGTTGTTATCAGGGTTGTGGCAGGAGTAGAATTTCCCCCTGAATCACATCTTGACTCTTTCCTGCCTGCTAGAGTCCTTCTTCTAGTTGATTCCCCTCTACTGGGATACAGAGATGCACCTTCTTATCACCAGTGCAGTAATCTTCCTACTCAGCATCCACAGATGGCATCACCTGATTTTCCTTTCTTTTTCAAGAGGTTCTGTTCACTTCCTTGTGAGAAGTAGGAAGGGGAAGAAGCTAGGTCTATGGCTGTCCCCATAAGGGAAGGAAAACAGAATTCTACAGAAAATAGCACAGAGGAAAAGGCATTCTTCTGCCGCTACTGCTAGAGGGGAGAGAGGTGGTTTCTATGACTGTTGCAAAGAGCTGACCTCTAGGTAATAACTCCTTGATATGCATCAGGAGGACAAACCAGACTCAGACACAGCAGATCAGTCTCCTTAGCTGCTGGCAGATGTGCTCTGCCACCCACTGTTAACTGCCATTCGAGGCAGATGCCTGTTCAGCCTACAAGTTAAACCAGCTGTAAAAGAGTTTAAGTACAAAAAGTGCCTCTCCGTAATTTTTCACCTTGTATGTGCTACTAATAGTAGGAATCAATAAAAATAATAAGGACACACGGATATATAGTATGTACTAGAATATATTTCTGTGCTAGATACTTAAGCCTCTGATTACAGCAATGAACACACAGCAAGGCAAGCTAAACAATATTGTCACAGTACCAATTTCAGGTCAAGGGTAAAACATTAATTTTTCTGTGCTTGGGATTGTTCAGTGGTTCAAGCTGTACTCAGTTCAATCACATTGACCAGTACTTTATTCAGAGTCAGATTCTAATTTATTTAGGACTGTTAAATTATGTCTTTCACTATGACCTCCTAGTTGATGGAGCAACTTAAGGAATGAAATGCTACTTGATATGATTAAAGCCTCAGGAATCAACTTCTGATTACAGTGATTAATTCTTAACTTTTTCCTGAAGAAATAAGGGACAGAAATGCTCTGGAAAAAAAAAAAAAGAAAAAAAAGAAAAAATGTGGAAAATTGTGATGCATGATTAAAGGGGTGTTACTATAAACTCTACCTCTTTTTTTCATGTTGGACTTTTATACTATGTCATAAAGAATCTCTGAGGAATTACAATTTGTTTATAACAAAAGGTTCTAGACCATAGCATTTATGTGCATAATATTAAGTCATCTTCAAGTAAAAGTGGCCCTGAAAGGATGTTCTAGTATAAGTATACAAAGTAATTAAAAAAAACCAAACCAACAAAGGAAAAAACAAACAAACAAACAACTGCAATCTGTTTAATGTACTACAAGCAGGAATTGTCCCTTCAACTTTTCCTATTTTCAGTACTTGTGCACAACTTAGTTGGATGTTTTTTTCCTTCACTTATTTAGATTTTAATACAAGTCTGAAACTAATGGATGAACTAGAAAGCCTCTATTATGGAAAGAGAAATAGATGTAACACCTTTCTATTTACCAAGAAAAACCAGCTTGTTATTGAGGAGTGAATTGACTATTATGCTATTCTGGCAAACATAAAGAGACATTTAAAAGGTATAATACCAGCTGCCCACAGAAGTTCAACATGATGCAGAATTTTTTCATCTGGTGTTGTACATCTGTTTTCAGTATCTCATCTAGCACATTCTCCTGCTGAAATAAAGACACAAAGAAACATAAATTGAGCATTAATGGCAGACAGAGTTCATCCTACTGGTTCTGGAGAAGATACTGACAATGAACAGTAATAGACCAAATCATCTCAGTCTCAGCTGAACATAACATTAATATAATCTGTTGCTAGATGCTATCAGAAGTGAGGTTGCTGCATTAAAGAAAAAAAAAAATCTGCTCCATGCAGAGGAAAAGGCTGGTTTGTATAAGGACTTTTTATGTTATTACTACTTTGTTTTTATTATCTGTTCTTACGTAAAAATAAATATAACTATGAAGTAAAATTAAAATAAGCTAGAGTCTAAACAAATCACCATCACTTCCCAGTTCCTTTGGTATTTATGTCCCAGTGAGGAAACCATGATGATTAGCAGAACAATTTATATGGGAAAAATGTGCAAAGATCTTCTTTGTTAAGACTACTGTAAGAAATCATCTCAACAAGGAGATTGAATAGAAAGTTTAAGTGAAATTCATATATATCAGTTGAATACTGTTGGAAAAATAGTTTATATCATGACATATCACATTAGTTAATATTGCTACACAAATGGACAACACATATTGGCCATAGAATATGATTCTGTATTTTTAATACACTGTACTTGTTAATGATTTGTCAAGTAACCTAAAAGCTTATTGATGCTCACTCTTAACTTCTAACATCCAAATCTCATCAAAGGCTTCCTTTTCAAGACTTTTTTTCCTAATTCAGACCTATGAGAACTCCTTAAAACTCTCTTCCTATGAGAAGAAGACTCCTTTCTTGGAAAAAAAAAACAACCACCAAAACATAAAGCAAAGCAGAAATACAATACTGAAATGTTAGTTCATTTTCATTGCTAAACTTCTGCCACCAAAGGAATAACATCTAGGCAAAGGTTTGATGATAAGCAAGAATGATTTATTTTAACTTTTTAACACGAGTAACAAAGATTCTTAAGCATTTCATATGCTAGGCTAAAATATATTTAATTTTCAATTATTTGAATAAACCTTTTTTTTCCTATAAATATGGTCTTAGTTTTGTAAATATATAATTTGGTCTGACATGTTCTGCAGGAACAGAGACACATACCGACAATGTAAGACAAAACAATGGTAAAAAATATTATGAGTTTGTGGAAAAGAAAATATGTCACCTTTGTTCTGCAACTTTTACCTTTTTCAGTAGAAACCCAGAACAATTTTCACAGTGGGAACTTAGCAAATCTACAGGATGCTTGAGCACTTGTTGCTTTAGAGTGTCAATCAATATACTTAAATATTTTTCAGAGCAACAAAGGATTAGAATACAAACTAAATTGACAGTATTGGCAACACAGTACAAGTGAGTGGTCACATTACATCGGAGTAAGTATTTCATAGAATTTCTGCTACTTTTCTGAGTGCAGTTTATTAAGCTATGTGACAACTAGCACAGTTGGCCAGAATTGCTCCTTGGCTGTGTGTCCTCTCTGCCAACCACTAAAGTAGCAGGGAAGGATAAGCCTTTTCAGTGTATCTAAAAATACCACAGCATCCAAGCATTTCAGAATTATTAATATATTTCTTAATCTCAGACTCAACATAGCTCCCTGTTTGAAATTAAAGAGTAGTAAGAATAATAAAAAAAAAAAGACAAACCTACTGAGACATTTTATAAAGATAAAATAAGACACTCATTTTCAAAGGTGATACTAGGACTTGAACAAACTAAGCTCCAATGATGCTCAAATTCTGTAGTCATATATGACAATAGGATTTTGATGGCTGTGTTGTTCATGTGGCTTCAAAAGCTTTAGGATTCTTCATAATCTTGAGGATGCACAGAAAAAGGGAGGTAAAAGAGGGAACTGTATAGTGGTTTACAAGGCTAGAGGATTTGCTAGTGCAGCACAGCACAAATAATCTGTAGAAGCAAGGAGCACTCCTCTTTATCTCTTTTTTTTTTTTTTTTTTTTTTTACAGATTAATGTTCTGACTGCTGCAACATCCTTTTTCATCATGTTGGTAGCCCATTTTAAATTCTAAGCAATTGCAATGTATTAGTATTTTTACCAGACACATGTGAAAGAACGGAGAAGTTTGAGTTCATCCAAATCTAGCAAAATAAAAAAGCCTGACGTGGTTATAGGTGAAGAGTAGCAGTTGAAATACTTCATATTCAGAAGTCATTTTCCTCTGCTTAAAAGAAACAATGACAACCAAAATACTGCAAGGAAAGTTTTCAAGTACAAAATCCAATGACGGCTCTTGATATAAGACTTCTTTTTATATAAAAAACTTAGCCATTTCACTTTTTAATTTTTTATTATATATTCTAATCTTACATGAAATTACTGTCAATATTTAACTCATTGGAACTGCTGACTCTCTCAACTGGAGTACTTACTGCTTTTTTCTGATCTTCCAAGATTAAAATGAAAATATTAATCTACTGAATCATCTGAACATCTTTTCTTGATGTTTACTAGCTTGCAGCATAGCACCATACATTCTTTTATAATTATTACTTTTTTTTAATATATGAGCAAGATGGCTATTTTGTGGGTGTTAAAATAGAGTTTTATCACTTACCTGGCATTGAAGACCAATGCATTAACCATCAGAACATTCTTTTGATCCTTCATTACTGAAGGATCATAAAGATGTTATGTTCTCCAAACTCATCCAGTTTTGATTCAGTTTTGTTTCCATACCCAGTGAGATGGCTGACTGCTTTCTGAATGTGTTACACTTGCATGACAAGTAGTACCATGGTGTCTGCTGTCACAGGAGGTCCACCTGGCCTGTAAAAATGGATGTAAGTGCTACTGCAAAAAGTTTAGCCACAATACCCTTTGTCTTTTCTTTCATTCCTGAATGATTACAGACCTATGACTCATGAGATCTAGAATTCAAAAACTGCAGTGACCCAAATTGTTTAATGAGAAACCAAAAATTATTTCTGAAACAAAATAATGAAAATGTTTGATTTTTTTTTTATCTCAATGCAAACATTTTTATTTTAGCAGGATTAAATAAAAAGTATTTTTTTTTAAAGAAAAAGAAACCAGGATGAACAGAAAAGAAAGAAACTAGGCACAATCTTAGTCATATGACCTGTTAGGTAATATGTATCTTCAGCTTATGGTATGAAATTTAGTTTTAAATGTCCTTCAGAGGAAATGAGATTAGCACTCATTTGTATAACCTCATTAGGGACATAATGAGATTACTGATTCTATTTCCACAAGCTAAGGAATTACCTCTGTCTTTTGCATATGTTCTTTGAGTTCTTGTTTGCAAAACAAGTAGGAAGCAAAATCTAGATATTTTCCAACTACATAAATTTACCTTTTTTACTACTTGGGAAAAAGTAGCTTCTTTAAATATGTTGATGTCAAAAGCTATTAAATGAATATAGGCTTACCTTGAAGAAGGTGAGTTACTAGCAAACTGACAGCGAAAATTAATCCATGCATTTTTATTTAAACAGAAATCGCTTAAGCAAACATTTTCAGAAATAAATAGACTATAAAGCAGGTCTTAAAACAGGAAAAAGACAAGTATGACAAGGAAAACAAAGGCAACATATAACTCAGTTACTGTGATATGAAACCCCCTACCCATTTATTGCAGCATAGTATGGGCAGCAATTCCAATTCTTTGTGTGCTTTAATTATAGGGTATTACCTTTATGAAAATTACCCATAAACAAATTTTATTTAAAAAATCATTTGTTTGTTTTATAAGTATGGGTTTAGAATGGACTTAGCTGAGAGGACAGATGAGTTTTGTGAACTCATAAAAAAAGTTTAAAATTCTGGGTTTTGCATGTGTTTAGAAATTGACATAGGCAACGTGGATGTAAAACAGCATTGTCTTTGCTTTGCATCAGCTGAAGATATAGCACAATTAATTGTCTTTAAAACCTCTTATGTAAGTCTTCTGCATTAATGATAATGTATTTTTTTATGCACTTGTCATCTCACACTTTTTTCCATGTGTATTCACTACAAAGTGCCTGAAAAACCTGCACAAATTTTATTCAGGAAATGCAGCCACTGACCAGAATATAGCATTCTAATTAGTACTCATTAATAAGTTTTTTATTTGCTCTCCAACCCCTTGCCAAAGAACTAGTAATTCTAATCCTCCTCAAACAGCCAGGTCCTACCAATCCATCTTCTATGAAGTATGGCAGTGACAGATTTCATTTCAGTATTCAAACTAAAATGAACTTAAAATCATCTAGAAGAGATTTTTCTAACCTGAAATCTCTGCCCAATATCCCTAACTTTTATTGGTTTAACTGACCATTTATAACTACACTGGTGTCAAAGCAGTAAACTCAAGAGATTAACGACTTGTATGTTGCTCAAGCTTACTTTCAAAGTAACAAAATCTAATATACTTGCTTTACAGTGAAAAAAAATGCAGGAATCTGACTCAGTAATGGGGAAGCTCCCTTAAAATAGTAAGCATCTATGAAAGCACTCTGTCATGATATGAACACATTATGAATCATGACAATATTGTAGAGAGAAATCCGTAATAAGCATAGAGGCAAGCCAGTTGTATTGTATATACACGCAACAAAAGCAAAAGGACAGCATTCTAGAGATGGCAGAAGAAGCATTATACAGGGTTTGAATTTTGGGAGGCTTTGCAGCATAAGCAATTCATTGCTCTGTATTCCTGTGTCAAAGTTTCTGAGACATGCAGATCGAAGTCAATCAGCTGTATGTCTTTCACCAATCTCCTACGTGGCTTTCAAATAATAACACATCAAAGGATTGCCAAATCTAGATGTGTCAATTGTCTTCTGTTATCAGCTGATTTTGCTATGCAACAATGTCTTTTTGTCACAATTACCTGAAGGAAGTGGGACAGGAATTATGTGAAATTAGCACAGTTTATGCAAAACACCAGCATTACTGACCAGCATTTTTTCCTTGATCTTGAGAGCGTGGAGTTGAATCAGAAAACATGATGAGAAAGAATATGGGCACAGAAAACTGAAAATCATGTAATAAAATTAATCTGTACTCAAGGACAGTATATGTGAGCACAAACAGAAAGCAAATGCAGATCAAGATCAACCATAAATTAGTCAACATAATGAAAGACAACAGTAAAATTGATTGTCTTTTGGATAATTCCTCGGTTATACAAAAGATTTTAATGTTGTTGAGACAACATTTTTCCTGAGAAATATATTTATCTTTTTAAGAATCCAGCAAGCACAAGAAATTATGAAACTACACTGTATAGATTGTTGGCTACAGAACAGGAGAGACAATAAAAGCATCTCTAGGAAAGTTTGTTTTCATTTCATTATGTTAAACACACATATATGTTTCAGTGAGGCCCCTAAAACACAGGAAAAATCTGTAGTATCATGGCATTTTTTTCTTTAAAATCAGTATTTATAAAAATGTCACATTAGTGTCATAAGACTTTGAACACTTATGACTGTAGTTTTCAAAATCTATATGCAGTATGGAAGAAAGAAAACAAAAATTACGTGCTATAGCTAATCAGCATGTCAGTTCAATATAAAGATATGTCTAAATGTTTCTTTATTCCAAACCAGGCATCAGTTGTGTATACATACGGGAAAAAAAGAACACTTTATTGTGTCTTACATTATGCTCCCGAGATAATCTCATTCCTATTAGTGTGGCTTCTACATCACCATAATACTTTTTTTTTTTCCCCAATACAATATTGTAAGACAATATTGAATATAAAAATCTCATATAACACCAGGCTAGAATATTTGTCTTACTGTTAGAGCAAGGGTAATTAGGGTAATTAGGCTGCTGTACTACTAGAATTGGGAAGTAATTTTTTGATAAAATCTTCTTGTGAAAAGGAAGCGTTTCCTGAAATCCTAAAGTGTTCCCAGAAAATGTTTTAAACTAACTGGTACCAAAATAGGCAGGGTTAATCACATAGTTCCTTGCCCCTGCATCTGTTAAACTCTCCATTGCCTTTTTTACAAATTAGTCCCATGATGCCAATAGCCTCAGAAAGTTCAATGCTAGCAGAATTTGCAACAAAGTGCCATGAAAACTCAGGACTGAAATGGGCTCTGAGTGATTCTTGTTCTGTGCTGTAGGACTGAAACCCAGCAGTTCCAGGTTTTTCAGTGTCCAGTAAGGTATCCCACACACTGCGTACTGCAAGGAGAAATACTGCTCTGGAGTGATATGTGGGCTACCAGTGAGTCAGAGGTAGACTCCAACTCATTTAAGAAAATAAGAATAAATATTTGTTAAATTCCTAGACCGAACTTCCTAAAGGGATTTGTGAGCTAAAATCTCTCTTCCTAGTACAAAAATTTCTTACAGCACAGAGAAACATAGTTTCAAGTACAGCCACTTATATTGTTTCCAAGCCCAGGGTTCACTATTTATTGTGTTGATGACTGCAATTCAGAAACTATCTAGAAACTCTCAATGCCAAATCTCTCCTCAGACTCATAATAGATAGTTACCCAAACTTCCTAAAGGAGAGCTTGCAGTAAAGGTAGAAGTTCCTTAAGAGTCAGGAACTCTGATATCTTTTTCCTTAAATTCAATAAGGAACTATGTTGAAAGTTTTACTTCGAGCAAATTGAAAGACATCCCTCTCAGGGCTTCAGCAGTTCAGTAGCATAATCTTTGACCTTTTATTTCATGAAGAACTTCAATGCATATTGTTTAGGAATAAATGAATCGCAAATGTGCTCTGATTATTCTTGTCAGAAAACTGTTCCTGTGTTTTAACATAGGTGGCAATTTTCTTCTTGAGGAAAAAAGCAAAACATATTACGAGATACCCACAAATATGAAATGATCTGTTTGGGGAATAACACATCTGAGCTCAGCAGCATATTTCTTACTCATTATGAGTATGTGTGAAGTACTTTAATCAGTGTATTTCACACATACTTTTGTTCAGCTCTGCTTTAGATGACTAAATATGTAGTTGGAGTTTTTTTGGTTTTTGGTTGGGTTTTTCTTATTCCATATGGACTCTTTTGTTAGTGCTGGTATCCACTAGAAAAGGAAAAAAGAAAAACAAAAAAATAAAATCATTGCTATTGGAAACATCAATTTTTTACATAATTATTTTGCATTTTATTATGAGTATTATACTTCTCTAGGTGGTAAAAGCATGAATAACAGGAGGAAGAAATTTTTCTTTTTAATATAAGGCTGCTGCTTCTGGCTAACTCCAGGACATAGATAGTTCATAAAATATAAGACTAAGAACTCAGCCTTACATGAATTACTAGATGTTGGCCTTTTCCATAGCAACTTTAAAGAAAATAACTGAGAATCACAGCAGGTGGAATCCATAGTGGTTGGACAGATAAGGGCACTCCTCAGAGATAAAAGACACAATAGCAGATGCCTGGAACTGTATGCATGATATACCAAAGCAGACAACTATTTCACTCATAAACACAGAAGCATATAAAGCAGGATTAAAAATATTAGCTTGTAATAATAATTATTAGAGTGAAATCAGCTTGTTTTGAACTCAAGCACACAAATACACCATAACTGGTAAATAACATCTAATGGTCCAGTAACTATATTATTGCCATTGCTAGGAAATGGCCTCAGGTCTTATACTAACTATGCCTAATGCTAACTGTGCATACCTCCAGGCCTGGCCTGTTATCAACTTGTAGTGTGAAACACAGATTGTTATCACATCTCTTTTTACAGTGTGCAGCTTAACTGTGGGGCAACAGCAAACATTAAAAATATGCCAGAAAGTCAAAACAAAAGCCCAGAACTAGAATGAGGTCCATTACTGGGTTGCACTGAAGAAATGCAATCTTGAGAACTGAAAAAGATTGCTTTTTTAAGCATGCAAACAAAAATAAATACAGAAGCAGCTAAGAGAAAACACAAACAAACAGCCAAGCAATATGGTAAGGCAGCTGCCCTGGCCTGGGAAACACACATACTAGCATTGGGCAGTACAGAGTCTGGGGATAAGAAGCCAAGGATTAAGGACCATCTAAAGACTGAATCATTTCGTAAAGGAGACAGTCTCAAATTGGGAAGGGAGGGAAAGGAGAGAAAATGGTCACTTCAGTTTTGGCTTCCTTCATCAATGAACCCTTGAGCCTTGATCACTGACCGCAGCAACTAAAGCCATCAAGAATGGCAGCAGCCGTCAGGAAAAAAAAGAGCCACCTTTCTCTGATGTCTTCTCTGATGGGCTTTGTTTCTCTCTACTTGTTCCCAGACCACTATATCTATACTTTAATTGCAGAAGTGAAATTGGAGAAGAAAACTTTGTTCTGTTGCCTAAAGCAATGATTCTCCAGTCTTATCCCCTACTCCTTTGAGGATAGTTTTTACCTGTCTGTCCTTCCTTGCATCACAGGACTCAAACTCTTAGCTCAGCAGGCTCTCTGTGAAGACCTTGTAGCTCTCCTGCTTAACTTTGCTGATGTCATACAGTCCTCTCACCTCCTCTCATGTTCTTCCACCTGATGACTGACCACCTCAGCAACAGCACACTTCCCACAGGTGACATAATTTTTGTCCTCAGCACAAAGGATAGGTGGCAGGCACTCCTTGCAGTCCAATACCTGGAGTCTTTCTGGAGCTCTGTGTGCACTGAGACATCACATATGCCAGGAATATTTGTTCCAGCCAGCTGAAAAACCATGTGCATGGACACCCTTGTTGTGCAGCCTCTGGCAGTCTCAAACAATCTCAAGCAGAGTTTCTGGGCCTTTCTCAACATCTGGTTTTTTTGCACTGTGAGAGCTTCTGCTACTGGTTAGATAGCAGATCCCCATGCTACGGCTGAATAAATGCCTGACATGCTGATCAGCTGTCAGCTGAAGAGGTATCAGCTGAAGACAATGCAAGCCCTTACTCTCTGATCTAGAAAGCACTTTATTAGGGCTGACAAAAGCAAAATTCTCCAGAAGCTCCCCTCAACAGCAGCAAGTCAGTAGAAGCTGATTCCTGAGAAACCGTTTCCTGAAGAAATGGTCTGAAAGCTGCTGCAATAACTGCTGTCTCTCACAGCTATCTCTCTTTGCTCTGCTTGCTACAAGATCCAATTTTTCCTACCTCAACCCCAGGGAGTAGTTACAAGTATGGCGGTTTTATTTCTTGTATTAAATTAAAATTCTGCTACTAGTTTAGCCTGTGTCAAGTATGCAGGCCATTCTTGCCTCTCCTCCCAATCCAAAAGGTTTTTATCTGTAGAAAGGAAAGGGTTGAAATAGCTATCTGAATTTATATCTATGAAAAGTCCAGGATTTAATGACTGAATCACTTTTAATAAAATTTGATTCTGACCATTCACTCAATGAAAATGTTACACAGTGAGATATTTTTATGAATTTAGAGCCTCTTGCTATAAGCATTGAAACTCCCTTTCTACAAACTCCTGGGATTAAATCTGTCTCCTGTCTTCACTTTCATATTAGAAACAAGGAATCAAGTACGTATCTTAAAATTCAAGTTGCTGTAAACTAAGTAAAATGGTATGGCTGTAGTAGAAGCTTTTGCAAATCTGACTCCATTACACAAATAAGACAGTTAGTGATAGAAAAATTTTCAGAATAAGGGTTTATTTAAATTTCCAAAAGATGTTGCTGTGATGTAGAAGAGAAAAAGAAAGCAGGTAGTTAACATGCAAAATTGAAGCTTTCAGGTAATCTTTTCCAAAGACAAGTTTATCTGAAAAAAATCTTGTGAAAATAGTGAATTTTTCTAGAGACTTGCCTCAAAGTGTGGTGAATCATTGAAAGGAGAAAAAAAAAAGAACCATAAATACAAAACAATTAGTGCTAGGGAATTTTCTAGATTATTTTCAGATAGAAAAAGTAACTTAAAAAACATGCATATGAAAATGTTCTTATTTTATTATTAAGGAGAGAAGATGAGGTTGACAATTTTATCAAACACTCAAATTGAAACAAGGGTCAAAACCATGTAAAGATGGAAAAGAACAACTTAAAGCATAAAATAGCAGTCACACTCTGGAGTTGATTGGAAAACTGAGTTCACAAATTTAACGTTTCGACTTACAATACTAAGAAGTCGAAAAATGGGCTGTGATTGATGGAGTCCTTAATTAAGACAAGCAGCATTCCACGTTAGAAAAATATTCAGGTTCCTAAATAACAGTCCTACATCCCCAATGGAAGAGAATATTTTGAGAATCTGTAAATAACATTAAACTTCAGCTAAATTAGATGGCAGCATTTATTTATTTTCTTTCCCTCATATTCACAAGGATACAGCACAACTTCTGCTTTAACCTTCCAGGACCCACATGGATTTAGTTCAAGCTTAACTTCAGGCCTATGATCTGGTTGTAATTCTGATTTGGCAGACTGAAGACAATGGCAGGTTTTCATTTGTCCCAAAAGAAACAAAATCATGGCATTTTAGATCTATCTACTGTAATTTGATTGAAGAATAAGGGTTAGAATTGGAAGAGCTTCTACAGATTTCTAGAAAATAATTGGTCTAGACAAACTCAGCTTGTAACTGTCAAGGAATTGTAAGAATAGATGGGCCTCTATTCATCTTGGACAATCTATTTATTTCTAAAGGTAAAATAATAAGAGTCAATACATCTCAGTACAGCACTTCAGTATACAGATTAAAGTAATCCACTTCAATGTAAAGCCATTCTTCTTTTTTGAGACAATTATGCAAAGAGAAAGATTCCTGTCAAAGAATCCTATTATTCTAGAAAAACAGGAACCCTGAAAGTAAATCTAAACAACAACAACAACAAACCAAACTAAAATGAACAGGCAATTATTGCTAGTAGGCTGGACTAGAAGGAAACTAGGATCACGTAAGGATTTTCACAGAATCACAGAATGGCTGAGGTTGGAAGTCATCTTGTCCAACCCCCCTGCTCAAGCAAGGCCACTTACAGTCAGTTGCCCAGGTCCATGTCCAGATGGTTTTTGAGTATCTCCAAGGGCAGAGACTCCACAACCTCCCTGAGCAACCTGTGCTAATGCTTGGTCACCCTCACAGAAAAACAGTGTTTCCTGATGTTCACATGGAAACTCCTGTGTTTCAGTTTGTGCCTGTTGCGTCTTGTCCTGTCACTGGACACAATTTAACAGGCAGGATTTCTTTTGGGCTCAGAATTAGGAACCTATGAACAAGTCAAACTTCTGATTAAAAGTCCGAGGTTTTATTCTCAAAAAGTGTTAAACACAGCTTGACTTAAATCTCATTCCATGGAACCATATTTCAACTGTGTGTGGGGGGATAGTTAAAAAAAAAAAAAAAAGAGGAACATTATGAGTTTATTCAACTGTTTCAATTTATTAATTAGGTGTCATAGCTGATTGCAGTAAGTTAAGGACATTCTGTGTTCTTCACACTGAAAATTCTAATGAAACAATAATTTTAATTATCTTTTTCTGCGTTGCTGCACTGATTTCTGTGCAAAGTTAATGGACATAAAGCCAATTTTTAAAATATATATAAATATATTCATTTTTATGTGTGTGTGTGTGTGTGTATAATTGATTTGATTTCCAACATATTTACAATAACAGAAAGATGCACTGGCAGATATCTCAGTGTGTCTAGAATACAACGGACAATTTTTCTACCGCTCTCCCCATGAACCTGGAATTAAACAGACTTTTCCTTCCTATCTAAATCATTTAATATTGTGGCAAGAAACAAAGCTTTGTTTGTCATGTTAGCCAGATTCTTATAACTTCTTGATTCCTCCACTGTAGCTAATTAATAAAATAAATTATTATTATTATTCTTTTTATAAAAAGGCAGTGATTTTGTGAATTCTTTGCCCTCTGCTTCTAGCCCTGCAAATCATAAAGGCATTCTTTTCACCCTCTTCCTATGACCTATCATCTTTTCTCTAAGTATAATTGTCAGAAATCTAATCTCCAAGCAGATGGAGCTCCTGCAATGTTTGAAATTCACCCTACAGTTATGCTAAGTGACAGTTTCACCTGAGTGAAAATAAAACAGCTTCACACCATCTGATTCTGGCTAATGTGACAGTCCTTACTTTAAAGTGAATTAACGTGAAGTTTCTTACATCACAGGAATCAAAATTAAGGCCTAGAGAAAGGGTAATGGTAATTTGATTTGATACATTACAGATGCAGACAGAAAAGGATATTTCATTTCCCTTTTACACAAAACAGAAGCTACCCTGGACTGAATACAGAATTCAAAGCAGTGCCAAGAGCTGGAAATCTGGTCTACTGAAGGGGTTTAGTACATATCTAGCCAAATGTTTATTAAAAAAACCCCAAGAAAATGTGTCAGATAGCTTTTAAAATACTCAGTTTTGACTACCTTTGATGATCAAGGTAGTTGCCTGTATATAAGAGAAAAAGTGGAATAGGAGTTTTTTCTTTTTATAGTAGTACTTTATCTTGGAAATGATGGCTGATTGGTATGCATTCAGGGAAAGATGGCAGTAAAATTATGATGACCTCTATCTTACATTACTGAAACAAAGAAAATAAAATCTACAAATTTAATCAAACCTGAAAAATCTAACTAACAAAACTTCCATTGGGACCAAATAGGAAGAAATCTGAGGAGATATTTTGAGCTAAAAAAATTATAAATTAAAAGCTATTTAGAAAAAGTATTTCACTCCATGTGAAACACTAGCACTTAAGATTTCTGAAAACTAAAATCTGAATTTTTTCCAAATTTAGTGGCTAGTCTGAATTGATTCAGTACCATCAATAATCTCATTGCACAAAATGACAAATGGGGGGGGTTTAAATGTTTCAGGCTTTTCATGTACACATATATGTCAAAATTTTTTAGACTAAATATTAATAATGCCATATAGCACCTGCAAACACAGTCTTATAAAATTGCACATTTAGATATGCAATCCAAAAGAAAGCTGAGACAAACAGACCTTTATTTATCATCAAATTACTGAAAGGAAACAAATAAAATTACATTTTAGAATTTTCCCTTGTTGTATATGTTAAAGCAAATCTAATTCCTAAAAAAGTTTTGGTTTTACTGAAATTCCATTTTCAAACTAAAAGATTTTCTGTTGAGACATGTATTTTTCAACCATATTCTTGTTGTCAGTATATAGGTTCCCACTGTTGACAAGATACTCAAAATATATCCTATTGATTCCTGCACATTCATTTAAGTTGGCAAATATCACATTTCATGCCAGATTGCTTCAGTCACCAAAATAGGTGAATACACTCCTCCATCTACATAAGAAATAAAAAAAATATATATAGATGTAACCTGATTTATTCTAGGGTGATAAGTAATCGAAGTAAATAAACAGGTGTTAAATTAGGACCCTTTTCAGTGCTTCAGATTCCTTCAGTTACACTTCCTGTAGTGTCATTCATAATCAAAATGCATCATTTTGATGCCTTCAAAGCAGAAATAACTAAACTGACTAAACTACAGCCACCTCAAATCTAGCCTGTGCAGCTGACCGTGTTGAACTTCAGAAACATAGCATGAGTGGCATGAAATAGAGCATATTGTTCTTTACAACTCTTACAATTCACAATATATTTGCTAAAGCATATTAATAAGACATTTTTGGGAGTCTAAAAGTCAGCAAAAGTCAAACTATTTACAGTACCAATTGGATTTAAGTGCCTAACTTCTACCTGTTCCTTTTGAAGATTCCTTTCCCTATCTTACACTCAGAAAAACCTATATTCCTTTACAATATAACTTCTACTTAATTCTTTAATTACTATATGATTTCTTAGGCTAAGATCAACTGACAACATTACATTGAAAATTTTAATAGAAAAAAAAAGGGATGCAAAAATTTGAGGCTGAGACTCAATTACTTCTCACACATAAGGAAAATGCCCCGTTGATCTGCACAGCTATAGTTTTCAATACTAATATCATCATAATGCTCTTCTCAGATGCCAAGAAAAAGTAGTTGCAACCTTTTCTGCAAAAATAATTTCAAAAAGAGATATGCTTTCTATTTATTTAGTTATTTATTTGATGATGATGATTGTGTGATTTCTTTTTTCGGATTCACAATTGTTCCTCCTTAGAGAGAGATTTAAAAAAAAAATGTAACAACTAATTATGACTAAAGTCTGCCCTGTGGAAAAAAAGTTCCTGTTTCTCAACTTGTAATTTAGCTCATGTCTTTGTAAGAAGGTCTTTTCAATATATTACCCATTATATATTTTCATTGTATATCTATATGTAGTCATTCTGTTATTTTCTTGTATTCTGTGATATCTTGTGATGAATACCATCGTCTCTATCTGTTATATATCAAAATGCCTTTAAAAAAAATAAATTTTCTTTCTCCTCATTTCATTGAAAGTCTTCTGTGATATAGTCACATCCAATTATTTTTTGTTTGTCCTGATCTTCTTGGGAACACTCTTTCTAATTGCCAAACACCCTTCAATGGAGCATGGTACATAGATCCTTTCAAAAGCTCCAAATAGATTATTTATGAAAGTTTATAAATTTTGTAAGTTCATATAATGCAGTACGAAGACATCAGTTTAGGTTTTGCCTGACCTAGTGGGCTATACTTTTCAGTAGAGCAAATGAGTTGATACATACCACTTCACTGGTCTATATGGGTTTTGGTTCTTCAATTTAAGAAGGGACAATGCTGGCTTTCATAGCATTGTCATATGTTCCCTGTACATTCAAAAGGAAAATATCCTATGCTGTTGTGGTATCAATTTTCTTCCAGGAGTAATGCTGTTTTCCTGTAGTAAGAAGGATACATCCATTTTCAAATCATGCAGTCCTACAGGAATTCTCATTGTTTGAAAGGAATGATTTACATTGAGGAGTAAAGGAATATATTGCTAACCAATGCATATTATTTAGGTTTGGTATTAATAAGCCAAACCAAAAGCAGTTCCTTACATAGAGCCTAGCTCTACATACAAAACACATGATATGCAGGACATACTGGAAGAACTCATATAGAATCTCTGTCAGAAATAATAATATGAATTAATTCACATGGATGTTTTTTAATCCAATTGTAGCAAATGTGACTAGCCAGTGTCACTGGATTTTAGCTATATACCTATTTATCTGTAAAGCTAGACACTACCCAGGTACTCTGCTAATGATTTATCAATTTTAAGAAGCTTAAAATATTTCCTCCTAAAGCTTTTCAAATCATTTTCACATACAGATTTTAATTAATTTGAGTTTTCTTGTGTTGTTCTGGTGTTAGCTTTTCTGTTAATAGAAATATAGAAGCGTGTATAGGAACTGAGAATGAAAAGTGTGATTTGGCAAGAGAGACTATAAAAGCTCCTAAGGATAGGGCAAATATAACATATACATAGTTTAACCACATGTTCTGTGAACAAAAGCATTAACTTTTTCTTTAAAGGTGTAATAATTTATCCTGTAAGTCTGCTTGTGACTTTATTATCCCACTGATATATGAAGGAGCTGTGCATTAAAATCCCATTAATACCTTGTGCCATTGATAGAATAGACCCTTTTAGCTTACGAATCATTGAAAGTAAAAACAATCGTGCTTCATAGCCTCATTCTGGAAAACATTATTATTTTGTAGTGTTCAACATAAAGCGCTGCTCAAACAAGAAATGAAACAAAGGTCATTGCACTGAAAAACCTTGAAGTGTAAGAATGGGCAGAAAAGCCACATGACTGTATACACATGGAGGATCTCATAAAACAGTACCATATTATCCCATGTTACAAGACCCTTCTATTCAGATTTTTAATAAGGCCTTTGACACCGTCTCTCGTGGCATACTCCTTGAGAAGCTGGCATCTCATGGCTTAGACAAGTGTACTCTTCACTGGGTAAAAAAACGGCTGGATGGATGAGCTCAGAGGGTTGTGGTGAATGGAGTTAAATCCAGTTGGCAGCCAGTAACAAGTGGTGCTCCCTAGGGCTTGGTGTTGGGGCTGGTTCTGTTTAATATCTTTATCAATGATCTGGACAAGGGGATTGAGTGCACCCTCAGCAAGTTTGCAGAGGACACCAAGTTGAGAGGGAGGGTTTATGTGCTCAGTGATAGGAAGGCTCTACACAGGCATCTGGACAGGCTGGCTGGATGGATGGGGCCAAGACCAACTGTATGAGGTTCAATAAGGCCAAGTTCCAAGTCCTGCACTTGGGTCACAGCAACCCCATTCACTGCTACAGGCTTGGGGAAGAGTGGCTGGAAAGCTGCCCTGCAGAAAAGGACCTGGGGGTGCTGGTTGACAGCCAGCCGAGTATGAGTCAGCAGTGTGCCCAGGTGGCCAAGAAGGCCAATGGCATCTGTATCAGAAACAGTGTGTCCAGAAGGAGCAGGGAAGCCATTGTCCCCCTTGTATTCAGCACTGGTGAGGCTGTCTCTTACCTGGACTTTCTTGCTTATCAATATTTTGTTGTAATGAGGAGCCTAAAAATGGACACACTCTTCCAGATGTAGTCCAATGGGTGTTGAGTGAAGAGGAAGAGTCACTTTCCTTGATCTTCTGGCAGTGACAGTGTTCATGCAGCCCCAAGGACTGTTGGTGTTCTTTGCTGCTAGGGCACACTGCTGCCTTGTGTTTAGCCAATGTCTGTTAGGAGCCCTCAGGCCCTTTCCAGCAGAGCTGCTCTCTAGCCAGTCAGTACACAGCCTGTCCTAAAGCATTTGTCCTCGTCAAATTTTATGAGATTCCTGTTGGCCCATTCCTCTTTCCTGTCCAGGTCCTTCTGAATGATGCTTCCAACCTGGAATGTGCTGACTAAATCCTACAGGGTTTTTTTTGTTATCTGTAATCTTGATGACATTACCCTCTGTCTCTTCCTCCAGTTTATTGGTAATGATATGAAGTAGATGCATGAAGAACTCATTTGTAACTGAAACCTAGTACAGTATGACCAATTATCCTCACGCTTTAAGCCCACTGCTTTTCTTTCACACACATGGCCAGTCATTTTATTACAAAAGGCGAACAGGTTGGTATGCATCATTTACTCTTGGTATATCCGTGCTGTTTATTCTTAAACACCTCTTCATATTCCCAGAAATATCTTCAAGCAGGATGTGATCAAAGATTGAATAGACTGAAGCAAGGCTTACTAGTCCATTTTTCACCAGATCATTCCTTTGCCCTTTTTGAAATGGGTGCACCATTTGCCTTTCCCCATCATCTTTGAACTTCTCTGTACAACCTGTAAGAAAGACAGAGTGGTGATAGTTGTAATGACAGCAGCCATCTATCTCACAGTGCCTGGATGAAACCCATGCAGCTTCTTGTATGATCTTCTGAAGAGATGTCTGCTTGAGTAGATCCTCTTCCACTGCTGGTAGCACCTCTCTTCCTGAACCCTGTCTTTAGGCACAGAAATCTGGGACACCTTATAAGTGAGCACTAAAGCAAAGAAGGCATTTATCACCGCTGTCTTCTCTATGTCTTCTGGCACTAAATCTCCCTCCCTATTCAGCAGCAAGCCCGTATTTGACTTGTTCATCCTTCTACTGCTGATGGAGGAGTAATAGATCTTCTTCTTGCCCTTGAAACTCTTACAAATTTCAAGTCTAGTTGAGCTCTGGCTTTTCTAACATTATACCTTCATATCCATGCATTTTTATACCCCTCCTCTGTCACCTGCTGTCACGTCCATCTCCTGTATATCAACCTTCTTTCTGCCTTAGAGTTCAGTCTGAATTCTCTGGTCAACCAAGTCAGCCTTGTGATGCCTCTACTTGATTGGTGAATATTGGGATGTAGAAAAGGAATGTTTCCCTAATATGCAGGGAAACAAAGGCATATACAATTTGTAAGTACATTTGGTAAACAATTTTCTATGTATACAATTGCAAAATATTTTTCAGTAGAGGAATATATTCTTCAACCTCTTTCTTGCTGTGTAAAAACAACCCATTTTCAAAATTAATTAAAGACTGACACCCCACAAACTAGATTTCAGTCCACAGTGGAACTTTTTTTATTCTAATGAATATTTTTTAATACTATTAATTTTTCAATAAATATTTCCAAAGGTCACTTTAGTCAACAGCTGATACGTTAGCAATCTTTGAAGTAGAAATAGCAACTTTAACTAACAGGGGGAGCGAAGAGGTTGAAGTCCCTACTTATTACTTTAATATCACTAAAATTACTTAGAGCAAGAAGGCACTTTGTTTTGGTTTTCAATTAGATGGCTTATATTTATAATCGCATTGCACTTCAGCATTTTTCATTAAATTTGGAACATTGACTTAATTTGGAGACCTTTCAAGCCTTTCACTCGGTTATCCATCAAGCTGTACTACATTGAGTTGTCAGACAAAGCATGTAATGACTAAACTTTTCAAAAAAACAGATGTTAATGTCTCTTGACAAGGAAATATTTTCTTATCACAAAATTATGAGATGCCTTTAGGGCTGTTAGTGAGACATAAACAACATTCATCAAACTTGATTCCTTCTTCATCTGATGCAGAAGCTGCACAGGTTGCTCTGCTTTCTGTTCAATATCCTTAGAATAGCTATGTGTTAATTTAGGATTAACATTATAGTAATAATATAAAATGGGGAAAAAAAGAATTTTAATAAT
>JANZLQ010000095.1:28648924-28664014 GCA_026212715.1 Elanus axillaris
GCAGCAACTGAAAACATCAGAGTGTTATCAACATTCTTCTCATACTGAACTCAAAGCATAGCACTGTACCAGCTACTTGGAAGACACTTAACTCTATCCCAGCTGAAACCAGGAGAATAACGAAAAGCATTATTGACAGAAGTGAATTTTTCTGTTATTTCTTGAAAATTAAGTCAGCGTGCAAATTTCCTAAATGACATTCAGGTCATTCTGCTATAATATAGAGAGCTTGTTCTTATAGAAGATAAGAAATGAAGAAGCAAAATGCTGTTCATCAAGCAGAAAGTAATCGAAAATGCTTTGAAATTAGTGTAGTACATTATGTTAAGTTTGCATGGGTTGAACTCATGCTCTGTGCAGGTGAACGACTTATTATGTGTGTATGTGTATGTCACTGTCCCTGTGTGCACATGCATTTGTGTTTGCATATACCAGAAAATTCCTATTATGCAAACCAGATGTACTAGTTAATTTTTGCATGTTTACAAGAATTCTACAAAATAAAATTCTACCATAGCAGCAGGAGCTCTTTTAAATACACATTCTAAAAGGCATGCACTGTTAATTTTAGGCAGAAGCATTAAACCTCCTTATGGAAACAGAATTAGTAATTAGTAGGAAATAGTGAGGACTCAGATTCTTTGTATCTTTCTATTCAAAGTCCATTAACAGCTTAAGCTTATTTTCTAAATTCAAAGTAATGAAAATAGTTCAATAAGCAATGAAGTCTGAATGCATTAAAGCAGAATCACATCTGTTTTCTACAAATCTTAATGAATAGACCTAACATCCCCAAAAAAGAAATAAAAATGAGAAGAAAACTTGCTGCATTCTGTCTTTTCTAATTAATGTAAATGCAGAGGATAAAGTTCTTGTGGTTTTATACAAGAATTTAGGAAAGCAATCATTATGAAAGACTCAGCACCTCACTGGCTGCAAAGGTGAATAGTATTGTGCAACAAGCCATACTGAACAAAACTGGTTATAAGCAAGTCCTCAATTCTTATGTCACTGATTTCTATAAGACACGTTCTGAATTTAAAAGTAAATCTCAATCTCCACTTTACTAGTCCTGAAGAACATTAACAAGAAGACAGGAATAGTTTTGGCAATAAGCATCAACCAGGTTACCCATTAAATATTCCTGAAGTTCTATAGGTCATGTTAAGCCTTTGGCTATAATCACATAAAAATTTCCTATGACTTCCCTGTTTGTAGCTCACAACATGAGTAAACAACATTTTTGTAACCATAAAAAAGAACAAAATGTAGGTTATTTTTTCTGCATATGATGGCTTCAAAATAATTTGAAGAATGAAAACACCAAAAAAAACATTCAGAGTTGACTTGGAATGGTCTTTTCAATGCTGTTGTGTTTGTTTGAAGTCATATCTGAGATGAGTTCTGTTAAGAATACCTTTAGCTCTTTTTTTTTTTTTCCACTTTACGCATAAGGTGGGAGAAGACTGACCCAGAAGAAATAAAGACCTTTGTCTTTTAAATAATCTTTTCCTGAGTTTCCTCAGAAAGTAAAGTATCTCAGCTGCTTAGCCTGTACTGCAAGAATAGATATTATCAAATCCTTTAAGATAAATGCATATGCTTGTCTTTATTTCTTTTGTTGGCTCAACTTACGTGAAACAGGACACAGATTTTGTCTCCATCTCCTCACTTATCTCTTGGTGTGGGAAGAACAACGGTAAGATCTCCTCTACTGAGCAGTCCTTCTGCAAGAAAGCCCAAGATCCATTGCAGCAGTGCAATTTGTAAAGCACTACACCAAAGACACATCTATGAAAAAAAAAATCAAAATCAAATTATCAGGGATGACCCTGTGTAAAACTTTTCCATTTGAAGACTGGTACTACATGGGATAATTATCAGAGGAAGCCCAATATTTCCTATCTATGTATCTATGCATCTATGACATCTCCTATTACTGAAACTCTTTCTACTTCTTCCTGCATTCTTTAATACATAAATGTTTTACAAAATAGAGGTGCATTTCTGTGCATATGTAGTTTATTTTGTTTCTGCAGTGAGAGAATCCATCCCAAGTCAGTTGAGGTTCCTTTTCAAAGCTAGCATACAGCAAATTTAGAAAGAGACAAATGGACTGTTGTTCGTAACTCTCTTTTGCAGTAAGTAGGGACCAATCATAGATTACCATAACCACATCCCCCAAAATCCTGTTTGTTTAAAATGTTAGGTCATGCTTTTCAAAGTTTGAAAATATCTCTCTTTGTTTCTCTGATTTTTTTATGCAGTAACAGGAAGACATGTAACCAGGATCAATTCTCCCTTTGAATCCCTAAAATTCTACCAATAGGTCAATCTCTCCATGAAAATGTAACATTCCAAAATGCAATTTAGCAATATACTGGAGGTATAGTCCAAACTGTAATTTCCTTCTAAGAACATTGCTTAATGTGTTAAAGATGTCTGAGACCCAAACACATGAAAGACAATAGAAAAACCTAAGGTCAAATTTAGATAGAATTTATGCAACTAACTCCAAGAACATGTAATTCAAAACATGGCATAGCAGCTGGCTTCCTGATCAACCAATATGAAGCAAAGCCAGAGAAAGCTCATGTCTGTCTGTACCCATCAAAATAGGTTTACTTTAATTCTGTTATGTTTGCCTCAAAGATTTGTGTCTGGTCTTTAGAAATATATATGTTAATTAGTAGTACAAGGAGAGAAAAAGAATCAGAGTATTTGTTTCTTTCTTAGGTGTTTCAGCCATACAAAGACAATCCTGAGTTTGTTTTTCTTAGTGCTCATTAGCAATGTTTTAGGCATATTGATCCCTACATTCAGACTTGCACTGTGCCCTCTCAGATCTTCTATATTTACTACCTAAATCTCTACATGTTGGATTCTATTAGTTAATTCATCACATATATTGTCATTTGTAGGCTGGAAGCCTCAGATAATATTAAATCCCTTGTGGAAGACACTTAATATTGTAGCAGTAACTAGTAAGACTCTGCCATTCATATTCATAAAAGTAAGAGAATAGGAGCAGGAGCATCATGGAACATCAACATTTATGTTGTAGAGAAATTTTCTTTTGTGATCTATCTTGCTTGCTTTGAGGTTTTACAAAGTGTTATTCCTACATGGCCCTTAAAGGAAATGATAGAAGTAGAACTCTAAGAAAGAAAATGCATTAGAAACAGTAAGTTTAACAGAGAAAAAAAAAATTATGTGCTTTTTCTCACCATCCATTTAATATAATTCCTATTAATTTTGTTTAAGAAATGTTTTAATTATACTCCAGAGAAAACATATGGACACCCAAAATTGGAATTTTGCAATGTTATTTAGAGAGACACAGAAAATAATAATTTCTATAACAGATACATAAACCTTTTAAATTACAATGATTTAAGAAGTATACAAATAGAGTTATTTTATAAAATATTTTATATTTATTATTTATTTTATAAAGTAAACAGTACATGAAGCTGCTGGAGGAAATAATTCTTCAGGACTAAGTACCTCCTGAATTTATGCTCACCAGAAAGCTCTATCAACTGTCATAATTAATTCACAATTACTGAAATAACAGACTACTTACAGAATAAGATATTGCTCAAAATGAATAACCAGAACTGTTTCTTTGTGAAGACTCAAACTGCAGTGACTGTCACAGATAAAGTGAAACATTATGAAATGACACACACAAAAGTCTTTTCCTATGAAATGCAGATATTTTACTTATAATCTAATATTAGATAAGAGTGGGACTTGGAAGAGTTATGAAGCTGGTATTAGTTATGAAAGAAGAACAAGGTGCAGAGCATGTCAGCAAACATACAAAAATGATACCAAACAGACCCAAGAGTGAGAAGGAAGATGCAACATCAACAGCCTACTTATTCCACAAAGGATTTGAGATACTGATGACTTGTCATTACCCCATCCATCCTTCACCAGACTAAAAGTCATCAACTTGGGGATGCAGTGAGGCAGTAGACAGGTGAGCATAAAATGAGAGAATATAGTGAATACCAGGAGGCTTGTGTGTGTAGTTTGAGCTTGTGTGTATAGTTTGATCTGAATATAATTTGAACCATTGCGGGTTAGTATCATTGTAACTGGATGTACTGATTTTAGCTGGCATAATTTTCTTAACAGTAGCTTGTATGGTGTTGTGTTTTGGATTTGTGATGGGAACAGTGTTGGTAACACATCAATGCTTTCAGTTTTGTTGAGCAGTTCTTACACAGCAAGAAGCCTTTTCTGCTTCTCACCCCACCCCACCAGCGAGTAGGCTGGGGGGGGGCACACAAGAATTGGGGAGGAGACACAGCTGGGAAAGCTGATCCCAACTGACCAAAGGGATATTCCAGACCATATAATACATGCCAACAGTAAATACTTACACATTAGATACATAGTACCAAAACCAATTCATTAGGACCACACAAATTAATAGTAACCTTTCTGCTATCTTATTTCCCAACAGTCTCACAGCATAATAAAAATTAGACAAGATTTGTCTTTATGATGCAATCAGATCCATAACCTTGCAGGTTCATTCTTTGTTATATCATAATAACAATGCAGACATCAGATGTGGAACTGCTTGTGCTTTCTTTCATGGTACATGCACGCTTGCCACCACATGTTGGTGAAAGGATTGGTGAGTTTCTTTAATAGGCTATGTGCTCAATCTGGCCAAAATATTGGGAATACTTCCCATAGGACTTTATTTTGATAACAAACTAAGACTGGCAATCTTTTCTTTTCTTTTTTTTTTTTTTTCCCCTCATTCATAAAGTTGTTCTTACTTTAGGTAGAGCCTAGCATGGAATTAAACAATTCCTATTCTTCCAGGCACACTGTGCATGCTTTACCACATGTCTGGTTCCCCACCGTCACCAGGAGAAAGTAGTGCTGATACTCTACACAACATGGGAACCTGAATTTTCAGCACTCTTACACAGGGCTAGTCAGAAGCCATTCCAGCTTTCAGGGCACTGACACCATCACTAGCCTCTCAGCACAAAGACTGCTTAGAGACCAGCCACTTAATTTCCTTCTAAAGACTCCCTGGGAGTAAAATCCACCAGTCTCCCCACCATCTCTGGGACAGCTGACAGGTACAGCTGCAATAAGCAGACAAGGTGTTTTGACAAAAAGTAGCAGGTGCTGTGTCTAGAAAAGAAGCCTATATTATTCCACTCCAGTAACTTTACTCATACCACATAAAAGGCTTTGTCTGGTTTTGGATGTGGCATAAAACACAGTCTGTAAAAGTGAACTTGGATTAAGGGATCAGTATGTGTTGCCCTGAAGTTCAAAGGATTTTGATTTCTATTTTGGGGGATACAGCTAATGTTTAATAGAAAAAGTCATTAAACAAAACAAACAGTAAGTGCCCAGTCAGCAAGTTCTGATTACTGGCAGGAAGATGTGGGGAACTTCCGTTCCTTCTGTCTGTCACATTTTTTTAAATACAAATATAATTGGTTACATAGCCAGGTGGAAACCTGGTCATTTGATCTTCATATCTGTGGACTTGTTTTCCCACATATTTCTTTACCTGTTTTTAAGTAATATAACAGAAACATATAAATACTTTTCCTAATTGTTTGTATCTATTTCCTGTATTGATTAAAGACTAATTGTGAAAGCCACAGTAGTGAAGTGAGCCAGCCCTTTCTGAATCACCACTGCTTTAGACTATCCTTTTAAAATGAAAGGAGTGCCCCCTAGCAGTGCTTTTCGTCCTAGTTCAAAGAGTATTTGTAGGAGCATGCATGTCTTGCTTCTCTTGGGCTCTTGGCTAGCACTAATTCTTTTCATAAGGATGACCAAGAAGGCTGGCAGCTAATCAATTATTTACTTCGTCCTTAACTTGTTATGCTCTGAGGAATTTAGCATGTCAATCAGCCAAAAAAGATGCACTAACAGCTTTCATTTACCCATTTGTCTTAAACTCAACAGACTCAAAAACTACATTCCATGCAGTGTCATTTTGAAAGCCCTGATTCCATATCTTGAGGAGTTTTTATGGGGAAGAAAGTGTTTTATGAGACTGAATGCATTTTAAGTGCAAGAACAGGAAAGCTTATAACTTTATATATATATATATATATACATAAATATACAGTCTGATAGCTATCACCAGACTAACTTGGAAGCAGCTCCAATGAAGTCAAATGAATGGTGTAACATATGAAACTGTGATGAAATAAAATCAACACTCGATATTGGATATAGAATTGTGGCTAGAAATTTGGGATTTTTAAATTTTCCTTTGTCTCATCTGTTTCCTTTATCGTTGTGAAATTGATTAAATCAGTTAAACCAGTCCTGTAATCTATAAACAGCAAATTTGTATCTTAGATTTCCAGACCAACCCCCTTCTCCTTTCAGGGTTTCTTTTATTCATGGAATTCAGATTCAAGTAATGCTCTAAGTAGTCTCATTAAAAGATAGAGAGAACTTATCTTAAAACACACTTATCTGTATTTGCTGTAAGATTATAAACATCTTCAGTTTTCAGTCCTTTAAGGTATTAGACATGTACTTGATTGAAGCATAAATCAGATGAAGTATAAATATGCTTAAAACTGGTCATGTCATGAACCAAGTCTGGCAATACTGTCACCTATAGTGTGTATCTATCAGTTATAGAATGTATTAGAATGTTTTAGAATGTATTCCTAAGAAAGTTAATGAGCATTATAGGTATTTTTACAAAAGGTTCAGCACTAAGATAATTACAAAATTTAATAAGATATGGTTATCTGTGTGAAATTTAAGAACTTTCTGGATTTTATATATGTTTCTAAAGCTTTATAGTTCCTTCTTTTTTAAAACCACTTTGTTGTTATTTCAGGTGTGCTTATACTCTCTTCTACACTAAGCTAACTAACTTCAAATGCAAGCAGGCATATCTATTTGTAAAGCTATCTGCATACAAATAGATTTTGCACAGTTGTCTGTGGTGCAGTATAATTGTTCAAGTGATATAGGGGCAAATGTGGCTTTGAATTCATCTATTATTGAGTTTCTTCAGAGCTGAAGAGACTCAAAAGGTATTTTAAGTTTCAGCAGCTTTTCTTGACAGCTCTTACAAGCCACGGAATTATCTAGATTCTTCACAAATTATTATATGGTATCCTTGTTCTTTACCATCCCTCTTCATCAGTACATATCCTAACCATATTCAGCCCCTGTCACTATCATTCACTGCAACTGCTTAAAACGCAGGGAAGATCATGTAATGACTGGGATGATTCACTAGCTAGGACAAAAGATTTTAACCCTCTTTTACATTGCCTTAGGCATTGCTATAAAGGGGTCAGAGTGGGAGACAAGGATGTGATATACCATATTTAATGAGAAAGCATTTCTTGTTGAGAATTACTTTCAACATTTCTGAAATCTAACTCATACTTAGTGTTCAGCCAGTCTGAGGAGGACAAGATTACAACCAATTTAAGATCTTAATTTCACTGAAAGACTTTGTTGCTTTGGAAGAATAAAATAACAATATTTTACATTCTAAAGTATTCAGATTTGAGAAACAGCCTTTGATACATTTATGTCTTTATGGCTGCCAAATTACAAAAAGACTTTCTTCTGCAATGCAGTGAGGTACAGCCACTCATCAATTAAATTTCATTGCCTCACTGACTATCTGTAGTGTGTTTTGTTTTCACATATTACTGCAAAAGAAACAAACACACACACAAATACCAACACAACCTTTGAGAGGGATGGAACTGAAAGGAAAGATTCAGTAAAAACTTTAAATAAATGTTATTTTTTTCCTCTATTCAATAACATTACTGGCATTTCTGTGTGGAATTCTCAAGGAACTGATTGTTACTATTTTTAGGAAAAAACAGATAGGACAGCTTGACACTGACCTCATTCATATCACTGTACATGATGCTACACTAGTGACATTAACTAATGTTGATAATTATTAGCAAGATAAAATAATCAGTAAAATTTTAAAACTCTATCAAAAAATCAAAATTATATCAACATCCATGGGAAATAATGGATGTATATAATCTTGAATTCACAGAGCTTCCCCAGAAAAGTGGTAAGGGAAAAAACAGCAACATATGGCATAAACTGAGTTAGTCACTGGTGTACATTGTACTAGCATAATTTCATAGTTGCTATGATTATCAGAACTGCTACAGAAAAGCCATTCTAACCAATATCTTAATGCACTATGTGCTTCAAAACATAAGACACAGTTACTGTCCCCACTCCCAGCTTACTACCTTAAATATACAAAGATAAAGCATGGAAAGATGGAACGGGATGAAAGAATTTAGCAAAAATTGTACAATAGATCGGTGTAGTTGCATGCACATTTAAGCTTACTATTCAGCTAAGGGCGATAAATCTTCCTTCCTGATCCTGTGGTCAGTAACACTGAAGGCCCATCTAAACAGCAAGATCTTTTGCATTAATTGTTTCAGCATGTAATGATCCGAAGACTTTTTGATCTAACTAAACAAAACAGATGAAACATAGAATGTGAAACTGCAGCAGAGGAATGAATGCATTTCAAATAACTTGCCCTCATCTGACACATTCAAGAGCACAGAGGTTCTTCTTTACATGATGATCCCATGAATGCTGGGGGGGGTCTGCTATTTTAGGCTACTTTTTACATACCTTAAACTTGTGTAGTACAGAACAGCTGAAAGTGGGATAAAGCATACGCCCCAGGACCCTCAAGATTCTGGTCCTGCCTGAAGCGAATGGCAGCTTTCTACAGACTTTAGGGCTCTACAATGAGAATTACTTGATCAGACATGAGAAATACCAATTGCCTGTTTGTTCACCAACAGACAGTGATCCAGGCGAGATGCAAAGACAAATTGCTTCTCAGTTTCACATCATGGCCAACAACTCTTACATGTAGACATTTTCTGTGTCTATGCATGTGCGTGTATATATGAATGTGTGTTTGTGTGTATACATACCTAATATTTTATAACAGGCAGCACTATTCTAGACTTTGGTAGTTGTGTAAAGCTCAGTTCTTCTCAGTTACCATAGCAACAGGGCACTGCACTGAGATATGAGTAGTCTTCCCTTGATATGATTTTGATCAGCTCTTTCTGTTGCAAATTAATATTAGATTGGAAGTCAATAATAAATTAAAATACCTTTCTAAGCAGCAACTGAGGATGTTAACAGGGTGAACAACAGGAAGTGTTAAGCAATTTAGCAGTCAGATACTTCCGCTAGAAAACAGTATAATACAGAAAGCAAGCTACTGATTTTTATGAAAACACAATGGAAAACAGCTTCCAGGAGCATTTCAGTGCAGAACCAGTCATTTCAACTGCACTCAAAACTATAAGTTACAGTATTCTCTTCTGCATCTTCATGCAGGCCTTCATTCCTAGTTTTTAATTAGACATTGCTTAAGTCATACTTTTTTCTAAAGGACCTGATGACTAGAGGTGACACATTGATATAAATCCTTTACATAGACACCATCATCTCATGTAGGTAAAGCTATATTTACAAACTTCTATGCAGAAAAAAGCCAATAACCTACAGGAGAAAGAGAAAGGTCAATTACAATGAAAACAATGGAGGATTTACGTAAAAAATACATTGTGCTTGATGGCATCATCTGCCTGTTTCTTTATAATTGTTTAAGAAAACATGAATTGTCTTAAAGCTGCAAAACTACATGGAAGAAATCTAAATGTTTAATTTAATCTTGTAAAAAAGTGCTTATATGACTTCAGAGCCAGAACACCTAGGTATTGAAATAGAAGTCAGTGAAATTTATGCAACCAACTTGAACAGTCATTTTTGGAAATGGAAGGTAGCTTTTCATGCAAGATTTACATCTAAATAGGCAAGAAATAAACAACCCTATGGAACCAAGAATTTCTCATTATTACAGGGTTTTCCTAAACATATATTCTTTCCCTTTTGGAAATTCTGACTACATAGCATACAAAGATTTTGCACATGCTGCTGTTCTGATTACAAAACTCCTGACAGGTACACCGTGCACATACACATACCCACATTAAATACAACATACGCCTACCCACAGCTCTTTTTCTTAGCATGAATTCCTGGTGGCTTAAAAAGAAAAGCTCCAATGGAAATAAAAGCAGTGATCTCAATTTAACTATGCATTTCAGGGATATGCATGGTTGTATATGTTACTTATCTAAATATGAATGATATCTTGTAAAAAAAAGAGTCATAGAATTACAACGTAGACTAACATTCTTCCTTTTGAATATACAATTACTCATTTTCTACCAGATGAACTCTACATTAACCTCTAACTTCTAAAGCTCAGGATTTTTGTCCATGATCTGTATAAAATATGTTCTCCAAAAAGTCAGAAAGACTCAGCAATCTACCTTAATAATATGCAAAGAACTATATGCTCATGCTATTTGAGTCACCCTCTAAAATAAGAAAAAACCAGAAAATTCCAAATAAACAATTCTGAGTTGACTTTTTACATGAGACAGCCTACTCATTAAAAACTCCACTGCATGGCATTCCCTGTCTCTAGGCATACATTTTAAAGTTGTCTCACATCAAATGAAGCTTGTGCACCAGTTTTATTAGCTTCTTTCAATACGCTTTGCCAAGAAATATGAGACTCAAATAGCTATGTAAATTCATTAATCTCATAAAGCAATTAGTGTAAAATCCAGTGACTGCTAAATGATTCCAAATGAATTAGTTGCAACATAACATTTAATTTTCAGGAGTGTGTTCATGTATTTATGTTACATGGCAATCTTTACAAGACAAATGCAAATATTTAAACCCTAATCTTGCAACTGCCACAAAAGAAAACTGTTTTTCCTCACTGTTATATTGAAAATGAAAGACTGGTTCCCAAGGACTAGATAATGAATAACCCACAGTTAACCCACAGGAAGAGGTTTCAGAACAGCTCAGCCTCTGTTTAGGCACTTTAATGTGCTCCAGATTTTCATAATTCTTGAGAAGACACTAGCCACACTTAGGACATTTGTAGGCACATTTAAAAAAGTAATAATATTCCTCAAAGCACTGAGGCATTGAGCTTATCAAGAAGTGTGTCCCAGTCTCTCTTTCCAGTCAGCATAACTATACTAAACCAGGCACCTATCCATGACAAGATCTAGACTCCTGTAAAGCAATCCTAAAAGAACAATAAACTCGGAAAGATTGAGGATCACCTTTTGGACGAGAAAAAGAGGAAAATTCTGCCTTACCTGATCAAGAGCTACACTGAAGAAAAATGTGTAACTATTCTGTAGTGGCTGAACTTGATGTTCAGATTAACAGCATATTAATCTGAGAGTCCCACTCTGCTACCATATGTATTATTGATAAGTAAGATAATTTTTGCAGACTCATAAGGTGAGCTTATGATCCTGCTTTCAAGTTTGCATGAAGCTAAACTATGTCAAACTAGAAGTGATATAAATACTGGAGGGTTACTTAGACATAATGCAATTTCCCTACAAAAGATATAGAATAGGAAAGCCAAAACCAGGACAGGTTCCTGAGAACTGGGGAACTAATATCGTGCTTACCTTCAAGAAGGGCAAGAAGGAGAATCTGGGGAGCTACAGACCCATCAGCCTTAGCTCAATAGCAGGGATGATGACAGATCAATTAATCCTGGAAATACTTTCCAGACACATGAGACAAAAAGTAGACTGGGAATAGTCAGCATGGATTTATGAGGAGGAAATCATGCCTCAGTATCTTAATAGTCTTATACAACAAAAGATCTAGCTAAGTTGATGCTACGGTTTTAACCCCAGCCAGCAACTAAGCACCACACAGCTGCTCACTCACTTCCCCCCCACCCTGTGGGATGGGGGAGAGAATCAGGGAGAAAAAAGTGGGTTGAGATAACAATGGTTTAATAGAGCAGAAAGAAAGAAACTAATAATGATAATAACAATAAAAATAATAATAATAAAAGGATTGAAATATACAAGTGATGCACAACGCAATTGCTCACCACCTGCCAACCGATGCCCAGTTAGTTCCTGAGCGGCAATTCCCCTCAGCCCTACCCCCCCAGTTTACATACTGCACATGATGTCCCATGGTATGGAATACCCTGTCGGCCACTTTGGGTCAGCTGCCCTGGCTGTGTCCCATCCCACCTTCTTGTGGCCCTCCAGCCTTCTTGCTGTCTGGGCATGAGAAGCTGAAAAATCCTTGACTTAGTCTAAACACTACTTGGCAACAACTGAAAACATCAGTGTTATCAACATTCTTCTCATACTGAATCCAAAACATAGCACTGTACCAGCTACCAGGAAAACAATTAACTCTATCCCAGTTGAAATAAGGACAGTGGATGAGGGGAGAAGAACGCATGTTGTTTAACTTGATTTCAGCAAGGCTTTGGACACTATCTCCAGACACAGCCTCACAGGCAAACTAAGAAAGTACAGACTAGAAAAACAGTGAGGTCAACTGAAAACTGACTGAACTGCCAGGCTCAGAGTTGTGATCAGCAGCACAAAGTCCTGCTGTAGGCCAGTTACTAGTGGTGTATCTTGAAGGTTCTGCCAGGACCCTGCAGGTATTAATAGGTCTTAAGGACCCTGTTCACCTCACCAGGGCCTCTGCCTACAATCTCTGCCCATGAGCCCAGGGGCCCCTCTACACAGTATTGGTGAGATCAGATCTGGAATGCCATGTCCAGTTGTGGGTTCCCAATGCCAAAGAGGCATGGATTTACTGGAGCAAGTCGAGTGAAGGGCCACAAAGATGATAAAAGGATCGGAACCTCTGGCATATGAGGAGAGGCTGAGAGAGCTGGGAGTGTTCAGGTTGGAGAAGAGAAAGCTCAGAGAGATCTTATCAATGTGTTTGAATATCTGGAGAGAGGAAATAAAGAAGGTGGTACCAGACTCTTCTGAGTGGTTCCCAGTGACAAGGTAAGAGGCAATGGGTACAAACTGAAACACATGAAATTGCATTTAAAACATGAGAAAAAACCCTTTTTTTTTACTGAATATGGTCCAACACTGGAACAAGCTGCTCAAAGAGGTTGTGTTCTCCATGCTTGGTGATATTCAAAACCCAACTGGACATGGTCCTGGCCATGCTGACACTACCCGAGCAGAGGGTTGGACTAGACGATCTCCAAAGGTCTCTTCAGAATCGTCCATTCAGTGATTCTAAACAGCTTATCTAAATCTCTAGAATTCACTTGCATAAGCAAACCCACTTCCTTTTCCAAATAAGATTTTTCCTGTTAGGTGTTCTATGTCAGAATTCATATAATCTTATTCCCAGGGAGGAATCACAAAGGAACCACTTGTGATATTCAAGTGAAGAGCGTGTCAGTGGAAGATTAAAAATGAAGTTATGTCTACAATTTCTGTTCAAGCACCAGGAGGTATTTCATTATTCTCAGTCTTTAGCATAACTGAAATAAGAAAAGACTGCAGATCTTGTTCATGAATCCTGTTCGCTTTTCAACCCAGTCCAGCAGGGTACCCAGTGAGCTCCTTGGAATATATCACTAAAAGCTATGGAAAATTCTAATGATTGTCGTTAATTCATAAATCTTATTAATTTATTTCAGACAAGATATATCTTTTTGACAAACATTTTCAGCACTGCAGATCTACTGTCATCAAAAAGATGGCATGTATTAGAATAAATTCGTCAGCTCTAATAAGTCAACTTCCTTAATTGTGGTACATGGGAAGTTTATAACGTTTAACTACTAGGATGATTTTGCAAAAGGAGGATTACTTTTTCTATAAGGATTTGTCACCCTTGTATGTCAGAAAATGGCCTTGGTAGGATAAGGTAAACAAAACTTTAGAAGAACTTTGAAATTAATAAAATATATAAAATGAGTAGGTGAACAGGAAAAGAATATCAGCAGGGAGAAGGACACGGAATGAGGAGCGTGTCAATACTAACATCACTTACTAGAACTTACAGTCGGTAACTGTTTTTTTCTAATCTGGTGGTTTGGCAGAGGTTTGGCGAGTTGGAAATAAAAACAAGATTTCTATAATACTAGGAATCAAAGCAACAACATGGATGAGTAGAAACTACTAGTGCAAGACAAAATTTTTTTTTTCATGAAATCACCAGAAACAGTGAAATAATAGGCTTAAGACATCTATCTTTAAGATTTCTATGACAAGATAGGAAAATCTAACTTTTCTAGGGTAAAACTGAATGATAAAACCAAAAGATCGTAAAGATTGTAAGTACAGATAGGGATGTCTGGGCAATTATGAAACAGTATCTAAAACAAAATCACCATGGAGACAGACTAAAGTTCGTTTGTACTAATACCAGTGAACTGCTAGCAATGTCTAGTGTTAGGTATGCACAGAGATGCAATGCCATCACAAGCAAATCTTACCGAGAATTGTACCATGATGGAACTGTAAGTTGCCATGGATGACCTAGGAAACTAGTGCTAAGTATAATGCTTGGGATTAGACATTATCCAAAGGAACAAATATAAATTCATCATGAGAGACCTGAGGAAACTTTTTTTTTGTAATTCCAGAAAAACCTTATGGGAAAATAAGAATGTACGTGGTAGACTCACATGTGGAGATTCAGTGCTAGAGCACTGAAGAAGGTCTGGATTTGAAGGAAGCAATTATTTAGAGGTCTTTGCTCAACAACTTTAGACTGAATCTGGAACACTGTGTCCACTTTTCACATACACACACAGTGTAAGAAAAATGTTTATAATAGGGCAAGTTCAACAGAGGGCCCCAAGACACTCAGGAGCTGGAGAACTTGCCCTGTAAGGAGAGGCTGAGGGAGTGGGGCTTGTTCAACTTAGAGAAGAGACAGCTTCAGGGGTGGTCATGGTGGTGCCTAACATCAGTCTTCCTGTACTTACAAGGAGGTTACTGAGAAAACAGAGTCAGATTCTGTGATGACAACAAGAGACTGTATTGGGTTTCTATGGCAAGGTTTTGGTAGTGGGGGGGGTTACAGGGGTGGCTTCTGTGAGAAGCTGCTGGAAGCCTCCCCTTTGTCCGATAGAGCCAATACCAGCTGGTTCTAAGATGGACCCGCCGCCAGCCAAGGCTGAGCCAATCAGTG
>JANZLQ010000095.1:28664114-28696262 GCA_026212715.1 Elanus axillaris
GTCTAGCGAAGAGGGGGGGGGAGTGATAGAACGACTTGGTGGGCACCTGGCGTCCAGCCATGGTCAACCCATCACAGAGACAAAGGACAATAATTGATGGAGGGGGTGTTCCAACTGGATATAAGGTAAAAAAAAACCCACAACCTATCAGGTTGATTAAATATTGAAACAGGTTGCAGAGAATTTGTGGATCTCCATCTTTGGTGGTTTTCAAGATCCAAGTGACCTGCTCTGCAGTCTAAGAGATTTGACATGAAAACATTCTTTTGGAGAAATCTTTCTGATTTTATTAACTTATTTTCATGACTTTGAGTCCCCCATTATACCATTCCCTATTTTCCTTCCTTCTTTCTGTAGGCCTTGATCCGGTAAGAAATTAATGATCTTATCAAGTACCTTGCTCTTGGATTCTAAGCAGCAGAAGACCCCAGAGGATTAAGCATACATACACATTACTAGATGTTGTTCCTCACATTTTCTCCTAATTTCCATTCACAAGAATGAAAATATAACTGCATTATTCTTAACTCTGAATACCTTCAGCATTTTTGAAAAATGGTACCATGTAGTACACTGGAGAAATTTCTTAGCCAATATAATTCAATGTATTACAAATTAAGTTGAAGGACATAGGTCGATCTCTACTAGTAGAAGATTTTCCTTACTTTTTCTGGAGAAAAAAAGTAGAGGAACTGTTCTGTGATGTCTCTTTTCATTTAGAATGTGTATTTTATTATTTCTTGAATATTTTAGTTTTACATAATGCAATAATAGTTCATTCATCAGGGACACTATGCTAAATTAACTGTAAAGTAGGAATGAAGCATTAATATTTAAACAGCTAATACCTTATTCTTAAAATAGCTTAAATGGTTGTATTAAAATAACAAAGCTATAGTTAAATCAACAGTTCCTTTCTTTTAGGTTCAGCTGGCTACATACTACTAGCCAGATAATTAAGCATTGGTACATTTGACTTTTGGCTAGTAATAAATTAGAATGGACAGCAAATAAAACCAAGGAAATAGCACAATATATTAATACCTAATATTTAAAAACTGAATAGAAAACTATAGGAAAGTACTGGAAAAAATCCTTAAAATAAATTTTAAAAAAAAGGCATTCCTTAAATTATATCATAAAACATGCAGATTTTGTTCCTGTGGTTCATTTTTTTATTTATTTTACTCTTACAATGCTTCCCCTGGGGTTGTTTCAAGTACACATATTATCTTACATCAATTAATTTCCCCTGAAAGCAGAATTGAAATGCAGTGATTTCTTCCCTTCATATTCTTTTGAAGAACCCATTTCTTGTCTTGCAGTTATTGAATTCAACTGAAAAGAGTACATTATGTACCAATCACATTTTAACATCTAAAAGTACAGTTTATATTCACTTGTAAGCCTGGAAAGGTAAAGAACAATAAAGCCCACACGCTTAAATTCTAAGATATGTAAGATTCTGACTTGCTGTTTTAGAAATAATTTCTGGTACTACTTAAATGAATACTTTATATCAGCTGGCTACATTGATGTGTTTCCTATTAAAAAATATGAAAATAATAAAAAAAAGCAAGAAAAGCAGACATAAAGGTTACCCAAGTTTGTAAACAGACTTAAAGATTATGGTTTCTGTAGTCTTCTCTAAAAGAACATGACAAGTTCTCTGCCCTTGTAGCCACTACAACGAAAAAATCCAGTTTGTAAAACACTGAGTGGTTACATGGAGTTTTTCACTTCCGATATGTGCTTATGGTCTTCATCTTGAATAAGGAACAGCATAGAAAAGGAATGTACAGTGACAGAATTGAATGAATGAAATTTCACCTACAGGGCACCGTATCATAAAATTTATCACTGAATGAAATAAATAAATGATAAATTCAGAATACCATGTGACTTAGCATAGATTCAGTGCTGTGAGCCAGGATAAGGGTGAGAGGCATGAAAATTGAAATTTACAGTAAAATATATGTATAGCAATTCTTGGAAGGAAATTTTGGAAGGAAAGAAGAAATTGTGTGTTTATAAAGCTGATAAAAACAAAGTATCAGCAATAAAGTGAAAGCTTAAAGTTTCATGGAACTACTTCTTCACAACCAGTATTAACAACAACATTTCTCACAAACAGAAAAATAATTTAGTTCCCTGAGGACAATAGTCTCTTCTTCCTTTTTTTCTTTCCCTTCCCTTCTCTTCCCTTTAGCCTTGCTTTTCATCTTGCCTTTCCATTCCCTTCCTTTTTCCCCTTTCCTTTTTTTATTCTTTTCTTTGCTCTCCAGAAACATACAGCAGAAAACTTTGGAGAAGTTTAACCTCTTCTACATTCTCAAATTGGGGGGGTTTATTTAGGTCAACACACCTGTGCAATTTTTCTTGCATTCAGTTCTGGTGCGTTAACCTCAACTGACTGTCAGACACCCACCTAGCTGCTCTCTCACTCCCTCTCCTTAACAGCTTTGGGGAGAAAATAAGATGAGAAACCTCATAGGTCAAGATAAAGACAGAGAGATCACTTACCAATTCCCTTCTAGGGCAAAACAGACTCAAGTAGGGGAAAACTAATTTAATCGATTGGCAATTAAAATAGGGTTGGGTAGTGAGAAACAAAGATAAATTAAAACACCACCTTCCCCTGCCCTTTCGTTCCCACCTCCTCCATTTCCTTCCCTCACCTCAAACATTGCAGAGAGGATGAAGAATGGGGATTTATGGTTAGTCCACAGCACTTCATTCCTGTCACTCCTTCCTTGTCATACTTTTCCCCTGTTCCAGCATGAGCTGCAGTACTTCAGGAAAAACCTGCTCCAGTGTGGGTCCTCCACAGGACTCAATTCTTGTCAAGGTCCTCTCCACAGGCTCCAGGAAAATACCTGCTCCACTGTGGTCTCTTCCATGGACTGCAGAGGAATCTCTGCTGCAGCACCTGAAAATCTCCTGTTCCTCCTTCTTTTCTGACCTTCATGTACACAGGTAGTTTTTCACTTTTTTCTTTATTCACTCCTCACTGCCTGTGCAAGTGTTCTTCCCTTTCTTAAATATGTTTGTACAGCAAGCCACCTCTGTGGCCCCTTGCTACCAAAACCTTGCCACTGACATGCAATACATCACTGACTCTAACTCTATATCATATTACAGTCTCTGATAGGAATTTTTTATCCTCACCCACTTCTTAAGAAAAGAATTATCTAAAGAATTAGCAATTTAGATGGCAAGAGTTGGAGGTTACAGCCATAATGAAGTTCTGGGGCCTGAGAGAACATCTACAGGATTAAATTTATGTTATTTGTACCTGGCAAAGCCAGGCATACCTGGCAGCAGAGTGAAGGAAAAAGAAATGTCTTGTAGATCAGATTAAATAATTCTGGAGCAGTTTCTCTACCAGGTCTGTGTAAGTAGCAAAGTGATATTTTAGAACAAATAAATAGTGAAAAAGACTGAACTTCTGGGACTTACAAATACTTCAAATTGTGAATTCAATTTATACTTTTTTTCTGGCTGATAAAGAAGTATTTCATTAGACTGATAGTCAATACCTTTCTAAAACAAGACAAATTGCAAGCTTTCTATCTGTTAGTTTTTGTCCACATTAGCAAGATCAATTGATACAGTGTCCCTCAAATCACTTGAAATTTGCCCTGTATCCACATGCAAAACTGCTTCATATGATTGATAGGGAGGCCAACACTGGCTGAAGTTATGCTAACAGCTTTGGAAGGTAAAGCCTGAACTGACTGGAATTCAATCTTTGTGGTAGAAATCTGCCTTAGGGTTTTGTAGGCACAAATGAGGTTTCCAAACTGTGCATTTTGTTATGTGAACTAAAACTGCTAGAGTGACTATTGGGAAATTTCAGGATGATCACTATGACAAGCTACAGGAACTATAAAGTCATTCTCAATGTATATACAAAGCAGAAGCCTGCAACACCAATAAATTATAAGTGTATTAGACAGGATATAATTAATATATTTGCATTCAGTACTAAAATAGTGTAACCAGTAACAGTAAACAAGTATTTCATATATGGTTGGCATATCCAGACACGTTATTTACAGAAGCGTGAGCAATGTGACCGCCAAGAGAGCAAAAAAGTAGGAGACATAGGAGACATGCAAGTGATATAGAGTTACCAGACTAAGGAAAAGATGAGCATGAGGGACTGCAAAAGGACAGGACATTCTACTCAACAGACAACAGAGGTCTGGTGAAACCCAAAAAACCAAAATAATATGAGGAACAGCTGAGATACCCCTTTTGGGAATTTGGGCAGAAGCATAAAAACATCAGAAATGTAACTCAGAAAAAACAGAGAATTAAAAAAAAGACTCAAATCAGTTTCATAGAATCATAGAATGGTTTGCATTGGAAGGGACCTTAAAGATCATCTACAAACATGCAACACATATACTTGTCCAACAGGTACCCCACACTGGCAGGTCCCCTCGAGCACCAGCACCTGCCTGATACTGCTGCCCAGACATGAGGGCCCTACCCTCACTGGTTGGTCCAGCTTGAAGTTTGCTGGCGAATATACATGTGCAGCCCATGCACACCAGGTCTGGAGAAGATCCCCCAAAAACCAGCACCACGAACATGGGCCATGACCTGCAGTCCCTCTCCAGCCACTGGCGCTGAGCACCTCCCTCCCCTTGCTCACTCTGGTCCCCCCCAACAGCTGTTTTTGGGGACTTACACCATTCCCACCTACTGGGCGGGAGGTTAAAGACCCCCACTGGCTCCAGTAGCTGCACTGGGACCCCACTGGCTCCAGTGACTGACACCAGAGGCCAGGAGCACCTACACCCCCAGTCCTGACTCCAGTAGCTGGCACCCAGTCCACTCATGCCATTTCCCCCAGTAGCTGGCACATGGGCCCTGCAGCGCACATACAGACGCACACACCCTGCACAGAGTGAGATCACACAGAGAGATAGTTAAGAAAGGACTTAATAAGAAGATGTAGGATGACAGGATGGACTGTGGTGATCAGGTGCAGGGCTCAGCCAGACAAACACACTGACCAGCTCCATTTTACACCCAACCAGCCCCTCTTACACCCGTTCCTGCCTACCTGCCTTGTTCCTCCCAGCTCCCCTTCCCCTGCAGATCCCTTCCTTGGTTTGTCTGGTTCCATCTCACTTGACCCTTCCCCATCCTCATGACCAGTTTGTCCCACCTCCCTCTGTCCCTGGGGGCTGCATTTTTGCCCCCCTTATACTCTACATGGGATCAAGCTGCCCTGTGATTGGATGGCAGCCCAGGCTACTCCTTCCTGTTGGCCCCTGAAGTGCACCAAGACCTGGCAGCACATCCTACTGCCCCTGGCGTTGTCTGCCATTTTGTTGCAGCTGCCATTTTGTCCCTCTTGCACCCCAGGGCATTTCAGGCTCTTCTGGGACTGGTTGTGCATTTCTTTCAGACCAGAGGGCTTCATGCCAGTCTGGGCGACAGGCTGGTGGCAGTGTGGTTTGCAGACTAGGATGCTACCTAGCAGCAAAAGGCAGCAAAAGGCAAGCAAAAAAAGGCCTTTGGGAGGAAAAAGTCAATTTTGCAGAGGCTGACAATGAATGGCAGGGAGATTTTGTGGGTAGCAGTTTTCTAGACACAATGAGGGCATTAAACACATCTGATCAGTGACAGGCCTTTTACCCAAATGTACCTGGACCATGAGTCTGAAAGGCAAACCACATCCTGTTACACTGAGATTTTAAAACTATTTTTTTGCCAGGAGTTGCACATCTCAAATTACAGACCAACCCGGGAAAATAATTTTTAAACCAAGCTTTAAACAACTTGTGAAAGCACGTTTTAGTGCTTTCATTCACCATTTTTTACAAAGAACAAAGTGAAAGCTTCCATTGCAAAGCATTTTAACAAGTGTTCCAAACCAAGTCTTCAAGCACATCATCTCTTGCTGCACCCATTTGTTACCAGGCTCCATGAAGAGCTGTAATCACAGCTCCTACAGGACTTCAAACTTGGAAGGTGTTACAGAGATTTAGAGGTTTAAAGAGATCAGATAACCATGTATCACATAAATAGACCACAGTCACACAGCTGTCGAGGGGGTGTTTTTGAAGGGCTTCAAAATATGAACCAAAATTAAAGAGATCCTCACTGTGAAAGGGAAAGAAAAAAAGAAACAGCTGTTAGAAAAATGGCAAGCCTGGCTCCAGAAATGTAATGGTTGGGTAGAAGCTGTCCCTCATGTTTGGGGCTGGAGTAGATAAAAAAAGGGATGCATTTTACATCATACAGCCTAATAACAACATCACTAGGGTTTTCCCACAAAAAAACTATTCCCACACAGTTGGAATAAAATTAGTGAAGAAACAGCCTTTGAAGTAAGTCTGCTGGGAAGGACTTTTTTTCCTCCCTGCAAGAAAATCTTCTGTTGAATAGCAAAAGTAATCTCATGTGCAGTAAAGACAGCTTTTGTTTGTAAACTGGTTATCATCTACATCTCACTGCATGATGTTGTTCATCATACCTTCTGACAGCCATGTCAGCTACCAGGAAAGCTTGTCTCTGACAAGACTGCCTAAGACAAGTCTGAGCCCACTGATCCAAGACATCACTGATGTATCAATCTTATTAGCTAGAGTAGAACTGTGTCAGTAGAGTGTCATAAAAGTCTATGGTTGGGCTAATTCTTTAAAATACAGTTTCAAATGTCACTTTATTGATAAATGACTTCTCCACCCTTTCCACTGAAGAAATATATTGGATAAAAATGTTCATTTATCCAAGGGGCTGCCATAAATAAGTAATAAATAAATTAAATAATTGTTTGTAACATTACACGAATTTTTATTCCAACTTTTAAAGGCAAGAAATAAATACACATCCAGGTAGGTAGAGCTGCTACTGTTTAGAAACAGATTAATTTTAGATTGTTCATTTCTAGTAATGATGAATTCTTCATTACCTATAATCCTTTTGCAAGGTCACTGACATCTAATCAACTCTGTTTTCTTAAACCAACAACATAGGACCTAGATATTACAAGTAAAATGCATGCATACACACAAGACACATTATGTATGTATATAAAATATGTATTTAATGAATATGTATGTATGTATGTATGAATAGATGTGCATGGGCTCATAGAAGGAGATCTTCCAAATAAAAAAAAAAGAAAGAACTGTCATATATAGATTCCAAAAGAAATCACAAATGTTTTAAGAAATCACTACAGTTAGTTACATTCTCAGGTAACACTGTACACTTTATAGTGTACATACATATACCCTTTCTATACCAAATACGTGCAAAGTCAGAATGTTAATTTTGGAACATATATTTTTACTAACCTTCTAAAAATATTTTTTTTTTTTTGCTTAGAGAATCTTTTTAGAACTGTCAATGAGTTTGTTACAAAATCCAACACATAAATGTCAACTGCTGTTAGAAACTAAAGGGAGAAAATTGTATGCATGCCTGATTTACTTCTATGTAAGTCACATATATTTTTAAAAGAGAAAAAAATAAGAAAATAAAGTTCATTGTGTGAATAGTCTAAGAAAAAATCTACTGAAGTCAGCAAAGAGTCTTGAATCTTGGAGAAGAAATGGGTCAGAATATGAATAGTGGATAGGAACAACGCCCAAACAGTACTAACAGCTGAATGAGAACAGTTAAGGTTCATCCAGTATGCTAGAGAAAAAAGTTACTTTTCTCCCCTCTCCAGCTGTCACTGTCAAACTTATGCATAAGAATCATTGTGTACTACTAGTGTAAAATTGTACACGAGTGCCAAATGAAATGTTTATGATTAGTTATACCTTCTGGACAAATTAAAAGGCAGTGACCTCACCAGTGACCTCTTTCTCCAGTAGCAGATTTGGGGTTTTACTGTCAAAATCAGGAGTTAGTGAGTGATGTAAAGAAAGCACAACTAATACAATTCCCAGGGTTTAGTTCTGGAAGTTTTAAGATTATTTGAACTTCATGCATTAGTCATAGTTATGCATTAGGCAAACAAATTTTAATTTTGTAGGGGACTATATATTAGGAAATACAATATTCGAATCTGTGAGAAAGACCTATCTCTGAAATTAATATAGCCAGATTGTTTCTCCTGAGCTTTCACAAGCATTCCAGGAGTAAACCAAACTTTAGCATGTTTTAGCTTGTTTATCTGTAGATCAAAAACTAATCTGGAGAGCAAGAGACGCGTTGTTTAGTTAAATAAACAGTTAACTGTGCAGTTCTTGCATGAAATGCGCTCTACAGCAGGATGGTATGATACTGTCTAGTATTATAGTATGATATCATTCCATTAGGAAAGCTTAGTTATTGGAATGTATTGTTTATAGATAATGCTAAATAGCATGTTGTTCATCACTACTTCCCCATATAAACTCCCTGACATGCTATCACCCTGAGAATTGTAAACTGTCAATTTTGAATTGACAGTGGCATTGGAAAAGCACTTAATGAGTTTAAATTTGATATTGCAAGGGAAATCCATGAAGAGGAAAAGTTAGAGAATTTAACCAGGTTTTTAAACAATCAGCCTTGCAAACGACTGATCTGCAAGATGCCAGTATCATGCTTATACAATGCTTGTAATTGAACTTCATAGCAGCAATTATTCTCTTTTAACTGCCAGCACTTTGGGAATGGATAGTTGCTGTATTAATTCATAGCAATTTCTTTTCCTTGATAAAGAGGTAGAATTTGTGATACAGAGTAACATAACATGATTTTGCTCTTCAGGTGACTGAATATTGTCTTTCAGAAAGGGGTTGCACTTTAGCAATGAATGACTGCAATCAAACTTCACGAAGCTGGGTAAAACCGGATATGATAAAAATGTGTAATGCAACAATATGACTAGTTTCAGTTAACTCATATTTTGGATGCATGCAACGGAGATAAAAGGGGGAAATATCAATTTATGGAGATTTTTTTAAAAGTATCTGACACTTGTAAAATCATAATCCATATTACCTTTCAATAATGGTTAATTTGCCTGTAACTCCTCACCCAAACCCAGCAGCTCTAAATCATATGAGCCCTTGCAATTCCACTAATATTGCTTGAAATAAATAAATAAAATGGAAAACAAGTAAAATCTAACTTATTTGACAGCCTAGCTGACTAGACTGAATAACAGGAGCATGCAAACTGCTACTTCTTTGCTCCAATTAAAGTGATTGATAGAGATTGAACAACTGAAAAAGCTTGAAAAGGCACAAGACCTAGCAAAATCTAATTAGCTAAAACCAGAAAAAGTATTACACTGAGAGCAGATCTGGGCAAATAATTGATTTAGTGGAAAAACTGTGTGTTAGGTGGAAGAATGAGGATGGGCTTTGATCAAAGTAAATATTTTCATGATTTCTGGTGAAAGAAAAGGTAAAAGGTTGATTCACATAAAGCTAAAAATGATCTGACATTTGTTAAGGTCAATTTTTCCATGATTTTTACTTGCTTAAACAAAAAAATGTCATTCTGAAATAAGCTGAAAAGTTAATTTTAAAAATGTAATGAAAAAAATATCTAAGCCAATATTGTTTGAGTATATACAAACCATACAAACTGAGTGCAATGCACTCTATGCCATTAGAAAACTCAGCATTACTGTCTGCAAATTCCCATTTGGTTCTTCAGTTTTGTTTCTCCTCATTAACATTACCTATTTTAAGCAGATACACAGATAAAAGTACTTTATGCTAGCAGTTACTTTAAATGGTCCTTCTTGATCAAGGACAAAGGATTTCTGTAACATACATAAGTGTCTTTAAAACAGCTTCCCTTGAGATCTTGATTTTGTTTCTCATATCTTTTATGTTCAGTACCACTCTCATTTCAAAAGCTTGTTATGCAATATCTGAGAGATATTTTACTAAAAATAATAAGCTGCCTTCAGAACCAAGAGGAATACTCCGTTAATCAGAGATACTCACTTAAGCATGTTGACATCATTATGGGAAATAAAATGAATTATCATTGTTCTGACTTCTAGCACATATGACTACATGGTAGTGACAACTAAACAAAACTTCAAATAACCATTCAAATAAAAAAGAACATACTTTCCATATGGATACCAAGACACAGATAAGTATTTTAGGACACTAATAGTCTGGAAAAAGGTGTGATTATAAATCTAGTGTCAGGCCCTTCAACAGAGGTCAAGCCATATAAGATATACCCTTATTTTAGATAGCTGTTTGTGTTTTCACTAGAGCATTACAACTCAAAACTTGTAAGGTTTTCAAGCTTCAGCAATTAATTTTGATAGCTACGTTCTTCATACCCCAAAGGAAGCTCCAGTTTGAGCATGCAGGGATGGGGTTAGAAAAGCTAAAGCATATCTGGAGTTGAATCTGGAAAGGGATGTGAAAGGCAACTAGAAGGGCTTCTGAAAGTTTATTAGCAGCAAAAGGAAGATTAGGAAAAATGTGGCTCCACTTGTCAGTGGGGCAAGGAACCATTCAGTGATTCTCAAAAACCAAAAAAAAAATTTTCTTATTCCTTGAAAGGTGGTTTATTTTAATCCTTATTTAGCAAATACTGACCATGTACAAAATCACACCCAGAACCTAGGCAATGAGGTAAACTAGTTTGAAGCAACTTGTGTCTTATAGGGAAAAAGTCCACATGTTGTATTGCTCTAGGGCTAGTTTGATATTTTATTGTCTACTACCAAACCTTTAAAATCCTAGCATCCTTAACACTGTCTTGATAATTACTTGAACCTTAAAAAAGGCAATTCCATTTTCACTTTTACCTTCTCTTAGCAAGAACTAGAAACCTTGTCTCATTTCCACCATAACTTCCTTAGAGCCCAGGCTGTCAGAGTTAGTTTTCTGTGTCTCCAGCAGTGTCCTGAGGACTGCTGCAGGTCTGACAGGTCACCTGCGTAGCAGCTCTGCTACTCATTGTCAGCACACATAGCAAAATCCACTGACAAAGCTCAAATTGATAAGCATAATAGCCCAGCTGCTAGTAGCCACTGAAAATGATAATCTGAATAAAATTCAGATAATCAGTTGTATTGGTATCATATCCTATTGACTTCCAAACACCTAGTTTTTATTTAAGCTGCTGCAAATTAGATGAGCAGAAGGCATGCAATTCAACAGGTCAGCACCTGTTTTTTTTGTTGATGGTTTGTTTGGTTTTTCCTTTCCCAAGAGATCATGCTGAGAAGAGTGGATTGAGAGGTCAATGCCACAGTTAGAGGAATAACAAGGAATAGTATTCCCTTTGCTATGACAGTGTTTTCCCACCCTTTTTTTCATCTTATGTAAATTGGTATTTCACAAACCTTTAACAGATTCAGAAATTCATCTTAAATAACAACCCATAAGTTACAGTTTATAGATTCCAGGCTCTTCAAATCTGAAAATTTGAAATGTAAGTGTTGTAAGGATAGTGTTCCCCCAGGATTTATGATAACCAGTTCTGTCTCATCAGCTAGTTAGCTTGAAGAAAATCTTTGTAGTATATTGATGTCTCTATTTCTGTCTGTCTTGATGAAGAAGAACCAAGTAAAACATAAAAGTTTCTCACTGAAGTTATTCAGGATTTAACACATTACAAGAAAGTTATTTTGTTTTCCACAGTACTTGTTCATGAAAGCAATGTGTATGTTTATTCCTCCCTCAGTGGAAAGTACATGTCCTGTCTTGTGAATGGCCAGTTTTAGGCTTAACTTGTAATAATACAGCATGATGGGTTTTTTTATGTAAACCCATATGCTTTAAGTGTAAATCTGTTTAGTTTGTCAGTACCTTCACATAAAGGAAGAATATTTTTAAACATGCAAGTGACAGCACCTCCTCCCACTTGTTCAGGGAAGGTGAATCCAGGGGACTTTGGGATCCAGAGGAGTAGTCCTTCCCAGCTCACTAACCCAAAGTCCATGGGGCCTCACACACAGGGGTTGCTCCTGTCCCAGCCTGCTAGAGCAAGGCAGCAGTAGTTTCCTGGCCCTAGGTCCAAACAGGAGTGAGGATAAATGCATAGCCCCAACATACCAACACAGAGAAGAGCTGTACCTTTACAGGCACTGCATAGACAAAAGTGGCACTCACCTAAACATGAACAGGCCTGAGCCTGTTCTTACTTGTCAGCTGATCAGGCTTAAAGCATGCAAGCAGATCCCACACCTACATATTCTCCACACAATGGGTCTCTCAGGTAACTGGTGTGCACCTGTGATCTCCCCAGTAGCTGATTCGATGGTCCCAGCAGTATCCTACCCCTAGACCAGATGTGGCCAAATGTGCACCAGTTCATTCGCTTGCACAAGTTTACTTGCACAAGTTTGGCCATGTTTACATGCACAAGTTATTTACTTGCAACAACAAAACTTTATCACCCCTCCTCTCAGTTTTTCTATGCTCATTACACCCCAGTGCCTCCTTTCCCCCTTTGGAACTTTGGAACTTTGGCCCTTACACATAAGTTTTACCAGTTCCCACAATCCCCTTGAAACATCCTTTAAGTTCACTTTTTCCTATGAGGCTTATGACAATCTTATTTCCCTTCTTTTAGTCAGTTACCAAGTTCGGAGTGAAGCACTCCAAAGCTATGCATGAGCAGCTCCTTACATGGCCCATCCATCAGTGTCTTGTCCTGAGTCTTCATTGTCTCCCTTATCTTGCCAGAGTTTATGCATCTCTGTGTTTAATCTATTACTTTCCCAGTCTTTTGCCTTTGTCTTAATGCTGAAAGTCATTAAACAGATATCCTTAAAAGCCAAACATCTGGCTGTCACACTCAGTGCCTGAATCTCCTTCCCTTGTGAAGCTTTCTCTTGCTGTTCTTGTGTATACTGTTAATCACAGGTGTTACATCCTGGTTTCAAGAGAGACTAAGTTCCCTTCCTACCCAAAATTAGGATCATCTTTTCTGCCTCATTTCATCTGGTGTCTTTGCCAAAGCTCCCAAATGTTGTAGTTTTAACTTATTGGTACCTGACTCTTAATTCATATTTCAAAGATCTCTGTGCGTTCTGTGACTTGTTTCCTGGCTTATCATAGTTATCAACACTAATGACTGTATATGCTGGCATACAGAAAAAAAGGCAACATCTTTTACTTTATTATATACTTACTCTAGATTCTAGTAACAGAGATCTTTTCACACAAGGGGTTTTAGCACCTAAAGTCCAAATCTTCTGACTGTTGAGTAGATCCATAGAATTGGAAAAGTTCAGCTGGTTCTGAAATGCATGAGTGTGCAGGTCACCATTTTGTAAATGGCTATCCCTGCTCTAAGTTGAGAGCCCACTGCAAGTCAGAGCTCACAGATGAGAAGCAGGCCGCTAAACACAATGCAGGTGAGATCTTCTGGTACATTGAGTGAGGAGAAATTTCCCAAAATCTCTATAAATATCTGGGTGAAATACCAACCCCGTAGCAATCAATGTCAATACAGCCTCCCTCCCCTTTTTTTTCAGTAGAGGCAGCTTTTCAGATGTGGATTTTTAGATGCGCATATAGATCTAATGCAGGTTTCCAATTCTTTCCACTCAGTTGCTTTCTCTGAATATGTAATGAATAATGCAACGCAAGTTGATGACTGGAAGTTCCAGTGGGGTTTACCAAGTGTTTCTTCAAGTTTACAAATGTATACGTCTTGCAACTTTCGCTGCAGCAGCTCTGCATGATGTTAGGGGAAAACCAGGAGAAAAATTAACCCTATTTAAAAAAAAAAAAATGAAGCAAACTTTTCAAGTATAGTTAAAAAGGTAATTTTGACACCTTCCCCACCCCCCCAATAGTATTTTCTTAACTTCTCTTTCCATTATATGATTGGCTATAATCCCTTCTGCTCAAGGGGATCTGGATTTTCTTTAAAATGGTGCTGATTTATGTTAAAAATATTTTATTAATTTGGTAATCTTTATGCAAGGCTTTCAAAATGCAAACAGAACTGTCCTCTGGGAAATACACTCATCTGCCTTGAGGCTAAAATCAACTGCTTTATAATGTCAAAAGATGGCATGAGGGTGAACTTCTTACTGATCTGAGATGCACTGCATGATAGTATCATACCTACAGCCATAATTTTAATGATAATTTATTGTTACTGAGAAGGGGAAAAGGAGGTCAGATCTGTATATTGGTTCAGAGAGCGTGTGCTGTTACTCATTCTCTTGCTCAGTTTTTGCAGAGATGATGGAGAGGAAAAATAAAGCATAATGCATTCTCAAGGTTGCCAGGAGCAACTAATGCTTCCAAATTGGTATTCATGTTTTATTATGTCTTAAATTTCAGCACCTTAAAAACAATAAAGGAAATTGCATTTTCACAAAGAATCTTCCTTCAGGGAATGTACTTCAAGTTTACTGTCTTTTTTCTGATGTCTTTGTCCATGTATTATGAACTCCTTGTTTCAAAAAGAATATATATATGTTCACGTTATATATATGTGCGAAGACAAGTCTATATAATTCCATGTTCCTGAAGGCTTACAAATTTGATTCCTCTAAAGCACATACATAGAGTTCTAGTCAGTCCTTTAGAGGAACCATATTTGTAAGCTTTCAGGACATCGAATTATCTATTCACTTCATGCCCACATGAAATATGAGCTTCATCCAAGGACAACTGATTTGTAGAGGACTTCACTGAGGTAATGCTGAATCCCCAATCACTTTTCCTTTTTGAGAACCAAATGATTCTACTTGGCACAGCATCTGACTGTCTTTACCTGAAATCTGCCTCTTTTTGTAAACATAACCTAGTGCTTTCCACAGAGCAAGAGCCAGAGGGAGAGAAGAAAAAGCATTTGTCCCCCATTGTTATTAAACAGCTACAAAAATATTTTTAATGAAAAATGTCAGTAGCAATTAATTGTTCTAATACAGTTTCTATCAAATGAAAATATTATAGGGCAAACTTAAATTCTAATTTGTTCATACTGTACCTGTAGCTGTCACACTGGCATGAAGAATATTAGATTGAGTACAATAGAAATGGAAATGAATGGCTGTAGAAAAAGAAGTAATATCTTTGAAGTTCAAAATTTCTTATCATTCATGGGAGTTAATGCAATTTACATTGACTGTGGTAAGTTATTAATAAAAAATACACTGATCAGAAAACTTTTATATATTATGAACATTTGAATAATTTTACTTCACAGATGTAACAACTTATTAAAAGGAAAGAGATCTTCATATGAAGTGTAAAGAAACCATTCCTGTTTTCTTACTACATGTTCTTACACCTTTATATATAAAAAAGAAATAATAATAGTGAAAGATTTCTGAACTGGATTTTGATTGTTGCAGGAAGACAAGAGTTCTGGCATCCAACTGCATTATATTACTCTACACAGAAATATTTTCACTGCAGTATTACAGAAATGAAGTGCAAAGAAACAAAACTTAAGTGCAGGAAAGGCTGATGGGTTATTTCTGCCAATTTCATTATCATAAATCCAGACTAAGTCCATTAGCTCTCCTCTGAGTGCTACCAGTTGCTATTCCCTTTCTAATAAAATTTGTCAGGAGAGCTGAATACCTGAATCGCTAATCCCAATAATTATTTCAATTACATTGATACTTCCATTTGTGACACTGGAAACTTTATGTCTGATTTGATGATTCACAAGAACTAATCTTTTTGCTCTACCTGAAGATCACTTCATGCCTTGTTTCCATCTACTCTATAAAGGAATTTTGTAGGACTCATATATTTTATTGTATTTTATGCAATATGCTATAAAAATTTTATTCACGAAATTGGTAAAAATTCAAGAGAAAGACTAAAACCTCTTAGGACATGGGGAGTTGTATCAGGAAGGAGGAAAGTATTACTGTCCTGTTATCAATGAAAATGTTATTTGAGAACACTGAGAAGCCATTGAACATCTCTCAGAACATTTAAAAATGCATAAAACACCTAGGGAAAACTAGCTTTTAAAGAAATCTTAACTAGTCTTAGTTGACTGTACAGAATTTTCCATTACTTGACAAAATGTCTGTAAGACAGAATCAAAAGGTGAGGAATGTAAATGTTCTATTATAAAACAGATACAAAGTTTCTTATACCCGTGAATTCATAACTTTTGCTATGGAAAAAATTAGAGTTTCAGAATTTTTTATTTGAACTTTTACTATCAATGCTATTCGATTTACCTTGAATACTCAGGTGTAGTAATCTTCTTTTCCTATTGTTTCTCATGTTTCCAGTGTACATTTCCTCAGCAGTCCTCATCTTGAATGAAGCTATGGAATCTGCTAGTCATCTTCCAAACACCACTTAAATTTCAGGTTGCTTCTACATATATTTACAAAGACCTCAAATTCAGCAACACTTCTGTTCTACCAAGCACCAGTCTTGATGACTGGTGCAGTTAGTTCTTTCAGCATTTGTCATTTTTTTATACATTCCCATCCATTCCTCCACTTGGAAGGCCCCATGTGACATCTCCAGTAAAACTTCATCTGACAGAAATGTTTAGAAAAGGATTTCAGTGATAACCTTTACATGCTGCTTTGGTAAACCTCAGGTTCTGCTCAGTATAAGTCTATTAATTCTTTGTTTTGTTTTGTTTTGTTTTGTTTTGTTTTGTTTTGTTTTGTTTTGTTTTGTTTTGTTTTGTTTTGTTTTCCTCCTGATACTTCTTTTGATCCATTGCTTTACTTCTGTGTTGTTTCCCATTTTTTTTGGCCTATGGTTTTGCCTCTTCTTCTGCACCTGAGCATCTTTTCCCTCCATTGTTCTCTTTCTCTGCCTTTCCATTCCTGTTTTGAGATTCTCAAGACACTTACCACCTACCAGCCAGGTAGGAGTGATGTTTTTCTGCACAATGTGCAACATGCTGAGAAGTGATGGATATACACAAAGTTGCTGGATTGGACTGTGATCACTGAATCTGCCCAAGCGGGAACAAGCAATTGACACTACCAACTGAAGGAGTGGTCACAGAATAAAAAAGCTTTTAAAACACAGGTTTAGCAAGTGAGTATATTAGTATGCCTTCTTTCAGAAGAGCCTCCTGGCTTTTTCCTAATATCAGATTTTATTTTTTATTGTTAACATCCTAGATGTCTTAAGATCTGGAAGTCTCAGAATGACCATAATCTTTCTCTGTGACTGTAGACAGTTGTCAGTTCTTTGGTTGTTATTCATTTTCTAAAAAGCTGACATCATTGCACATTCTTCCCTTTCACTTTATCTCTCAGTTTTTTGTACTGATATTTCTTCAAGACAGTTCTTACTTCTCTTTATTCTAAAAAAAAAAAAAAGGTAATGAAAATAAGCTACTGGTATGAATTGTGATCTCTAAAATATATAATTATCCATACAATCTATTTAATCATTTACATTTTTCCCTAAACTCTATTAGGATGTCTAACTTATAAAAGTGAAAAATTATGATATCAAAACCTAAGCAAACCATAATAAAATAAAAACATTACCATGCTCAGGTAACTTAAAATCAAACCCATTTTTATTTCTCCCTAAGTTTCACGTGGGATGTAGACAAATGTTTCAATTCATTAGAAGTAGTATTATCAACCCAGTGGGAAACCATTCTCACTCACAAGAACTGACAGTATTTTGTAGTACATACCCAGTAGAAATAAGTAATAGCAAAGATCACACAAACTAGTTGTAGTTTCCCAGAAATCTGTATCATTCCATAGTCAGATTCAAACTTTTGTGTTCTTTTCCCTAGGGGATCTGTTTCCAGAATTGTTCTTCACTCTGTAACAAATCAACGACTTCCTGAAAAGATTAGCTACTATATAGAAATAGAATACAAAGGAATCATATAATCTGACCAGATAAGCTTCATTTTATACTTGTTGCAGCTTAAGTGATTAAAGTGGAAACAAATGTATATCTAAGGCAAAGGAACAGTTTGTTATTCTCGGGAAGTGACAACTAAATCTACACATGGAATTTAATTGATAGGTGCTATGTCCCAGTTCTAATGCCTGCTTACTAATTACAAGAAAACCAGCTAACCCCCTGAGCCAATTAAAGTGATGTTGAAGGACTTGCCAGCGGACTTCCTTTCATTTTAGTCTGATTTCTATTTTCTTCCACTTCTTATGATAGTCAGAGACAACTTCATGTAGGAGGCCTGGGTAAGAAGAAAATAAAATTTCTGCTAAGCAGGATGGATCCAATTGACTTCAATATGATTAGGATTAGGTCTTGGAATCTCTAATTTTAGTCTTACACATTTGCTCTACCAAATTAGGAAGTGGTTTATTAGGTAATATTTGAAATTCAACTGGTTATATTAAAAACTCAGCTGGGTATTACCCTGAGCAACCTGATCTAATGTTGGAGCTGGTCTTGTTTTGAGCAGGTGCTTTGAACAGATGATTATTATAGGTCTTTCTTAAAAAAAAGTCAAGAAAAAACTCAACACTCCAGAAAAAAACTGAAGAAAGTTACTGTAATTCTTATAACTTGAAGCATTATTTTCCACATTTTCATAGGGAGAAAGAGAATTCGACTCTTCTGAATGGCAGCTTCTAACCTAAATTTTATATTATGCCAGCTTTCTTTTATTTTCTGACTTTATCTATACTAGCACTATTTCATGTTTCATGCTCATAGTAATCAAAGCAGCATGATACAATAATTCTTGTCCTCATTAATTTTCTTTTAGAGCTACTACACTCATAAAAGTTTTAATTTACCTATTGGCATGATGCAAAACTTAAATGTGATAGTAAACCAGATAACAACAGGTGATTGGCATTAACTATGGAGAAAGTCAAAGTGATTGCCTTGGGGTGACTTGACCAATGAAGCCATTGGTGGCTTATGCCAACCATCCAAGTTAGAAAGCAGAAAATAGTGAAAATACTCTGGCTTGTGGGGAACATCTACTCATTGTAGTTTTATACCCTGTGGGAGTCCAAGCCTGTATTTGGACCATTACATATAGAGGCAAGTCCACCAGCAAGGACTGGAGACATTGAGTGCTGGGATATAAGTGCCCTGATCCCCTGGGTCTGTGGTAGGGGTCCTGACTGGACCAGAGGGGCAGACCCTGGATTGGTGTGAGTGTGTGCTTTGCCCAGGATGTGTGTGTGTGTATCACAGAACAGAAATCTTAGAATAGAAATCACTATCCACCTTTTACACTCATCTTGGTTAAAACATAAATCTAAAATTTTATGTCATCGAGAACTGGCATTTTATTCTTGTGACTACCTCACTCCTAAATTCCATCACTAAGTCTTGTAGAACAAATATTGCCAGTGATTCCAGCTGCTACTCAATCAACAGACTACTGAATTCATTCCTTTTTTCACTCTTAACTGACTATTATGAACCTACCACATAGCATAAATGACCACATAAGACCTTAAGGTTTGTGTCTACATTGAAGAACCAGATCACATATAACTGCACAATTTTGTGTGGCCTCCAGCAACATATGCCAAAATCTCTGCTCTTCTAGATATCTGGATCCCAAAGAGGACTCCAAAGCAACAGGACAGTACTGCAGTTTGTTATTTTTATTCAGGTACACCCCTACAGTACTTAACAAATCGCAATTAGATTTTACCATCAGTTTTCCACTAATGAACATTGACAAACAGGAAATTACTCATCCTGTCAGATTTGACAAATATAAGTCACATAATTACATGAAAGAAGTGTTGGTAGTTGTTATCAGCCTGTTTTCTATGCTAGCAGTATAACCGGCTGTCCTGAATTATAAGCTGATTTCCACTGTCTCTTAACAAATTTTATCTTACCTATCAGTTGAACAGATGCACTTCCTGTAGCACACATGATTCTCACACTGATGGAATGGGAGAACGACAATTCAGTCCTACTTTTTGAAGCACAGTCATGTGATTGTCAGGACTTTTTAATCTGAGGCAAAACAGGTTAAGGAGTCAAAAAAAGCCCTGTTGGAAGAAATTTTTTTTTGTTATTATACCTTAGATGATAGGCTGAGATGATGCTTTTACTATTTCTTACTATAAATAGTATTGTCTTCTTTCCAGAAATGCATGGATGCATTTAAATTTTGACTAGTAAAGAAAAAGTGTTCAGCATATACACCTTAATCTGTTTTTATATTTCAGTATTTAAAGAAAAACTGCTAAATCTGTAATGAATACTTGTAACAAATACTTAGGAAGAAATTTTTTTATTATTATTAATTGAAGCAGAGGGAATAAAAATTTGTTTCCCTCCCTATTTAGCATAGTGTCTCAATGCTTTTTTTATGAAGACCCATATTTCATTTTCAGTAAGTTTTCTATGTTGTCCAGCAGTCACTGACAAATTTGTCAGAAGAAATGCAAAAACAGGATTCTGGAAAAGTCTGCGTATTTCTACTTGCCCAAGTAGAGATTTTGTTCTCACAGAGATTATATCCTGACTCCACCTTACCATTTCCCCATCCTCAAAGAAAAATTTTACTACAAAATAAGGTTAGCATAACTTTTTCTAAAAAGACATTTTTGATAGCTCCAGCAGAAATAGCCTTTTTTCTTTGAACATTATAGTGATAAATAGTCAGCGGGTATAAATCAGTATTAAGTGAGCAGAACTAGGCCTACATATGTTATTGCTGAACACTTTCAAATTCTCAATCTGAATTCTAAGTACCTGGAAAAAAATGACATAGGAATGAAGTTTTCTCCATATTGCACCATTTTTCCAGTTTTCTCAACCCAGACTTGACATCAGTGTGGTATAGAGGGAAATTAGGTCATGAGCAGTCAGTCCTGAGCCTCTGCTGAAGCATCCTACTGTCTTGGCTCCCACAAGAGCTATTACAATGGGGAATTCTGTATTATGAACTTTTTTTTTCCTCTTTTTTTTTTTTTTTCTTTTTAACCAGGAAAGAAGCAAGTAATTCAGGTGTTGGTGGACGTAAATTGTTGACATTAAAAAATGGTCTATGACCATGCTCAATTCTTTCGGTTAATCTACTCTCCAGATGTTTTTATAGTCTGAACTTAGAACAAAAGTAACATATGTTTGTTAATTACTCTTTTCTAATGATAACATTTGTTCTCATAGTTTACACTAGGGAATGTTTATCAGATTAGTCCCAAAACCAGAGTTAAAACTTTTATAACTGATAGGGCAGAAAATTGGAATAAAGAAGGTATTTTAACTAGATTGGCTCTCTACTAGCAGATTGGAACTGCATTTATAGTCAGACTTCACAGCACATGATATATAGGGCATTTTGCACAGCAGATGGAATACAACCTAAATGTAACAGATGAGGAAGACGGCAGATTTTTCTTTGCCATTCCAATTGTCCGAATCAGGTCTTCCAACAAGGCATTCTGAATAAGTAACAGTGACTGAGTTTTCTCAAATTGGCTAAGTAAAAACTAAGAATACAAAAAGCAGCTATATGATCATCTCAAGCTCTCCAAAGAAAACTGTACGGACAGAAGCTGCTGCTACTATTTCATGAGCTTTTTCCCACTGAACTAACAATTTGCATTTTTACGTAAATCTGTAACTCTGCTTTCAGAGCCGTGCCAAAAGGAAACACTGCATCATATTTACATGCTGGAAGCACATTCAGCTTTGGACAAGCCCATCTACACTGCTGAATGCATCCTGGACAGATGGATCCATGACTTTGTCCCCCACTGCTTACCCTAAGGAACAAGGTAGCAGAGCTGCAGTCTGTATCCTTGCCTTTGAGTAATGAGCTGGCACAAAAGAGTATCTCAGCTTTTTATAGTTCAGCCTATGACCACATTGTGGTTTAATCCCAGTAGACAGCTCAGCCCCACACTGATGCTTGCTCAGTCCCCCCCAGCAGGATGGAGGGAAGAATCAGAAGGGTGGAAGTGCAAAAACTTGTGTGTTGAGATAAAGACAGTTTCATAGATAAAGCAAAAGCTGTGCATGCAAGCAAAACAAAATAAGGAATTCACTTGCTCTTTCCCATCAGCAGGCAGGTATACAGACCAGTAATCTGTAAACCTGCATCGTAGGTTTTATACTTCGTCAGTAAAAAAGTTGCAGTGTCATTATTTGTCCTTTCTTGTGCGTCTGACTGCTATAACTCATGTATCTTGTCATTAACTCTGATCCTCAGACCTGGTCATGATCACTGGTCAAGCAACTCTGCAAAAGTCTCAAGTTTTATATGATTTTGCAAATTTGATATTTATAAGTTTGAGGGTTCTGGTTGGTTTCTCAGTACAAATCACTGCAGTTTGCTACCTGTGATTTTTGGTTTTGTTGCACACTCATCCAGTTAATTAAAACAAGATGTTTATTATTATCGGATTTTGTTGTTCTTAGAATGGATTTCTACCATTCTGTCTTATTGCTTTGCAATAATATTTCATTTTCTGTCCACCGCCATACAGCATGCTTTGAAATTAGTAAAATGATGAAATGAAGGGAAACTGATGAAAGAAACACTTGATTTATGAAGTGTAAATCAGTCAGGAGTGAGTTTTAAGAAAACACTTTTGTCAGTATGTAGAATTTTCTGCTACAGAAGATTATCAAAAGGAAAGCAGCAGAACATCCACAGTTATGATTGCTGCAACTTGACCAGAAAAATAAATGTGCAGTATCACAGATAATCCAAAGTAAGCTTGCAAAGAGTAGTTCTCTTACTTTGAAAAGTTACTTCAAGCAATAACAACTTTCTTTATGAACACTGATGTTGTCAAGAACTCAGTGTGGTCATGTGAAGGTGGTATGTTCAAGGCAATCCCACCTGTAAGTTTTCACAATCAAGGTCACATGCTCAGTACTTGAATAGAAGCCCTCTGTCAATGTCATTAGTAGCTGAGAAGTGGAACTCTATTCTGTAAGTCAATTCTGAAAGAGCTGTCAGGCAATATTTAAGAAACTTCTGCTGTTTCTGAGGGTCGTCTTTCAGATGGAATGCAAAACCCAAGTATTGATGGTACACAGTAGTTAAATATCCCTTAGAGGAATTAGCTTATTAACCTTGTGTCCTGGCAAAATCCCAATTTCAGCAATTAAAAATTTGCTATCTGAAATTCTCTCTGCAGATTTAACATAGCACATGATTAACAAGCTCCTGTCTTAAACTGCGGTTCTCTTTTTACTGAGAAATGTTTAAGGGCAGTTGTGTTCCATTCTAGGGATGAAGAAAAGGATTCAGATCTCCTTTTTCAGAAGGTATAAAGTCTGCTATTTAAGCAGAAGACACCAACATGAATGTCATCTTCATGCCATAAGAATCAGACAGTCTGCAAAGTTTTTAAAAAACATTTACCATGTAAGCTCAAAGGAAAACCAACAAAAGGGTAATAGAAGCAACAGTTTGATTAAAAATTCTAGAGTTTTAACTGCAAAATTGTCATAGCTATTCCATTTCTAAAATCATACCTGCATTATCTTTACATCTCAGAACAATAAAATCCAGCAAAATCAAAAGAGTAACTTGGGAATAAGTAGTTCATTCACTTACTCTAGAAGGATCATGCTGATTATGTTTTCTTTCTTTGTATCTACTACTTTTTTTTAATATAGTCAAAGGAAAAGAGAGGGAGGAGACAGGAGCAGCTATGCCCCAGTCTAACAAGTTATGAAGTTAATTGAAATAGCATACTGAAAAATTCTTATTTATGAAATGTCTATTTATGTATTGGTTTCATTTGAGGAAAGAGTTCAGGTTATGTGACTGTCATATTTTATTAAGTACTACACTCTGAGTTTATTTCTAATTCCTCTCTGCATCAAATTAAAGAGGACACATAGTTAAAACTTCGTTTTCTTAATTTTATGAAAATTACCCAGCCAACATCTGGTGTCTTGAACAAATGAGTAAGTCAATGGTTGATTACTGATTAATGATATATTCTTTAAAATTGTGGCAATTTCTATTAAAATTTGGTCCAGTAAAAATTTAGGATGTTTAGTTAAAAAATAAGAATCCTGAGTTTATTCTTTCCAACTTTCTTAGCACACATGCTACTTCTTATTAAACATCCTAAGAATACTTAAAAACTCTTAGGAGAAAAAAAAAATCTGTATTCTGGGTTACAGAATTGCTCAAGTGCTGTGTATAGGCTGATCTTTCAAGCACAGCATGAAGTGACTGCTAATCAAATGTGCCTCAAGGCAGTAGACACTAAAATATTAAAGCTGGTTTATTCAGGGACTCTCCATTTTTTAATTTAATTTGGCTGGTACTAAATCAAACTGCCTTTAAAAGTATTGTTTGAGCAACCCAAAGCATTAATGAAGCATCCATTACGATCTGGATTTATATAATTAAAATATATTTGAAATTTTGAAAATAAATAGAATAATTTATCAAATGTAATCTGCATGATAATGCCAGTGTGTATAAGGAATAAAGATATATATGTCATTTGTGTCTCTTGTGTGCTACTAGTGGGTTTAGTGTCTAGAAGGCAGGAAGACCGTAGATACTAAGCTGGGAAACATAAAGAGTTAACTAACTCACTTTTATGTTCAAGATGTCAAATGAGATTCTGACTAAATAGGTTTGCATACCTAGTAGATACCATCTTTAGGCACCAAAATAATCTTTGAGATGTGATTCTTGAAGCACATTGCACAACCTGAGATTCTACCATATAATGCCTCCTTTGAGCTGCAAACTCTGACCTATGAACTCTCTCCAAAACAGATATTCTTTTCTCTGGTCCTTTCTACCCAGTCGTTGATGCTAAGAAATTAATTGGTGGAAGAGTCCACTATCCCTCACAACTCTTTCTAGTTAATTTTGCCTGTCTTAATCCCATGGACATTGCTCATATTTCTGCTAAGAGATTTTTCTACCTATTATCAGATGTCTGTTTCTCATGTAGGGATATGTACATTAATCAGTTCACCTATTTCTCTTATCTTGAATAAGTTAGACTTCCCTAGGTGTTTTTACTGTGGCACATATTACAGAAACACTCTTTCTGGACCATTTTTCAACTACATTCTTGAACTGTAAACACCAGAGCTAGGAACATAGTCTATGCACCTATCACCTAGGATTTTCATCTCAGTCCCACTCTTGCTATTATCCTACAGTCTTCCAGGACCAAACTGACCTAACATCTTGTGCTTGAAGCTTATTCTCAACCAGTTATACGTCAGTTTATACTTACATATCATTGCCTCTGCATTACAGGGTAGTCTCCCTTTTTCCCTGAACTTCTTTCCCAAATGTGTTCTACTCTTTCTCCTCAGAAGTATAATTTTATGCTACATCTGGCAGCCCCCTGAGTTCTGGTTTAACAGATAGATCACCATCGTTTTCATGAACACTAGTAAGTGCATATTTTGCACATACTTCTGCAGTCAGATACTTGAATTACATTGGGTTTAGTAGACTGGTCTTTTAATGGCATGTAAGGTAAAGGTATTATGGAAGTGGCTGTGCTAAAAAGTGTCTGAGAACTCCTACTGTGGATTGCCAATTTAATATACTCTAAGCACTCATGAACGTAATATTACTCTTCATGCCAGTCAATTTTCTATCTGAATATTTACTGAATACTAAATGCATATGCAAGTCAGTGGTCATGAAAATAAAAGAAGAAGCAGGACATAATCCATGTTTTTTCCTCCTTGTCATTGGATTACTATATGACAGAGACAGCTGTAAAACTCGCATAAGGATTGGGTTAATATAAATTGAATATATTCTTTTAGTGATGTCCTCATATAAATATTCACAAAATTTCCAGTTGATTTGGGGGCACTTTGCATTAGAAACACTCAGATATTAGATATTTGAAATTATTAGTCTCTTTCTTGGTATTTTGGTTCACCAGTGAGCCAAATTTACAATGAAGATGAGCTCTTCATTACAAAAAGATCATTTTTCCTTGGTTCATAATACAATCCCATAAATTTTCCCAAGCTTTCCTCAACAGAATATGTATCTTGAGTGCACTATAATTAGTAAAAATAATAGTTGCTTGCTGCAGGTGAAGAAACCAGGTTCTCTGTGTGTATCCATAATTACATCAATGATGATTGGTTTGTTCTATTATAGTTTAAGTAAAATGTTCCAAATTTCCCTAGTAAAACAATCTAACCTGAAATCTTTTTAGCTCTATGGGTCATAGACATTTCTGCTTTCACTTCTCCTAAATGAATTATCCTCTGTTGCTATTTTACAGATTAAATGGCATTTGAGACAAGGAAACACAGGAGTGGGATTTGCACTGTAAGCAGAAACTTTGTACACATAGCGAGTAGAAAACTCAAGCAAATACAAGAAAGACCAATCAAGCTTTATAAAAACATTTTAGAGCCTTCCTAGTTTTCTCATTGCAAAAGGTTTTATAAAGTTTATTTCTAAGAAATGAAATTCCCTTTTCATCCCTTTTTCCCCTTTCATTCTTTTCCCTCAAGCCAATATATCGATAGTGCATATTTCAGACATCAAATTTTACAACACTGCCAGAGTCAGATTTAATACCAAAGAATCAGTATGAAAAAGAAAACAGCAGCTAAAAAGATAGATAGATAGATAGATAGATAGATAGATAGATAGATAGATAGATAGATAGATAGATAGATACTAAACGATTATTCTTCAACCTGTAAACTGAATCTGAAATAGCTTTGCCCATGAGTATTAGCAAAATAGCTTGAGGGACATGGGAGGTGTTGCTTCAGCTCTTTACCTCCAAATTTAATTTATCTTCTGCAGTATCATTTTCATCTCATTTTATTATGCTTTGTAGGATATTTACAATTACCTTAATTCCTCCCATCATAAACTAGATGAAGAATATTTCTCTATACTTTTAACAGAGTGGTTCACAAAGTGAAGGCTATAGAATAAAAATAAGGGTGATATAATTAGCCTTGCTATTTTAATGAAAAAGCTGTCAAATTTATAATGTGAAACTCTCATTTAGCAAAGACACACTCAAATTGTTTCCTCTCTTGGTATTTTTTCTGATTCTAGTCCCACTCTGCTGACTGAAGAAAGTTTCTATCTCTGAGACTTTTGCTGTGTTCTCTGAGTTGCAGTGTCTTGGGGTATGCTGGTGTCAAAGGCACGTGTCTAGGAATGTCAGTGATTTCTGATTGCAATTACTGTTTTATGCAGGCTAATAAACAGCCCTTTAGTTTACTGACTTCTAAAACTCTCCTTTTCTTTTTCACAGTTCTTTGACATTCTTCAATGTACTTTGAATATACTTAATAATGTGCTTTTCACATGACTGTACATTCTATATCAATCTGCATAGTAAAAACACATATTGCACAAATATCTGAACAGGTTTCTTTCTGGGTCTTATCTGAAAGCAACTGGGATGCCAGTTAGTTTAGGCTGACTGATTCTCAGCCTTTTCTTCTATAAAATTAATTTGTACATCTAAATTATATGTTTCTATATACATCTACAGTTCTATATACATATTGTATATGCTCATATCCACAGTTGAATAGGAATGTTTTATACATAGCTGAATTTCCTTCTGCATTGCATACTAACACTTTTTTCAGCTCTCCTACCTCTCATATCACCATCAGCAGTACCATTTAAACTATAAGATATCTGGAAGATGGAAATTGTCTTCATAACACACCTGTGGAAAGAACACATCAGTTATGTTAAAAACAAATGTTGAAAATCTTAGTACTTGCATCACAAGCTACTCATTTACTGCTCTATTTTCCCATTATACTGAGGAATTCAACACAAGCCAAATTCTAAGCTGAAAAGTAAGACTTACTTGCTATGAAAGAATATAAAGAAGTCTCTCAAATGTAACAAAGACTATATAACACTGTATACTAAAGATTATTATAGCTAGGCTGATGAAGTATCTGCCTCTCTAATACTGCTTGCTATAGCTTTCTCATAGTATTCCTGAAGCAGTAGAAGGCCTGCAGTTAAAGAGCAAATGTGTTAAATTTAAAATCTTGGTTATAGACAAAAAGGAAATAAACCTTTTATGTAAGGCCAGGAACTTATTATTGGTATAACTGAAACCTTAATGGGAATTTGTATTGGACCAGTTCTATTACAGAAAAAGGAAGAAAAGAAAGAAAATAAAGAATGAAAGGAAAGAAGGAAGAAAGAGGAAGGAGGAAAGGAAAGGAAAGAAGGAAGGAAGGAAGGAAGAAGGGATGGAAAAAGTAATGCAAAAGAAGTATAAACAATAATAATACAGTTTAAATTGTTGAACTCATACTTCCTAGTAGCTCCCTTTTTTTCCCTGATGCTGTTTATATTCACTTTTCCACTGGACCTCTGTGTCCTAAGTTTAATGACTTCAGACTGGCAGAAGACAAGTATTAGAATTTGTCAGCATCCCCAGGTCCTTCACTGGGAGAAGTATGATATTCCTTCTCATTCTAAGAGCCACTAGCAGTCATTTTTAAGCATTTGCTAACATGTTCTAAGACTTGGTCTTCCTCCATTCATCTACAGCTCTGCATTACAACCAAATTTGTGATATGCAGAGTGCCTTAAGTAGGTTGAGTATGTGTTCTTTGCCCACTTTGCTACCCCTAAACCTGGTTTTGCTCAACTCCCAGGTCATCATTTCTTTGTCTAACCTTTGGGTGATCTTCTTACAGACCTAAGGTCTCCAGTGCCTGACTGTGTCCCATTTTTAATCACTCCATTCCTGTGCTCCTCTACATACCAACCTGTGTTCCCATTTTCAATGCTCCCTCAATCATACTGTGTTTATATTCCTGTACATGGCAGCATTATGTCAGTCATAAATATTCTGTTCAACATAGAATAACTACTTTTCACTACTATCTATATAGAATATTGTGGTTCTACCAAAGAAGCATAAGCAAAACAGGAAAGATAGAGCTACATAGTTTTTAGAAACGTTGCTCAGCACATTGAAGTCGAGCTCCATGAAAATTAGGACAAGTTCAGACAAAGTAAGCCTGACAAGCTTCAGTCCAGAGTCCTTGGAAAATCAGTAAAAAATCTGTGGCTACTTACTGCCAATGACAATAAAATAGACTTGTCTAAAGTGTACAAATATGGCCAGGAAACGGAAGCAGGGATGAGACAGTTAAGGAATCATAATCCTTGTACACACAGTAATATGCTGAATGTAGGAGCAGATACATAAAGACTTGATGTTACAGTTTCTCAGTGGAAATGGCAGATCCCATTGGGTGATTACACAATAAAACTTACAGAAAAAGTTCTGTTCAAGGCAATAGATATTAACAGTACAATGGAACTGGAAAAACTAATTGAATGCATGTGTGCATGTGGTTGGTTTTTTTTTTTATTTTCAGGTTTCTATCTGTATTTTTCCTTTAAGCTGGAAGGTATTTCTCTCTTTTTAATACAATCTTCTCTGATTAGTGCTGCAAGAATAAACTGGAATTTGCAACACCTCTGATTTTGTATGTGTAATGGTCTGTTGTTAGAAGGTTGGATGATTACACTATTAAGCATTTAGGTCTCCATTCATTTCCAGTATTAAAAGGACGCTTTTTTCTTTTTTTTCACAGTCTAGCTAAGGCATATTGGTTGATCTGCACTTGAGAAGAGACAACATCTTACTAATTAGAATTGTTTAAAACAATTCCATTTCACTGAACAGGTGACCTGCACTTATTAAACATTTCTTTGTTGATTTGAAAAATAGCCATGAACATTTAAGCATGATTATACAAAGCTATTTTCAACACTTTATTTTCCACAGCTAGTGCTTATAAGGACTAAGAAAAGCTAAGAAAGGCCATTACCAAGGAAAGCTGGACAGACAGCAAATAGTTCTATACATCAATGAGTTCAAATACTTTTGACTGAGTAATCCACAACATGTTTGCAATCTAATACTTAGAGGGGAGGGGGAGGAATTGAGTTTTGAGAAAGGACGTGGAAGAAAACATATACATACATATTTAATGTGAACACTCTTTCAGGAGTTAGCTAGTACATCATCAATAAATATCCAATATTGGAGGGAAACTTTAAAATATTAAAGAAATAGTATTCTTTTAGTATGTGAATTCTTACAGTGATGAAAACACATAGAAAGGTAACTCTTTTAAATAAGTGAAATGGGAGTAGCCTGACAGTCACTTGCAAATTACATGTAGACAATATACTGTTCAGCATTAGGGAGGTTGACATAAATCATGCTATGGAAGCTATTTTAGTGCTGAGTGCTAGATATTAGCTATACAGCCTAGCATTCATTAGTGGTTTTTTTCTCTGAAGCTGCATTTTACACTACGGAAACATTAACACTACAATTGATAAACAACTCCTGAGTGGACCAAAAAGTCTTATTCCAAGGCTCAGCAGCTGTAGTACGTTGTCATTGCCTCTTGTTATTTTACCCATGAAAGTTTTAGTTTCCTCACCTCTGGGACCCAGAGAAGAGATATTTTTTATTCCTCCTTAGTATTCTTTTTCTCAAATAACAATGTGAAAAGTACTGTTAAACTATCTGGTGCAGCACCACTGCTGTTTGCAAACAGTTTCACATTTTAAGTAGTCACAATGAAAGCTTTCATAGAGTAGGGTCAGCTCTTGCAAAATCAAACAATAACAATGTATGCACAGTTGTCCATAAATTAGCATCTATTTCTAATTCTGAATGTGTTCTTTTGACTTTCCTTCAGCAAGACTGAAGTTAAAGTGCTTGCCTCATTTCAGTATTCTTTTTATTCTTTTTATTCTTTTTTTTTTTTTTTTTTAGTTCAACAGGCTAAATACAAATATGATTTTGACTCCTTTCAGGGTGCTTTATTATTTTGATAGACCTCAAGCAGCATCTCAGATCAGCACTAGCAAAGTTCTAGTGATTACATGTTCACCACAGCAAACTTCTTAAACTCAAGCACAACAGGCTACAGCCCACTGCCTGACGTTGCTGTGTCCAAGGTATATCAAAATGGATATAACACAATCAGATATTTAGCTGCAATTTTTTTTCTTGGAAATCCATCTCACAAAATAAATTGAGATAACAGTGCTAAGATAATATAGGGTCATGTTTGTGGGGTTTTTTTTCCCCTCTAAACATGAACAGGTCTGTTCTTGTTTTACTGTGAAAGTGAACTCCCACATTGCTGACCTGAGGTCCTGACTTGGGCTTATTCTGGCATTAAGATTGCAAATTTACACAATTTCAGTGTCCCTATTCAATTTGAAGCTTGTACAAGATATTTTGGGCCTTTCTTTCCAAAACAAAGCTTTTAAAAAGGTATGATTCCTCACAGCATACACAGACCTATTTAATATTGGCTGAAGCACTGCTACTCTTTGAGAGGCTAGGAATAAAGCTATATAGTACAAAGCAAGATGTACTACCTGAAAGCGATAGTTATTCAATCACATTCAATTGCTTCATTATATCAGTTCAATGAAAAAGCTTATTGTAACTTTTCACCATGCCAAATTAAGCCTGAATTAGAGATAAGCTAAGTTCTTTGAAATATAAAGTGTATAAGCATAGGTGAAAGAAGCAGCTCAATGTTGTTGGCTAATGTCTTTCTGAATAGTGTAACTAGTATATGCATGGAAAATCTACCTTGTATTTTTACCTTCATTCTTCCCCATCTTGAGAAAGTGAATCAGACATCTTAATGACAGTCACTCTTCTTTAGGGTAGGATAAGTAGCAAAGAAGTTGGAGGAAAAAAAATGTGTTGCAGATGAAACGCCCAAATAGCCAGAGTGATTCTGCTTCAACGTGATGAGTGTGCAAAGCAGTTTTCTCACTACACAGACCTGGAAGCACCATGTCAAGCTGTGCTGTGCATCCCCACTCATTGTTTTAGGAGTAAAGATTGGAATAACCAGTGACTGTCATAGTGTCTGGAAAAATCAGATCAGTTCAATTTAAAAGAGTTGTTATTCCTATATATGTTCCAATGGCCGAACTCTATTTATTTATTATAAAATATCAGTAAGATTTTTTTTGCAAGTGATGTGACACATAATTTCCATTACTTCTTTTTAGCAACTAATGCATTTAGGAAATCAAGATGAAGTTGTCAAGATTTTTTAAAATATTTTTTAATAATAATAATAAGCATGGATGTTATTTAAAAATAATATAGAAACAGAAGTACCTTTTGCTACAGGTTTTATTTTAGAAATTATAAAATGTGGGTGTAGTCTCTTAGATGTTTTCATTTAACAGAAAACATTGATCAAAACTCCTTTTTCTTAGGACCTACAACAGCAAAACAAGAAATATCTCCAAGGATGGGATTGCATCATATCCTAATCT
>JANZLQ010000095.1:28696452-28712606 GCA_026212715.1 Elanus axillaris
CATCCAACACTGCTTGTCATCTAATCTCTTATTTGAACATACCATGAGAGAAAGAATAACATGTTATAGACATACAGTTATATTATTAGTATCATATTGGTACCTGTCTGTCAGGAGCTATCCTAGAAAACTGGCATTTTAAAACAAATAGCAAGACAGGTTAAAGATAAAGGTACAGCAGAGAGATGGTTATTTTCCAGAGACTTATTATTGAAAGAAAAAAAAAAAGTAAATATTCAGAATTTGAATTTCTGCCAGCAATCGTAGGAGATAAATACTGGATAGACACCAAATGATTTCCAGCTAGGAAAAGTAATGCTGTCTACTGAGAGGAAAACTTCCTTTTAGCTCCTCACATTGAGCTGGTAGTTATAGCGTACAAGGATGTCCTCAAACCTCAGCTGAAGGGATCTGCAAAATCTTCAGATAGCAAGTCCAATCACTAGATGGCAGAATCTTCTAATTAGTTAAGTGTGATTTGTTATTTAACCACTTCTGGGAACAAACCTGTTTCTCAGTTATGAGAGCAGTGCAGTAAGTCGTTCTGATCTTCAGTTATGCACTAGACCACAAATCTTTGCTATGCAATCTGGTTACAAACTTTTATCATTTAGTAGTTTTTCACAGCTATCCCTTCAAGGGAGAAAAATATTTTATGTTATGTAAATTACTTTCAACAAGCACAGAATAGAGCCATACTAGTGATTCTGGCTTATATTTTCAAATGCCTCAGTAGGGGTTCAGAGGCCAAATTTTAAGTCTGTAAAAATCTTTCTACAATTTATACTCAGATTTGTTTGGTAGTGTTTGACCTTACAGCACTCATACAATTCTGAGGTGGGCAATAAGGCAATCTAACAAAAATTTGAAATCCATAAGAAAAACATGGGTTTTCTTATGGATTCACATTTCTGTAACAATGTGAAAGCAAAAGTAGATCAATCTCCCCAGATGGGTAGAAAGTAGGCAGAGCTCTACTTAGCTCTACATGTAGAGGTATCAACTGTGAATGGTGGTAGGTAGGGACCTACCCACTTCTGAGTTTCACTGTATGCCTGTTACATCCTTTCTTGTTGGTAAATACTGCTACTCCAGATGGTAAAGTCCTTTATGCCTTAAGTGATGTGCCAAAGTCATTCAAGCAAATCCCAGAGGGGCAGAAACTTAACCCCAAATTTCCCCAGTGCCAGCTGCAGACACTCGGTTGCTTGAGTGGATGTTTACTCTTCTCTTTCCATTTTGGACATGGAAAAAGTAGGTGAAGCTACAAATTGTGCAGAGGTTTGTATCACAATATATCAAACCTTTATGTAGATGACTTTTAAAAGATGAAGCCCAGAATTAATATGTGCATTCAAAAGACCCTCCTACAGTAAAGTTCAATTAAAAGCAAAAGTGGAGGAGCACTTAGCTAGGAGAAAGAGTGATGACACCAAGGAATAATAACTCTGACAACTAAGGAGAGAAAAGGGAGCAAAAAGGAACTTAGTGAAAAACCCCTAAATGCTTGCTGCAGATATTTCAGCAGAGTTGTCTGTGGTATAAACAAGTATTGCCTTATGCAGCAGAATGTCCATTGACTTCATTTATTCATTTTTTAATAAAAGATGTAGAAGTGTTTACAATGCAATAGGCATTTTTAGATCATAGCTGCAATATTTATCAAGGTGTTATGAAATGTGTCACAGAAGCCTCACATGGCTTTTACATCTCATCTAGTTATGACCTTTCTAAGTGGTTGACTAACGATTGAAGAACACCTAGCATGGCTGAAATAACGGTATTTACAAACAGTTATGGATAATACTAACTATTTAAAATTGTTTCACTACATGCTAGAATTTCTCTGACTGCAGACAAGCTATAGATGTAACTTGGGACACTAAAGACTATGTTGCACATTACAGCTTTGTCGATCTAACAGCTTACTACTACTAAAAAAGGGCAGTGTCTTTCCTTCTCTTACTTTCTCCACTACCTCAGCAATCATCAGGTTTTCTGCATGATCAGTACAACTTGCTGGGCTGGTAAAAAAAAAAACAAAAAACAAAAAAACCCCAACCTGGCAAAATTAAATCATTGGGTTAGCAAACTGAATGAGCTCCAAGCAAAAGGTCAGAGAGGGAAGTTGCAGCCAAGAGACTAAGGGAAAGGTGAAAGGACTATCCATTCTGGAGTGGGAATTTGCTAGATTAGTTCAAGTGTATTTTCACTGAAATGTCTGCTTTATGTAAGTCAGTGAAAAAGACCCCAGACTCTGATTATACATGAACTCGTGAATCCACACTTCCTGAATCTTTAAGTAGGACACCACTTCCACAGTCTTTCTGGGAGACTCAAGTGACAAAACCCCCCAGTATTTTGATATTTGTGTAGGTTTTGTAATATTCCTTGCAAGTTCAGGTCAGGCTGTTAATTTTCTGCCTCTATTCCATTTTCAAAACACAGCAGGAATTCCAGAGTGCAACATTACCATATCTAAGAAGCATTAAATGTAGATTTAGGTGATTCAGTGACAGGGGATACAGATAAGGAAGTGGTACTCAGTGCCGCCTTTGCCTTCAGTCATCACCAGTGAGGTCTCTCAGATCCCTGAGCTCAGTGAAGGAGTTCAAGGAGAAGAGCTGTCAGCAATGGATGAGAATAAAGTCAGGGTTTACGTGGGATAACTTGATCCATGCAAGTCCATGGGACCCACAAGGCTGCATCTGAGGGTACTGAGAGGGATGGAAGGTGTCCTTGCAATACCACTCACTATCATCTTTGATAGGTTGTGGAGGTCAAGGGGGGGTCCCCAATTACTGAAGAGAAGGAAAAGTTACAGTCACTTTCAAAATGCATTAAAAGAGTAATTCAGGGAACTATGAGATGGTCAGCTTCACTTTGCTCCCTGGAAAAATCAAGGAGCTAGTCCTTATGGAACTGTTTCTGGACACAAGACAGAGAAGAAGGTGACTGGGAAGAGTCAGCATGGATTTACGAAGTTTACCAAAGATAAATCATGCCTGATCAACATGGTTGCCTTATAGGATAAAATGACTGGGTCTGAGATTGAAGGGAGATCAGTGGCTTTACCAAGGTTTTGTACACTGTTTCCTGCAATATGCTTTTATTCAAGCTGGGACATTACAGTCTGAATGGGTGGTAAGCCACATGGGTAATATGACGATGTATGCATGTTGTAGCTGCATATGTGTCTATATGACAACATTTGTTTATATATTTACACATATATAGATACATATGAATCTACGTATGTTCTGGTTTTGTCTGGGATAAAGATAATTTTCTTAGTAGGTGGGACAGTGTGGTTTGGATTTAGTGTGAGAATAATGTTGATAACACACTGATGTTTAGTTGTTGCTAAGCAGTGCTTATCCCAAGTCAAGGATTTTTCAGTTTCCCATGCTCTGCCAGTGAGGAGGTGCAAGCGAAGCTGGAAGGGAGCACAGCCAGGACAGCTGATCCAAATTAGCCAAAGGGATATTCCATACCATAGAACATCACGATCAGTGTATAAACTGGGGGGAGTTGGCTGGGAGGTACAGAACGTTTCTCAGGCATCAGTCAGTGGGTTGTGAGCAATTGCCTTGTTCATCACTTGTTTTTTCTTGGTTTTGGGGTTTGATGGTTGGTATTTTTATTATTATTATATTTTTATTGCTATTATTATTATCATTGTATTTGTTATTACTATTGTTTACATTTTATTTTACATTAGTTATTAAATCATGCTTATCTCAACCCACGAGTTTTACTTTTTTTTCGATTCTTCTCCCCATGCCACTGGGTGGGTGGGGGGAGTGAGTGAGCAGCTGTGTGGTGCCTACTTTCTGGCTGGCTTAAACCATGATAACATATTAGTTAATGGATTAGAGCACTATAATATGTTGAAAAAACCAAGACCTCAGAACAACTTTAAACTTTAAAACTAAACATTTTAAAATTAATTTATTTACAACACACTTTGTTTTAATGGTTAGTTCTTATTAATCAATAGAACTTAACAGTTATTATTCAACATCAGTATGTATAGAAAACTGTTACTCTTTAACACTTATAACCTACATACCACAGAGTTAATGCTGTATAGACAGCAGAGATGACTTACAGTCCTTGTTGGTCTTAGTGGCTGAGGTCAAGACGATCAGGCTTGAGAGCTCTTTGATGAGTGGAGTCAGAATTGCAACAGGCTGTTCAGTTTCTTCATCCTTGCTCCCTGATGGTTTTATGTTACATGTTTTTGTCCCTCCCAAAAAGGGGATCTCAACTACTCCTGATACGACTTTTTTGTGTTTGCTTTTGGCAGTTCAGTTTCTTGTGTATTAGGTAAGACGTCCTGCATATCTGCAGTCTCTTCTGCTTATCTTGTTCTTTCTTTTGCAATCTTTTGTTTTCTGTATGCCTCTTATGTGCACCTACATACATCTTTGCTCCTCCAGTTGTTACATTAAACACATAATTATTTGAAATGTTTATACATTGTGTCTAGCTATGTCATAACACTTACAAAATACTTGTATACTATATTGGTCATACTGGTTTAGTATGCTAATATTTGGCTTCAGGGCAAAGTAGTATTAATTATATCCTGATTGATGAATTTATATATGGCCTCAGCTTTGGCTACATATAGCATAGTGTTTGAAAATTGCTGCATAGAAGCCCATCAGTGCAGAACAATTCCACCCTATTCTAAAAAGAAAGATGAATATTCACAAAATATTCTTAGACAAATATCATCTAGTGCTTGTTCAGATCCCTGTGTTTTGGTTGATAACATTAGCTACAGGACAGGGATCTGCAAACTTTGGTTACTGAAATTAGCAGATGTACTCTGGACCATGGTAGCAGATAGATTTAGTTATAATAACTATTTCATTGGGAAACTCAAGTTTCATGAATACAGATAATTGGATAATATGGCATACTATTATAAATATTTAATAATATTAGATTTTGGATAATATAATGCTCCAGTTCTGTTACCTTTATTGACTGAAACATTGCCAAGTCTCATTACTTTTATCACCAGTTTTCAAATCTGATGTTTTATTCTTAAGTCACAAAAGCTAAGTTAGATGATTACGTGGAAGACTCATGTCTTTTAAAAATAAAAATAAGAATGTCCAACATTCATGATTCAAAACTCAACCTGGAAGGAAATAAACAGATGTTCAGACCTCCCTAAATCTTATTTTGGTTCCTTTAGTTCCTGGAACTGGGCATGGAAGTGTGTTGGGTGCCCATCACCCATCCTCTCTCCTGTCAGTCAGTCTTTAAGTCACGGGAAAGTATCCATCAGCATAGAGGTTTTCTCTCTCTTAATTGTACTTTGCCTTGGACACTTTTTTCAGCTAACAGTTATGAGAATTATATGTCTTATGGATTTGCTTATCATGATATGTAATACCTCAATTCTTCTGACATGACCTTAGTGAAGACCTTCTGTCAATATAAGGTGTTGGTTTTGGACATACGTCTTCCTACTCCAACATTAATTAGATAAAAAAGGAGAAATAAAACTTGTTTAATGCTTTATAGAGGACCAGAAATAAAAACTTGAGGATCAGTAGATATGTGGATCATGGAGTAAAGCCTACCCAAAAGCATCATGCAGATACGTGAGACCTTGCCTACATTTGTCCACTCTAACCGGCTATATTAATCCAGTAATTGTTTCCAGAGAAGCAGCAGATTAATTTGCTGATTTAACAGTTTCCATATCCATGATATTTATAGCACATGTACAGAGTAGAAGGTGATAGAAAATCCAGAGACAACTGCTAAGTGGCCTTGAATATGGAGAACATCAAGGAGATAGGCCTGGTTTTGTGATAGCAAGGTGGCATATGCTGACAGTCTGATATAGAAAGTAATGCACAGTGAAAACACAAGCACCTCTGGGGGAACACATCCATGGGCATCCAACACCACATTGGAGAGCAGAATGGCTGAGCTCCTGATGGAACTGCTGCACATGGAATTTGGGCCACCAGTTCACGACTCCAAACATGCAACAGTCAAAGTGAGTGCCCTCTTCCCTGAGACCATACTGCTGGTCTGGCATGAGTGTGAAGTGTGTGTGTACTGCAGAACAGAGGTTTTCAATTAGAAATCACTGTCAATGTGCTATATCCACCCTGCTCAGGACATAAACTTGAGATTCTATATAAAAGACTTGTGTAATTTTGTTCTTGCATCTACCCAAGTCCTCATTTCCCTGTGACAAACTACTACTCTAATTTGACAAGAAATGCATAAATGAAAAACCAGGAAATCTCCAAGTACTTGTATTTTCCCATTATTTTAAAGCATTCTGCCTATAATGTGACTTGGCTAATGTAAAATTCAACTCCTGTAGTGTACTAGTGGGCATGTATTCCACATGTCTTTTCTGGCTAAATAGAGTGGAGGTTTCCAAGTAACAAAGAATTTGACAAAATCAAGTCCAAAGTAAGTGCATAAGATGCCTACATATATCTTAAATAAAACCCATAGAGCACCAGAGGAATGCATCTTTATAAAAATGACCATAGGTCTTATTCTAGAACAATGTTATTTGAACAATATCTAAACATTTCCCCCGATAAAATGCTTCTGCCTTAACTTCAGACTGTACTTGCAGAAAAACATTTCAGTGCTTGAATATTTAATATTCTAAAATTTAAGTTAGAGTTTTTCATTTATCACTTTAGGGAAGACACTAAGTTTACTTGATATCACAAAGCAGAAAGAAAATCTGAAAGCTTAAGACTACTGTGGCCCAAACTTATAGCACTAAGAGATGCAAGCTTCCAAACTCAGACACAAACAAAAGTGAAATACAACATTGCTATGACGTACTCAACTATGGTGGCAGACTAAGTTCAGTGTTTTCTTATTTAGTTTAAGGAACTGGTAGGAGAGCTTTGAAAATGTGTGTAAGGAAATATTTGGACATCAATTCAATTATAGCTGGTGAGGTAAATATAGTCAGAAGGAATTTATTAGTCAATAAGATAAAAAATCTGATTGTGGGAAGGAGACAGTGAAGCAAGGTAGAGAAGGCAGCCTCAGTAAGGTGGAGATAACTCAAGTAACAGCAATTGATGCATCCTTTCTTCCTGATATGATTTGAATGTTTCGCTGAAGCTAACATAAAAAAAAAAAAAAAAAAAAAAGGAAAAGCTTTCACTGGCTACCATGCATTGATACTGAAGATTCCCATTCTCCTAGGTATACCTCCACATTACTAAAAATTGAGATTTAGGTGCTAGTGAGATCTGCAGACAGAACAACCTTTCATTTTCTTCTTATAGTCCAGACAAAGGGGTGAGATGAAGGTTTTTCCCATCTTCACAGAAAAAGAAAATCCCTTCTTCCTTTCATGGATTTTTGTTAGTCATTTGAAAAACATTTATGGGAAATAAGACACCAAGTGAAAGATTACTAAATGTATATACAGTTTATTGTAACTTCTGAACTACATTATTGCCTGCTGAATTGTTGAACTTACAGGCAACAAGAAGAAGAAGAAAAGAAAAAAGGAGAAGGAAAAACCACCAAGAAAAACACAGTCTGGTTTAAGATATTAGGATGGAATAAATTGAACAGCCCCTGGTTATAAAAAGAATGTAGGTTTTGCACTACTGTTACAGTCCTGCCACTTTTGTAGAAAAAGCGCTTCTCTGTACCAAAAGCTCAGAAGGTGCTCAGCACATTGATAAAGTAGCTATAAAACAGCAGCAAATTGCAGCTGCCCAGGCCTCTGGGGAATACACACGCAGTCAGTTTGTTACAATTTGGCAATTACTTCTGTGGCCAAGCAGTTTGTTATTAGGGATGTAGAAAAGTGCTTTTTCAGAGAACAGGAAAGACATTAACAAAACCAGCACCGTGGAGCTGCAGGAGCAGCACTTACCTACACCGCTTACCGTAAAAAGAGGAAGAAAGTTCCTGATTGTGAGTGGCTGTGAAGGCCTCTCTGATTAGAAAGCGAAAGACCTCTGTTGGGAATGGAAGTCACGCAAGTGTTGCATGTAAATAACTGTACAGGTGACCGGTGCCAGCTGCCGGCCGTGATTGCAGAGGGAGTGCGGGCAGCCCACGGCCAGGAGCTGTTCCCTTTCGCCTCCCCAGCCCCAGGGGACTGGACGGGGGCAGAGAGGGGCAGAAGTATGCATCGCTGGGCTGGGGAAAGGTCTTTTTCAGCCACAGCACCCAGAGAAAACACGTACTGCGGGTGTTGGGAGAAAGAAAATTAGATATGCAGTAGTGGTGTTGCCCGTGATACTCTGGGAGAATTGCAAGCATGGGCTTTGTCAGTGCGACAGATGATTCCCTTGCTCTTTCAGGCGAAATAACAAAATATTTTGTCGGATTAGGTTCACATAAACATATTGCTAACTATACACAAAGACACGGGGTCTAGCTTAATATACGCTGGTGCTCTAATTGGCAGTTTCCAAAATACAAAAAACCAATAGTGGCCACTGGAGGGCTCAAACACATCTTAAGAAATATTATGCCAGCCCATAGACTATGCTTGGCCACCAAGCAAGATGAGACCTAAACGTCATTGCACAACTACGAGTGAATATTTGAGGATCTAAATATCAAGCATTGTGGCTAGTGAGATGTAATTATGAGGTGGATATTAAGTTGTCCTGAAATTTAATTTCCATATTCCTCTTTCCAGGTACCTTTTGAAAGAATGTTAGCAGAAGTAGGAACTTCTGTTCCTCATGGCCACCATTACTATGCTCAGTGCTTCATACACAGAGTATTATTTCTTGGAAGACTTGCAATAAGAATCTTTTCCTTTATATGAAGGCCAAACCTGTGCAAATAAAAATAAAGGCAACTACATAGTAATTCTACCATTTGCATATTGCAGCAGGTTAAAGTGTAGTAATCAGGGAAGTGTGATTTCTGCTAAACCAGATGACTAAAAATTAATATTTTATTCATTTATTTCCTGAAGAATTGTCAGACAGTTTGGACAAACTCTGGATAAAGAGGAAGAGGTTAATGAACTAGATATTTAATAGACTTATGACATGAAGGAGATGTGTCTTACCTAACTGTTAAAGTAATTTCTCATGTATTTTTATGTGAAAAGAAGTGAAAGATCTTCACAGATTTTTCTGGGAATTACTGTCACCTGTGGGTTATTAATCATCTTTAAAAAGCAGCACTCCAGATAAGCGTTTGGATGAAGTTAAACAAGTCCATTTAGAAAGCACATTGACAGTATCAGTTAATAATATTTTAAACTACAGAGGCTGGTAATATTCTCAGTGCAAAACTAGGTTATATTTAACACTGTGGAAGTTAGAAGACCCTCACTCTGATGGGAATCCACCATGTCAAAAAAAAAAACTTGAATATGTGGTGTGAAAGGGATGAAACTCTCCTTGCCAAGTTGAAATTTTAAATGGACTCCATTATAAGCAAAAGGAGTTAAGATGGAGTGCAATTATCACTATTTTTCAGGTAAGTAAAAGAGACACATTAAGATGCACAGTACGCACAGGTCATATTTTCAAAAGGGAACAGATTTTGAATTATCTCAGCATGATCAATTGCTGTTAAAATATCATTAAGGGTGCCAGAATGGATAGATCTCCTGAAACTCTGATCCATGAGAAAACTCACTAAAATTCCATGAATATGCACCTGTTGTTCAGTGCACATTTACTGGCTTGGTTGGGTGAAGCTGGAGCATCCAGCTGAAATAGCTGAGTACAAAAATAGGTTGATTCTCAAACACTTCTTGACATTGTCAGAAGCACTGATGGATGGATTTCCATTTCCCTTTGCCCCCTTGGACCACAAAAATGTTCAAGTGGTCCATGTCCCCTCACCCTCTGTGGCACATTTCCAACACTCTCTTCAACTCACTCCAGCCCAGACAGGTCAGGATTTGTTCAGTGAACTTGTAAAGTGCTGATTCCAAGCCTGCACTTTCTTTAATTTTTTTCTATTCACATTCAAACTTTTATCATGACTTTCATCATCAATTGTTAAGTAATTTTTATTCATGCACTTTTACAAATATATAATTATATATAAAACAGAGATATAAATCTGCATCCATATGTGTAAGGAAAAATATTTTCTATTTATACACATTTTTAACCTTTTCAATATATAAAAATATATATATAAAGAGAGAAAAAGAGAAGTTCATAAGTCCTCTCTATGTGAGGCCCTTGAGGTACTTCAGGGCTAAAGAAGGTGGCAGGGCTTCAGCAGCCAACCAGTCCCAGAGAGTTTTGCAATCACCTGGGATTTGCTATGGCAAATAGCAGGGCTGGGCCAAACAATGGCTCCCTTGGGGTGTCACCATCTTCTGTTCCATTTTCATGTTATTAAGCAGTACAGATATTCTCCTTCTCAGCCTTTCATTTGTGCCTGCAGCCAACAATGAAAGTCAGGACAAATTAATCAAATGAGATGTTTAACAGACTTCTGTGCTTCTTATTCCAATTAGAAACTAATTGGTCAGATACTTCTTTAAAGAGCAAGATCAAAGATGCTGAGTACTACATTCATGAAATCCATTCAGTCAGCACAACTGATAAAGAGCCAAGGTGTTCCTTAGCATACCAATCACACACTCACCCCTCTAAAACCAACCTATCCAAAGAAACAAACAAAGAAAAAAAAAAAAAAAAAACAAAAACCAAAAACCAAACCCACACCAGAATTTGACTATATAAAATATTGCAAAGGATTTATCTGTTAGGAATCTTTCTGAAAACAAACAAAACAACAGTAGCAAAACGTCAACTGCTCAACAACAACAAAAAAGTTATCAAGGAAGGAAAAATAGAAAATATCTTCAGGAATGAGTTTATTTAGATACCCACACTAAATGCATGGCTATGGCATATCTTTAGTGCATACTAAAACAAAGGAACCTTGTCCTCATAAAAGCCCATTTGTTCCTGCTCAGTGAGCTAGTATCCTGCTTACCTGTAAAACTTCCCGAGAGAAGTTGTATGAATAACCTTTGAGTATAAATGTAAGCTTCAGGCTAATCCTATATCTCAAGCCCATTACTGAGGGGGAATTGCAGAGGAACTCTCTCCTTTGGACATTTCTGAATCTCATTATTACTAAACTTCAAAATTAAAATTTATGACTTCTAAGACAATTGCCACTTGAAGGAAAGATTTGTCAGCTGTATCTTCACTGTGGAATAGCCTGTTTCTCTTGAATTCAAGAAGAAACAAAAAGTGGGAGGTAGTTTCCTTGTATAGCACTGGATACTGAATAAACTATTCCCGGTCTCAGGTTCTTTGTATGGCAGTAAAAGTACAGTCTTTTCTGGTTGTTTTTTTTCTTCATTCTACTTTAGCTTTATTTTTCATGGTTCTCCAAAATGAAAAACTACATTTTATATACATTGTCCCCAAAACAAAGTTCCTTCATTTAAAAATGTTAGAATAGCCTCATATTTGTTTTGAGATAGTGACATGCAACTTTTTCCTGCATCTATCTTAAATGAAAAACAGCAGCTAAATCAACCACAGTTGTATCTATGAAAAAAAGTCACATTTTCAAAACATGCTTCAGTGTATAGTCAAAAAGCTAACACTAGTATACTAATAGTATCTGCTTCTAGATAAAGGTATATTTAAAATTATTCTTTGGTTAAAGATTATAGCAAAATTAGTGTAAATGATTGGTTTTTATCCTGTATTTTGTTGGTCATATATCAGGAAGTCCCTGATTGCTACAGGTTTCCACAAATTAAGTTATAGAAATTGTCTCAGTTTGGTAATTTTCTTGTTTCACTATCAAACTTGAATTGTCTCATTTCCTACACAATATGTATATGAAACACTACCTTGAAGTGTATTACTAAATCAAAGTTGATGCATAATTAAAACAAGTATTAACAACTGCTGCCCCATAACTCACACTATTACATTCTTTCCCAGAAAGAAAATAAAACTCATGTCATACATTCCTTATTCTTGAAAGTGAAAATGTATTGTACTTCCCTTGTAATAGGTTCCAGAGCAAATAATTTTATTTTAATCTCAATTTTGTATTACTCTTCAGTAGACAAATCTGGAAGCTAAAGTTCCACATGTATTTCCAATAATAGTAATATAAATATCTTGAGGCCTTCTTGCTAGTCCTGTTTAGTGGTGTAGCACTACTTGGAGTTTAAATGAGTATGCCAGATTTTGCACAGTTTAGAATCAACTTAAAGTGGATAAATAAAGTAGCAAGGTTCTAACAAAAAAAAAAAAAATGTTTCTGGCTTAAGTAACTACTCTGCCTTGTAATTTGAGAGCTAAAATGGGAAGAAAAGAATACCTTTCATTCTCACATGCTGAAACCTTGTACCATTCACTGTTTATTAGGTAACTTTTTTGTATTACATTAATTGTATAACACATTAAAAGGAATGCTTGCACTCTCCCCCAAAAGTTTGGATACATTTCTTTCTTTCTTTCTTTCTTTTATCCTGTAAAGATAAATTAGGGTATTTAATCCTGCAGATTTTACCTTTCAATTTTAAAATATATTTTAAAAACATAGGCTATTAATAGGATTGTATTCACTAATAAAATTAAATGCTTTTTGTTTTCTGCTGAGACCACTTTTTAAGGTAGTTGGGTGAGGAACTAGAACATCAGTTTTTCAGGTCTGTGGTTCTCATTTTTTTATTATGTGTCTGGGAAAATGAGGAAGTGCTGAAAAATTATCTTGATTTTGCATAGAATTAATTTCCATGTAAAACAATTCTTCTGAAATCACAAGATGGAGTCTCCCGACACAGGATGAGGAAGAAACTGTCTGTTTCTGAAAGGAATCTCTATTGAACTGTGGATACATTAAACCTCACTAAATCACAAGCTTTTGTATCCCTGCTCATTTTGGACTTAGGTTCTCATTACAAAATTTAAATATTATTTATTTCTTATTATTTTGTTGTTGAGTTAGTTTTTTTTAATGATATTTAATTTATTTAAAAATTATTATATATATCATCCTTAACTGACTACTTTCTTTGAAATACAAGTAGCAATTTCCTGAAATACAGCTATGTGAACTCTCTCTGGCCATCATACACTTCGAAGTGTCACATGTTGAAGTTGAAAAGGCAATTTTCAGCAAGAAATGTGAACACATGTGAGCTTCCAAAAGCCAAATGAACATGGCCCTGGTACCGCTGTTCACAAACATATTTTTAAAATGCAGAGTGATTTCTCAAGTACAAAATGAGAACTTAAAAACTGGCAGGTAACAAATGAATGCTTAAATGCTGTAAAAGGTAATGCTGTTTTCCCTCAGTTAAATCATCATCTTCTGGCTGTATTCACAGCAGCCAAGTTAAAAAATATAGCACTCACCCTATCCACAGTCCAAGAACATCTTGTGTTTAAGCTCAGTGAAAACTATGCTGACCTTGACTAATGGGCTTTATCCTGTCATAAAATACAAAATTAAAGAGAGAAAAAAATAGTCTGAGCAGCAATTTTTCCAAGTCAGAAAAACTCTGACTGGAACTCCTAAAAAAGTCTTGTAATAATGTCCTCCAGTGTTTGAAATCAAAGAAAAATATGTGCAGAAGGAGCTGAATTTTATATTGATTGTATAAAAGACATACTAGCTATCTTAAATCCACACAAATGCAAAAGAGCCAAACAGCTAGGGCTTAGGAAAGAAGCTGCAGTGAAGTCCATGTGCATGCCAGCATCTGAGTATTGCAGAAGGACTAGGAGAATGTAAAGGCATGAAAAAAGCAATAGCTATCTCTCTTCTAGATATTTGTTCACAGGAACTTCAGAGGTTTTAGGTCTTTCTATTCTATTAGCGTTATAGAAGCTATATGGAGTTCGTACAAATGGAAAGGTGAGAGAGAAAGCACTAGGTTAAATAGTGAAAAATAAATTAAATCTATGTACAAAGACTTTGGTGGAACATTGTTTTTCATTGTTGATTCGCCTTCCTTCACAATCTGGATGACTGTTCCCCAGTCAATTACACATCATCAAATGAATTACCTAACTCATTTGCAGTTAAGGAACACTGAAAGGAAAAAAAAATGAAACAATCTCCTGCTGGACACTATTTCCTATTCAGTTAAAGACCCAGAAGAGGACATACACAGAATAAAGTCTTACAAGTTTAAAAAGCAGTCCTGAAAATCTCCACATAGCTCCTCCTTAATCAGCCACCTAAAGAAATAAATACATTGCTCATGGACTGTATTTTTTAGTTCTTCATCATTAAACATGTATTTCTCCATTTCCATCTGCTGTGTTTCAGAGTGCTTGGTAGCTTGAAGCGTGCCTTGTAAACATAGTACAGCAAGGGGTATTCTGGTGCTGCTTCCCCCCAGGTCTGTGTAAGCATACTGGGCGATAAATGTTTCACATAAACTTCATGAAGCAGCCTGAAATTAGAAGCTGCTAGATACCTTCTTTTCTGAATTTCCACATTCCCACTTGCTGTCTTTCCCACTCTGACCCAGTAACTCTGACATTGATTTCTATGTAATGAACAGTCCAAAGTTTGTTATATGAACTGTCAAGACTGACAAAATTTGCTCTTATCCGAGAATAATTTATAGCCTGTGTTTTGGTCACTCCTCTTGAGGAATGTAGGTTGATCTCCTCAGGCAAGGGAAGATATGAACATAGTTTTCAGGAAAGCTACCGCAAATGAGTGAAATGGCTTCACTATCTGAATTTCCTTCAGTCATATTAAACAAGAACAATATTTTTCTAGTCTTTGAAAAAACAGTCAGAGTCCTAACCGCAGGCTGTGGATACCAAGTGGGAAACAGCCTTCTTGTTATCTTTTCACAGGTTGCAGGATGCATTTAAGTTACAACTGTGGTACAAGAATGAATTTCAGGTTTGTGCTATAGTTATAACTGTGGTCTGCGTACACACATTACGCACTTAGTCACTAGTTCCCTGGGTGGTCCAGGGACACCCAGCAAGTCTCTGCATTAATGAGACTGTGGGCTGATTTGAGACAACCAATAGATTTGAGACCATGGACAGCTTTGAGACAATGAACCAGTTTGAGACCAAGTGCTTGGCTGAACTCCTGCCACTTTCACAACAAAGTATTTGAGTAAATGTCCCAGGATCCCTCCAGGTGGGACTTTCAGAAAGTCCCAGAAGTTCTCCTGCCAGGTCCTGTACTACAGGGGTAGACTCATAGGCAATGTCTGTATGCTTAAATATACTGATTTACACCCTGGATGAAAAATTGCACAGGCCCAGTGACTCCCCCAGGCAGTTCCAGCTGTAGAATTGACCACACCAAACAAAAATAGATAATATTTTTGTCAGTCAGTAGAGACCTTTATTTGAGCCCACACACTCTTTTGTCTTATTGCAATCTGAACAGTTTTTTCATTTATTTTTTCGAAGTTGCAGCAAAACGATCCATACATTTTATATTGCTGAAAAACTAAGATTTAGCATTTCTTCAGTTAAGCCATTCAATTGATCAAAAGTGCTTTAAGCAAAAACATTATATCTGGTAAGTATTCTGATACCTTCACATTGCAAGAAATGTGATACTGAAAGCATTTTGGATTACTTGAAAATTTATTATATGTTACTTCATCCAGTGCTGAAGGTAACTATAACAGCTTCTCATATTCACCGTCATTAGAAACTCAGCTACATTCTGTACGTCAAGAGCATGACTCATTCTTTTGAAATTAAAAGAGACTTTTACTGATTATTTTCACATTAAAACCCACAGCATTACATTTCCCCATCTAATATTATTTCTAAAAATATTCTACTCCATGTAGCCCACTGATCAGGCTTTTTCCTCATCAGATTACTTAAAACACAGGACAGAAATTAACAGCATTTTCAGCTATTAGGAGAGAGGAATTAAAAAGTCCCTAAGCATAGAATTAAAAGGGTTACTTTTCAAATTTTCACCTTGACAAAGACTGAGACATTTGTGTCAACAGCAGCACAAAATAATTCTGTAAACATGCTAAAGAATCTCTTGCCAAATTTTCAGAATATTGGGTGCAAAGATGTTTGGGGGACTTTTTTTTTTTATCAAGTTATTCTGTGCAGCAGAGTTTGGAACTGTATTGGGTCTGGCTGAGATGGAATTAATTCTCCCCATAGCAGCCCTCATAGTGCTGTGTTCTGCATTGGTAG
>JANZLQ010000095.1:28721215-28740412 GCA_026212715.1 Elanus axillaris
CAATCCCACTGTCTATGTCATGAATGAAGATATTAAATAGTATTGGTCCCAGTATGGACCCGTAAAGGATACCGCTCTCATACTGGTTTCCATTTGGACATTGAGTCATTGACTGCAACTCTTTGGATGCTGCCATCCAGCCAATTCCTTATCTGTCTAACAGTTCACCTATCAAACCCCTAACTCTCCAATTTAGCAGCAAGAATGTTGTGGGGTACCATATCAAAGGCCTTGCTGAAGTCCAGATAGATTACATGAGTTGCTTTTCCCTTATTTACCAATGCAGTCATTCCATCATAGAAGGCCAACAGATTAGTCAAGTATGATTTGCCTTACATTTTAGGTTAATGTGTGTTTGGGCTCATGATCCACAAAACAGAAAAAGCATAGCTGAAGAGGAATAGTGAGGACTCAGAAGAAATATACAGTGGAAGAGAGAGACAGGGAGTGAAATACACACAATATCTGTAAGGTATCTGAACAGACAAGAAATACTGAACCCTCAATAGAAAATACAATATGAAAAACAATAGTAAGAACTAAACCAGATGGAATTAGTTTCACAGCAACCTGCTACTGAATTGGAATGGAGGAAATAGTGCACTGGAAAACTTATATGCTATGGTACCTAAATTAGACAGTATTTACATACTTTATGGTTACATAGCTTGTTAAAGCTAAACTGTTATTTGCATAAAAATATAACCCTAAGAAATGTTAGCTGCTTTGGAGATGATCAGAGGAATACGCAAATGAAGAAATGGCTAATATCACTCCTAGTCCATTACAGCAGTCTGAGATAGACTTTTGCAGGGCCCTACTAGGTGTAATCACAGACCTGCCAATATTTTGAAATTCAAAAAGCAGGCCAGATTTCTGGACATGTGGCTGACTGCTCTGTTCTTAAGGACCAGGATCCCCCCATATTACCATCTGGGAACTCTCAAACTTAAGGCTGCTTTTGCAGACTTTGCCAAACAATTGATCTGTGTAAAGCACAGTATGTCTCAATGGTTCTGGCCACATCAGACTGATTGCAACCCCATACTTTGAGTCTGTCATGTCTGGGTATATCAGACTTCTCTTGCACGTGCTGCTTGGTGGGTCTAAACCCAGGTAGGAACTCAGATGACCGGATGCCTGATTTGCTGCAAGTGGTCAGATCAAGCACATAGGTGGTTGGTATGTTCTGAATACATCTGATTCATACAGAGTAAATCTTCACAAATGGATTACTGTTATTTAGCTTGGGGCCACTCATCTTGGATTTCTGGACAATCAGTAGTGTGGTCTAAAAGACCAACAGTTTCCACCCTTGCTGGACCTCTAGCCATCTGGAAATCCCAGGCAGATGGCCATATTTCTGTTTTTTTTCTTGCAAATTTAGTAGAAAATTCAAAAGCAAAACATATAAGGTAAATGTCAAGGTCCAATATCAGTTAAGTCTTGAAGTTCATACATCAGCCAGTTAATGCCTGTACTTACTACCTAGGAAACAGATTGTATCCAGCTATAACAGTAGTAGCCACAACACCAGGGTGGGTAGCCTTATTCCTAGAGGTTCCTTAACTATTTTGAAGCCTTATCATCAGCCTTCATCATCATTCCTGTCCTGTCTCAGAGAGCAGCATAGCTAGATACCAGTTTTATAATAATTACAAAAGCTGAGTTACTCATACTGAACTGAATTACTTAATAATCTAGAGAGGACAGTTCTACTAACAAGCACATCCTTGGTTAAAATACAAATTTTACTTACAGTACTTGAATGAACAAGGGAATGTCACAAAATATATGTTTGCTTAATTAATGTGAACTAGTTATATACAGTTTATAATCATCAGGATGCATTACACATCCTTCTCATTATACTCTGTTTTAGGTTGGCAGACATTATGGAGCCACTGGGTGACATATTTTAATAAGTGTGAGCACATAAAGCTGAATATCATTCACACCTGGAAGACCTAGCCATTCAAAAGCCTTATCTTAACTCTTAACATAAAGTCCTAAACAAATGTGACAAAAATCTTACTTTCCTATTTGCATTGCTCTTGAATTAGGGAATGATGTCTATGGGTATCTCCAGCTTTATTTAATCTAATCTTTCAGTGGTATGTTAAACCCCATTATAGTCTTGGCATGTTCCAATCAGAAACATGTATATTTCAGACTTTGTAAATATATCCTACTTAAAGTGCTGTTCTTACTGCAACTCTCATAATAAGAACGCTATTGCTGCCTCTGTTATACATGTGCAAAGTATAAATAAATATTCTAAAAACCCGAATCTGATCTCACTTATTCTGGTGTAAATCGGAAATAACTGCACAGAAACCAATGCAGTTTCATTAAGGACAATCTTATGTATCTCCTCGGCTGAAAGTTGTATACCTGCATTTTTGGGAAGGAAATAAATAAATAAATGTGGTTTTATTCCCTCTCATGAAGAAGATTATGCACAAAGCAAAATGCATCAGTATGTGACTATTCTGAATTTCAAGAGTTTAGCGAGTGTGTACCATAGTTCATGCCTCTTTGTAATTTGAAAAGGTAGTGCTTATTTTTAAGAACTAGCACACAGTTTTAAACATTCTAACATGAACTTCTGAAATGATAAACAATGCACCTCTAATGGAGTCTATGTTTTGAGAACATGATGCAACTAAATTCACAGATATAGGTATACTACTTCTGATCCATACCAGAGTAGAACAAAATGCCATTAATGGTTGGTGAATGTCTTTTGCTGAGTGATAATTTCTGTCTTTCCTGGCACAAATCTTTATGGCAATAATACTACTTGAAATTTCTCCTAAATTTAGTTACTTCCAATACATATTGATATAAATTTTCTATATTTTTGAACATCCCTAATTTAGAATATGGGAATATAAATAAGTAGGGAAAATAGACAGATTTTCCTCATCCCCTCACAGTCTAAGGCCAGCTTCTGAAGTAAGGCTTTGGATGCAGGTTTTTCATAACTAAATGAATTGAGCTGATTTTCTTTTCTGCTGTATAGATGGAGTTTTACATTGTGTTCCTCATAAGAATATACTAGGAAGTGAGTAAAAGAAAAGCACGCTCATACGCCAAGGAAATAAAAAAAAATGCATATGTGTAGGGGAACGAAAAAAAAAAAGTCCATGTTTAAAGCTGCTATATGGGACTATTCCAATAGTACTATTCTGCACAGGTGAATATACCTTCTTTTTCATCAGTGCTAATTACTCTGAATGGAAAGTTAATGCTGTTTCTGGTGGCTAAGATAAATCATTCAAAGTTAGTTCAGGTGTCTCTGTGTGAGCGAATAGTATGCATCTTGTAGGTACAACCTGCAAGAGAGCTCTCCTTTATGTTTGTCCCTTAAATTACCACATGGGCTACATTCTTTTCTCTGCTAGCTGCTCTGCATGTACATTCAGGCCACACACTGTCCTTCAGGGGATGACTAGCTGTTAAATGTAATTACTTGATTTTACTGGTTCAGATATCTCACACTTTTTGCTAAGCACTCTGTACTCCTACAGGTTTATTTTCTTAGCAACTAGTACCTCCCCTTTCCACTGCTTCTAGCTTCCAGAGGATTGTTTTGTCAAATCTCACTGTTTTACAAAGTTGACCTTTTAAATACTCAACTTCTGATTCTCATCTCACTTTAGTGTCTGCCAAGGAAATCTGACTCATTTCAAGTGGATTAAATTGGCAGGGCAGACTTTGTTCCTAGATTTGGGTTTGTAGAACAAAAGATGGGGAAAGAACAAGAGGTCCCACCCCAATTATATATTATTGTTTTCTATTCTTTTGTTCCTTACAGCTTCTGCCTTTAACATCTATCACTTGAATGACTCTTTGTTTGATAACCTCCTTGTTCTTTGTTCTTATAAATTAAATGAAAATTCAGTAACCTAAAGACACTGGTAGTGTCTTTACGCTTAGTAAATGTCTTTTGTACACTTGAAGAGGAAATATACAAGGCAAGAGAAAAAAGAGCAGGAAAAAGCAAGCAATAAAGAAAAAAAAAATAGTGGGGAAAAATCTAGGAAAGGGGAAGGACAATGGGGTATGATGAGGTATTTGTCCCAAATGAAAATGTACTGGAAAACATAGGATGGGGTGTGATGGTCTAACAGTTATAGTCAATGTCTCAAACATTCGTTAAAGAACTTTGGTGGAGAAAACAGCCTCTGTAAAAATGCTGGAGTTTTGTGAACAGGACAATGTGGCCGGAGGAGGGGGCCCCACGGAGGGCGTGACCACACTTCTCCAAAGCCACAGTTCCTTATCTTGAGTGACCAGGAGAAGGAGCACAGTGTATGCATCCGAGGAAGGGGCCCCATGGAGGATGGGACTGTGCTTCTATCTTAAGCTGTCATGCCAGCAGGGAAAGAGAGGCAGCTCTGCAATGAACCCCCCCCAAAAGCTCACTAACCAATTCCAGTGAATCCCAGGAACATGAACTGCACATGTCAAGACCACGAACTAACACACTATAAAAGAGGGAAGAACAAGTTCTCATGGTACGTGCCCTCCAGAACTGGAACTCGACAATGGCTGGACCAACACTGGACCCCGGACTGGTGAAACTCTTTTCTTCTCTTTCTTTCTTCCTTTATTCTTCTCTCTCTCCCCCTCTTTTTCTTCTCTCTTTTCCACAGTCTGTACACCTCACCCTTTTAGTCATAAACCGTTGACCAAGTCTCAGTCTAAGAGTGGATCCAGCCGCCCCTGAGCTCCTCTTTGAGGAGTCCAGAAAGCAAGGGGGTCTGCTCTGAACCTCGTGACTCAATGGGAGGGCTCTCCTTCTGACACAGTTTCATGTTCCTTTTTCTGCTCCTTTTTTCTACACCTCCCTTCTCTTTTCGAACAGCAGCTTAATAACACGCTGCAACGTTCATACTGGTAAGTTCGCTTGTACTTGGGAAAGGTTAGCTAGGTTGAATGAATGATTGTTGTTTGAAATCACCTGGTGTTGTTTCACCTTAATTCTGACAAAGGAAATCCACAAACCTGAGTCACTCCAACTTTGAGACACGACAACAATACTGGAGGCTGAAAGTTTTGGAAATATATTCCAAAACATTCCTACGATTTTGAAGTCAATGTATATATTGGTGATGTGGTTTGATAGACTGGTTATCATAATATACTTCAATATGGTATTGTTAAAAGGTTTTATCATGGCTAGAAGTACTTTATATTTTATTTTTAACTTTTTAATTATTTTTTTAGAACTGAAATAAAATTTCAGTGTGAAGATGTGCAGAAAAGTATTATGAGAAAATGCATAATATATTGAAATCTGTAACCAGAAAGGAATTTGGTTATTTGTTTATTTTACTGTGATGTTTTATAAAACATTGCACAAATATAATACATTAAGCTTTGTTCAAAAACACATTTGCAAGCTGATTTTGCTTGGAGATTTATAACGTTCATCTCTACTGGTGTTCAGTGAGTGTGATGGAAAGCAGAATAAACATATTCTAAGTAATTCTATAGCTTAGGTGAATTACCTCCCCTCCATCTGTGTAAAGTAAAGAAAAGACTAAGCTATATTTTAATACAGAAATGACATACCTAATGTGTATGCATTCATATACATAACATATGAACAGTTCTGTACATAGACACAAACAACACAGACAACTGCATTATAAGACAGGACAGACCTATCTATATTGATTATATTTAGTCATGTAGTAATAAATACACACCAGTCCGTTGTGGAGCTGGCTGGAACCAGCTGTGTCTGGCATGGGGGCAGCCCCTTGTCTCTTCTTACAGAGTCCAGCCCCACGGCCCATCCCCATCCCACTACTAAAACCTTGCCATGTAAACCAGACAGTTTAAATTCAAATGGGATGCAAGAGTTGGTTGCACCATATGCATCCTGCCCACTCATCAATCTGCCCATGTTCTGTTATTCACCAGTTTTGAAGAAAGCTGAAAAAGCTCCATTATTTGCTGTACACTCAGTAATAATTGTCATTGATTTAATTTTTTTTTCCAATGGCCACCTTGATCTATAAAAAGCACAAGGAGTCATTTTCAATCTACTTTCACTGACAGTCCCTGAGTGTCTGATCTGTGATTAGTTACATGTATTCATCTAATTTAAATTTATTCTTTTTTTACTAAAAAAATTAATATATTGTAGCCATAAATATAAAACCTTGATCACAAAGTTTGAAGAACAATAAGTTTGCCAAATATTACATTCCGTAATCCTATAAACATTAAAATCAACACCACCTAGTATTTTACATTACAATGAAAACTTCTAAGTACACCTATCATATTGTGGAAAATCCTAATAATACCTAAAATCTTTCAGGTATGTAGAAACTAAAAAAAATCAACTGCAAAATTGTTAAACACATTTTTGCTATATCACTGTAAACTAAGGTTTTTCAATCTTGTTTCTGGAAACAGTAACAAGTGATAGAAGTCCATCTTAAGAACTTCTTTCTTGATGGAGGGCTCTACTCTGCTGCTCCAATTTACTTCACTAATAGCTCAAAGGAACACAAAATCTACATTTCACACAAGGACCATGACAGAAAGTAGTTGTTCAAATCAGTTTTATCATCCATTTGGACAGCTGTTTCATTGGAAAAGAGACTTTACCCATTATGCAGGATGACTTAGTCTACAGTAAAGGAAAATCTAAAATTTCTCTTTTATTCAAGATCCTGGATTTAGAAGAGTACTGAAGTTACTTGATGCCAACTCTTATAGGACATCATCATGCAGTCATTTAAGCCAACTGCTAGATTATACCAGAATTGGCTTCACGGGTCAATAAAAGAATAAGCAAACTAGTGATCTGAAAGGATTATAATCACAGTAGTTCTGAAAACAATACTGGGCATGGTATACTTTGCGTGGAGGCCACTGCTCCCTGCAATCTACCTCCTAAAGACTGTTGCTTCTAGTAATGGCATCTACACAGCCTTTGTAAAGACTCAAGCAAAACATCATCATATGTTTATATAAGGAATTTATATAAGGAATTACCTTTTTCTGTAATTAGTATATATGATTATTCTATCCTGCAACTGAATTAGCTCCAATTAGATGATTTTAAAATACTAAATCTTTCATATGAAAAAAAAAAAGAGAACTAAAAATAAGGGGTTTAATCTTTTAGGCATCAAACCTAATTTGTTAGTGCCACAAGAAGAAACACAAGTGTTTTATTACATTCATTACAGAATTAAGGTGGATAAGACTAATAACCAGCCAAAAATAATTCTTTGAGCAATACTGATAACTGAATATGGCAATAGCTCACAGTTGTCAAGGAAGAGCATGATTTCCATGATTTAGGACTTTAACAAATAAAATCCTGCTCTTATAGCTCTGCCAGGATTAACCTGTAATATCAAGCTACTAGACAACTAAAGAGCCTGTGAGAATGGTCAGACTTTGAGCAATTTGGAGTTTCTTGCCCACCTAAGATTCATTTACATATTTGTGCAAGACAAATGCAAACTATTGTGTTTACATTGTGAAATATGACCAGTTTTGCTGGAGTAAGCTGAATGGGCCAGATTCATCATACCATTTCAAACCTTGCAGAAAACAAGTCTTTAGTGAGCCTTTACTCAGTGGACAAGTCTTAGAGACTCTCAGAAAAACAAGATGCTGTTTTTTATTTTTTATTTCCAGCTAACTAAAGAAAACATCCCTGTCAGACAAGTAGAAAATGTCACTACCAGAAATGAATCTGTTGATACAAAAGGCATACTTTTACCATACTCATAGTTGAATATATTATAGAAGATCTGTTAAAAATATAATTTCCCTGTTGGTTAATTTAATGTAGTTACTCTTGGAAAACTAAACTTCAGGTGGGATTATGTTAGGCTTTTACTCTGCTCCCTCAGCATCCTCTGGGTGTTGAGCTGTCAGGAAGTCAATGACTGTACCAATATAAATACTGCCTTGCATTGTAAGTTCTATATCCGTGGGAGACTTATTTCAAGGTAGCATGTCAAATGACCTGCTGTACATTATTCTGCCTGCCCTGAGCATCACTTGAAGGGTATTTTCCAGTGAAGTTTTATGGTCTGACTGAAACTCTTTCAGCATGCTTTCTAAAACTGAACCAAGGACATGGCTTGCAACAATGTGCTCAATAAGGTCAGATTTTTTTTGAATGGGACAAGGGTTAAATTGACTGGTTGGAGCTCTTCCAGCACAATCTGCTATTTTCTAACTTCTGCGCAACACACCAGGTAGCAAGACTTACTTTCACCTTTTGTATTGCATCTTGTAACTAGGGAAGAAGCCTGTATTTTTAACTGTGCACTGCAACAATATGTCAGCTGTGCAGCCCAATCAGTAACTCACTCAGACACTGAAGACTCAAATATACATCATTTATTTCTCAACTCCCTTGTTTATGCATGTGTTTATAGAAATGTGCAGATATTTCTGCCTCCTGTTTCTGAAGTAGCCTGTCATAATCTAATCAGAGCTTCATCTTTAAAAGCCATCACTCCTTCTTCTCCCCAGAAAAACTGCAACAAGCAAAATCATCTATCTCTAATAGTAGCCGTAGACAAAAGAGACAATTCTTGGCCTAGAAATGCTAAAATTCAGTTTGAGTTGCTAGGTCTATTTCTGATAAGAGCTGAGATTTGATTTTATGAGTTTCAAAATTAATCTTTCCTTAACCTTTTTATGAAGTCTCGGATGGGATTTATGACTTCAGTATTGTGCTTCTTTTTTGTCCTGTATAAATCACAGTTTTGGAAAAAAAAAAAAAATGTTGTATGTAGACATGCTTATCTTACAACACTTTTTTCTTACAATTAGTTAAAGTCATTAATCTCTAACACTAACTGACAAAATACAGACTATTTTTTTAGGTTGGAACTTGACTAGTTATTCTGAAATTTTTGCAGGTATTTTTCCAATGTGCAGCAACCCTAGGTAGCTAATTGATGCTGAAGGATGAGCAGAAACAGGGCAGAGACTCTGCTGAAGGCAGCTTGGGACTGCTCAGCAACAGTGGTAAAGTGCCACAGGGCATGCTTCCCAGTAATCACAGGAGCAACAAACCCCACACATCAGAGACCTCCACTAAGGCAGAGCCCTGGGTAGAGACACGGCTCTGTGGGTCTGCAATTACAGGACCACTTGGTGCCTCTGCCAGAGGCCGAGGAACAGGAGATGGTGTCCTCTGAGAAGCTGGGTCAGTGGGGGAAGGACCTGCAGGTTGAGGTGAGCAGAATGTGCAGCTTCTGTGAGGTGTTTCTTCCAGGAGGTATTTCTACATTTCCACAAGGATCAACAGGAGATCTATAGGGTCTTCACAGAGACACTGCAGAGATGAAAACCCAAATCTTGCTTTGCACCAAAAGAGGGAGAGCCAGAGGTTATGCCTGATCAGATGGAGGAAATTGTCAAAGCCAATCAGTCTCAGCCCTGCTATCCAGAGAAAGGTAGTTTGACTTTACCCCATTCACTACAGACTAATGCATAGAGGGGTAGTAGAAAGGACCCTGGCATAATGCATATATTGCCAGCAGCTACAAGTCCTTCACAGAGGATTTTGCTTTGTCTTGCTATTTCAAACGAGTGTCTACTCCATACTGGTTATGGTTAAATCCCACGTTAATTTCACACTCCAACATACAGCTCAAAAAGCAAGCAAGCATGGGCTCCTTTGTGAGTTGTACTTTGGTTAAATGAGTAAAAACTATAGTTAAGGACATGAGAAGGATTGCTTAGTTCTTAATCCTCTTTATAAATGTTAATTTTGTAAACATTTGAATAAGTCAATAGAATTATTTATGCTAAAATTTAAACACAAAGGGAGGTATTTCTACACTTGCTAGAGGGATGGGAGAGGTTAAACACCATATATGTTGTTATTTAGGAACTTTATAATATTTCTAGACACCAGTTCCTCTCTTCCTCACGTCTATTTTCTTTGTTATTGACATCAAAGCCCTACACAGTTCCCGAATGAATTTATGCTCTGAGAGCAGTAAAACCACAGAAAACCATGTGGCGTGAACCTACTAGTCAGGTTTTTGCAAGGATGATGCAAGGCCCTTCGGGAGATTCTTCTTGCCCTCTAAACCCACTGGTTGGGGAGCAGGGGTCATCAGGGAACAGCTGCTGGGTGTGTTTAGTCTTTTGCTTTGCTGTATGAATGTAATGGACTCTGAAAATTAAATGCTCTTCTTTCATAAAATACTTTCTTGATGTAGTAAGAACAGCCAAGGGTACCTTCATTCTGTTTCCCTGAAGTTCTCAAGACAGCTTGCTGTTACCTGACAAAAAGGATCTTAATAAAGCACTCGGCACAGTTGCAATGTTCAGTGAATTGAAAGCCAAAAGGAGCGTATCTTCATTTAGGAGCAGCCAGCTACCTCACAGAGTATACTTATGTGCCTTATTAAAAAAACTACATTGGAGCACTACTGACTTTTCTGGAATCCTCAAGCTCATTAAAGACCATTATCCATAGAAAAAACTTAAGCAAAGTTCAAAGTCAAGGCTTGCATTAAAGACTAATTAACAAAATGTATGCCCATTTGGACTACCTTGCAAAATAAAACCCACCTGAGAATTTGCCCTCTAAAGAGAGCATTATCTAATTCATGTGCATAGCATGCATACCAACATGATGCAAACTAATGAGTAGTCTGACTTTACACTTCTGCCCAACTTTACTGCTCTTTCAGGTGATATTTTAAAAGAAAATAATAGACTTGGAATAAATTTAGTCTGAAGTCTTTACTACACACATAAACTGGACAACAAAGAAGATTGTTAATGGAAAGCCCCAACTCAGTGGACTGTAAAAGCCAGAGGACTTCTCCCTTTGTTCTGCTAGATGCATCTGCTGTCATTCCTCTTTGCAGTCTTAGCCAGTAGTGAGGCCAAGAGCAAATCCCAAAGATGCAGGTACACACAAGTGCATGTGGCCAGCCACTGATATTAAGACAATTCCCCCTTTGTCTCCATTTTCCCATGCTTCTTCTTCCCTCTTCCACATCAGTCCCTCTCTTCCTCTGCCCTTGTCTCCTCCCATATAAACAACCTGCCTCTAATTACTTCATACCACAAAAGTATGATCACTTTTGCTACATCTGTACCCAGGGTGTGTAGTTCTCTTAAGGTTACCCAAGTACTGTTGGCCTGGCAAGATGACCCCCAATACTCCCCATCAAATATCTGCAATGTCTGGCTATTTCTCACACATCTTCTCCTTCAGCAGCTGTGAAACCCAGCCATCCCTCATGGTGCTGCCTCTAACTTCTACTACTCTCCCTCCACCATTTCTTACATCCAGAAGTTTCTCATGTCACATCCAGTAGTTTCTCCTATTCAGCTAGCTAAACCATAGATCAGGGTCTAATCATCTAGCTAGCTGCATACCTTAACAAAGACAATTTGATTTTTTTAAAGGATAACAAGCACTCTAATGTATTATTTTCAAAGTTTTTATGAATGTGTCTATAGCCACTTTGACTTCCCTTTTTCTTACTGTTAAGGTAAGAATAAGGAGTTGAAAGTAAAAAAAAAAAAAACAACCTTCCCTCATTTGTTATTTTTACATTATTTTTGTAGATTACAAGGAGAATTTATGTTTAAATCATTCCAGTATCCCTGAACTTAGTGTCATGCAGTGCAACATACTTTGTAACAGATAACATGGAAATGATTGCCACAGGACAGCCTGAAAACTGTCATATCTACACCAATCACCTACATAATCACCACACTGTAAACTACATACTGCTGAATCAGATATTTACAAAATCCTGATGGTGTTAAACCTGTGGGATTCTAGAAACTGTATCTCTGGGTATTATAAATGCCTGTAAATATCCTAATTACAAAACTATTAATGAAATATGCAAGTCTGTTGCATATCAGAATATGTAATGAGATAAATGTGGTTAGCTATAAGTGCTGTCATAAGTTATCAGTAATAAATAGAACAATAATGGGATTTTCTGAGTGTCGCATATCTCCCCAAATACCTCTTTTAGATTAAACAAGCCAAGCTCTTTTCTTCAATAACTCAAGCATATCTTAATTCAATGAGTCTCTTCTGTGTGCTCACTTCTGCAGAAGGGATTTTGGGAAGTAAAGGGAAAACATTTAATGATTTCAAGGTGCAGATGATGAATAGTTTTATTACCTATTGATTTAACACATATCTATGAAATATTTAAATGTTATTTTCATTACTATGAAATTAGTAAAAGCTCAGCAAATATTCCTTGCAAGATACTTACTGGTGCAGAAAATGCCAATACCTGCAAAAAATTATGTAGTTACTATATTTTTTTATATTTCTATGGGTACACAAGGGGATAAGTAATTTATGACCTCAGTTCAACTGTTTTCCTTGGTCTAATGTAAGTTCTACTGTCTGAGGAGCAAATTCACGTTTTTCTTAAAAAATGTGCTAACTATGGGCAGTAAAGAATGTCTTTTACAAAATCTAAGCATTCCGTAAGAACAATTTCAAATATCCTCATGGAGAATAAAAATGAGGGTTCCTTGCTGGTAACGAGATTATCCTTATAGACAAAATGAATCTTCCCCCTTCAAAGTGTAGAAAATACCTCACATGAAAAAAATGACCATTTTCTATTTTATTTGCCTTGATGAAAGTTGTTTGAAAATCTAATCTACAGAGGCTTTATCTCCATTTTCTATCACTTCAGGAAGAAATATATACAACTGACCCTAGAATCAAAGACACAGAAACCAATCTTAAAAAAATAAAAAGTAATTTTTACCATAACTATAAAAATTTAAAAAATTTTAAGATCCCTCCCTTTGAGGGACAGGTGTTCAAAATGTCTCAGATATGCCTCTAGCATACCACAGTCTCTGGGCCACCAGCAGAAAGTCTTGGATTGAAGCCCAAGGAGAAGCAATATGATTAGATCAGGATAATGTCCTTAAGTATCTGGTCTTTTCCAATGAGCGGCTCCTTCACTGCTTTTCAGACAACGCTGCCTTTTCCAGCTGCAGATCCAGTAGTATCTGCAATGTTGAGCCTGCACTCGAGAAACAAATCCTCACAATGTCAGAAAGTCTTTGTGTTGATGTGACAAGTGCAAAGTCTCAGGATTTGGGTGGGCTTGCCTTGCCTTGAACTGTTTTGAGAACTTTCTAGTGGTCAAATGCCACTTGTCTAAACTCTCTTACCTTAAACTCTGAGCAATGTATAGATAAACCAACATATAACATGAGCCCTTGATGTCAGCCAAGGATGGAGAGGCTAGTTTTCAGTGGGGAAACAATAAGAAGGAAGTAGACTGTGCTGAGAGAATTTATAAAAATAATTTGAGTGTACTCAAGAAGGAAACTCCTCTATAATGAATCTTGCATTCCTCCTGTCAGAAATATTGGGATGATGGTAAAGACTGACAACCTACTCCATCCTATTTTTCTGGAGGAAGATTGAAATGTAAACCTTAGGACAGAGAAAAGGGTGAGCATAACAACAAAAAAAAGAAGTTTTTTTATATAGGAAGTCTTATAAAATGATTTTCACTGTTGCTAATGAGACTTTTCAGTACTGATTATATCATTTGGACTATTAAAACATTTAGACTATTAAAACATTATTAGACTGTTAAAACATTAATCAGAGTAACCATAAATTTTTCACTCCATAGTGTGCATAAGGTGTGTTCCTTTTGCCTGTAATAAGATATTGAGTGCAAGAGGATTTTACTTCACCATGAACTTGGGAGAAAAAAACAGAGCTGTTGCTATCAAAGTTTCTGTGTTTTTATAAATCACAAAGAAGTATTTCCCAAGGATAAGTAACTGTGTGGAACTTTGAAGGTCCAAGTAAGTTACTAGAATAAACCACAGCAGGTCTCCTGGGGAGTGACAAAGGAGTGGCAATTCTGCATCCTTTATTATGCCTGTTTTCAGTGGCTGTTACCTTCACAAGTAATGTTACACAGAAAGCTGGGACAAAGGCCAGCTCAGAGTAATCTCTACTTCTGCTTGAAAACAATGCTGGGGAATAGGGAAAGACTGCTGAATTCCATTCCTAAGATATTAAAAACCTGTAAGATTTTAGTGTGACACCTCCAATTGCAAGGCAGATTTTATTTCTGATGTATCCAACTCACATACATCTCCCATAAAGTATTTGCCATAAATGTTTATGAGACACTCGGAAGTTTACAATGTTAAAGCTGGCATAAATATCTCAACAAAATCATTTATTGTGCCTTGCTGTTTTCTACATAAGCTCAGGAAGAATAAACAATGTAGAAAAATTAGGAAAGTATGGAAGTCTCCTTAAGATACTGCATTGTTGAGCATAGTAAAGACAATGGCCAGCTGTGAAGAACTGCAGGAAGTACGCATGACACTGAACATCTTGTCAAGTAAGCCACAGATTAAACTGAGTTTAAAGAAATGTAAAGCAACACCCATGGAAAGAAAAACCCTCATTTTACCAATTACTACTACTCAGAAGAGTTTGGGGAGGGGGAGGGGAGAAAAGAAAAAAAAAAAAAAAGAGAGAGATATGGATGTTGGGCTAGACTGGTCAGCTCCAGTATAACTATTTGTATGTAGCATATCAATGCCAAAAGAAAATGAGAATAGAATCCTTTTACAAAAAAGCAATGTATGTCATTTTCATTGGTATGATCCCAAACTTGTCTCAATACAGTCAACACTGTTCCAGCATTTCAGTCAGCAGTGCTGCACCATTACATTTCCTCCTCTGAAGGGTCAAGCCTCAAGAAACCCTGCTTCAAGCTTAATTTATTGTGATTGGCCTTGCTGCAGAGAGCCTTAGGCTACCACATGCCAGGTTCTCAGGCATGTCATATTCCCTTTTGTTGACCTGAGACCCTTGCAGTCATAAATTTGGCAGCTGGAAGTTCTGTGCTCATTGTCACAAATTTTTGAACTGAAGAAATTCATTGAGAAAGTCTTGGAATAAAATTTCTATTTTGTACAGAGTAATGAGACGCCAGAGCAGAATACAGTGATTATTTTTCTAAAACAAAGCACTTTAATGCAAAGTATTCAGTTTTACTATGTTCACAGAAGTCTAAAGTTAAACAGTGAGGAAAAGTAACCTAGGCTCAAAATGAAAGAAAAACAACAATCAAAAATTCAGACACCTGAGTGACCTTTGATCTTTGAAAGAGTATTGAGATCAGGATTATCTCATTAGAATTATTTTCCTAATCTCTAAAGCTCTCTGCCTGAAAGTACTGTCTGGGTCTTTGTAATTTTAGGCAGCTGTGGTATCATTTTATCAAGAGATAAGGGTTTAATATACCATGCAACTATCTAAAAAAGTCTTTCAATCTTCATCATGTAAAGGAAAAAATTCCACTGAGAGATTGTTCATAGAAATGTGTCTATTATTTAACTTTCTGTTCTTAATCAGAAGACTATTTTATTAGGTAATATATGGAATTTGGAGAATGACAGTTAACAAAGAATAGGTTTACAAAAACATTCATAAATATTACAGGCCAGGTGGCTGTTTCAATCAAATAACATGGAGAAAGTGCAGTCTAAACTTCCAGAGGGTTTTGGCAATTGTCAGTCTTATTAGGAGTCAGTAGAAAGTTACTCATTAGTATGAAATGTGTACAAAAAATGTGCATGGAAATCACTAATCCAGAGTAGGTTTATTTGAACTGTCACTTAAGAATAGAAAGGTTTGTCTCATGCTAACCAGAGATGATACATTTCTGATTCTTTTTTTCATTTCATGCAGAGAACTAAACAATGGTCTTATTATAGGATTTTCAGCTTCTTTTCAGTTACTTCTGAAATACAACACAGATTCCTGGGGGAAAAAAAAGAAGTCAAAGAGAGAGATTGGAAATGAGTGATGAAAACCTGGTACCTACTGTTTACTGTAACTTCTCTTTAAAAGTAACATTTCTTTCAAGTGGATCATATGGATATTCTGTTGGTCACTCTAAGTAATCTGTGCTAACCAAAGATTCTATGTCAAGGGGTAAAACTAGCTCATCAATATATAGCCAGCATTTTGTGAATGTATAGACAGAGAGCCAGGTAGCTACATGGTACTATACAAATTTTCCTCAGCACAAGCCTGAAGTCATTTCATTTGACAGAATGCCTCTGAGAACTGTATGCCAGTATTCACCATATACTGCAGTAGGTCACCATTTGCTTTATAAACAGTGATGCTTAGATATTGAACTAATCAACCCCCTCCAGCAGGGCGTGGACACTGAAAACAAAGAGAAATTCTTACAGACGTCAGGACTATGGAATACATAGTCTTAGAGGACACACATGAAAAAAAAATGTGGGAGTCCAATATCCTAATTAAGAATAAAGTCTGTCACTGTCATGAAAGGAAATGTGGAGCAGGTCCAAACAGACACTTTCATAAAGAAAGAAAAATAAAAGATACATCAGCCACACCGGACTGAAATGATCCAAATTCCTATTAGTGGAAACAGGAGCATGAAAAGATGTCTCCATGAGTGAAATGAGCTACTAAGAACCCAGATGTTTAGGCAACCAACTCATCAAAGCCAACAGCAAGGGAGTCATAAAGCATTGAGAAATGCTGACAGGGCAATATGCTTTTTGTAGCCTTGTAAAAGACTGGTTGATCAGCTCATGATTGTTAGACATGCCAGTGAAGAAGACCCTGAAAGACTCAGAAAAACTCCAAATTCTTCCCACTGTTGTAAGAATCCCAAAATAACCAGGAGGACTGCAGGGAAGCAGGTGGGGATGAACAGAAGCTGCAAGCAAAGCTTGTTCCTCATGCTGTGAACTTTGCAGACCCTTCCACTGTTATTTCTAACTATTGGTTAGAGCTTTTCCCATTGGAGAAGAAAAGCTCCCTAGCAAGCAGAAGGTGAACTGTGAATCCTTAAAAGAAATTGGAGGAACTGATCAATAGAGACCTTTTAAAGGGCAAGTTCTGAGCAGATTGCATCTCCTTCAATATAACACATTACACATGGCAGAAAATGGGAATTTACAGCACTTGTGAAAACTTAAGCCTGTCTTAAGCTGGGCTTCCAAAAGCTTGCTTTCTTTCCTATAAAATAATTTAAAGTATTAAATGTGTTTTCTCCTTTGCAACAAGCTTATGAACAGCAGGAGAATATTTAGTGATGTATCGCAGCTTAAATAGTCATTCTCAGTGGGAGGGGAGAGATAATAAGAGAGGTATGGAACAACCAGTTGGTCAAAATGCCATGACATAGATGTCAACCAGGAGTAAGGACTCCTGCTCAGGTTATTCCAAAGAAAGTGAAAATAAAATAAAATAAAATAAAATAAAATAAAATAATAGCAATACTATAGTTTACAAACTAAAAGGACCTGTATACCAAATGCAGTAGAAGACAGTGCTCAAATTGCTGCTTCATACTTGTCGTTTTAGTAACAGACAACTGCATAACACTCAGAAAGGAAGCACCTACAGTACCAAGGAACTAATGATGTTCCTTTAATTTTCCTTTCTCTGTACATCTTGAGATAATGTGATTTTCCACTGAACGTAAGACCGTGAATTTGTATTGGATACAGATGTGTCCTTTTTAAAGGGTCTCATACATAAACTGTTTTCCCATGTTTCTAGCATATATAAACTGAAGTCCTATATGATTTGGTTAAAATAGATGAATTTAAATGAATGGTGTCAGCCTTTTGTGCATGTCTTATCAAGGGTCTTTGTTGTTTTTCCACAGCTTTTACACTGATAAAAATCACTCCCACTGGAGAATGCTTCAAAATATTTTTTGATATACAGTATGTCAGAAGTCTTCAAGCGTTTCAAGTCTGGACATGACAATAGATTTCAGATTTCTGTTTTCCAACAAGGGTCTGACAAGGCATATTGACAAGAACAGAAAGAATGAAGAAAAACCTAGAAATTTGGCATTAATACATCATATTTCTGCTTCACTGTGTACAACTACCTCTCTAGCTTGAGACATTAAAATGCGTTGCAATCAACTAAAAGTATGTATACATATCAGTTAGGGAATTAAAGAACATTGCAAAGAAAGTTTTTGAAAAATTACTATATCTCACAGGAAAATGGAAAGTAGAAACGAGATACCAAAATCTTCAGACTGCATTTTCAGGATTATTCCAATGGTGAAGAAGAAAAGCGTTGTGTATGATTTACTTCTGTAGGCAAAAACAGTAAAGGGAACAGGAGAGAAAAACTTCAAGCTGCACAGATGAAGGCCCTGAGTCTGAGGGGCTGAAACAGAATGAATTGGTACTGAAGCCTCTCAGTGGTTATACTATATAAGATCATAAAAATCATAAGTCCTCCCAAAACAAAATGAACAATAATGAGATAAAGGTGACAAACAGAAAATGTTACTCTTTGTGAAATGTCAAACATTCAAGGCCTACATTTTCAAGAAGTTTGCACACACCTCTGGCAGAGCAAGGTGACTGAATGGTGCAAAACAGTCCGATTGCTTAGACTAAATTGGAGAAAGGTCACTGAGGATCTGCCTAGAAATCACCAAGACCATTTGAGTTGGCTGAGCTATAAGTAAGGAAAACCCAAGCATTTTGGGACTGTGCGAGCCTATGTCAGCATGTCTGTGAGCTTTTGTGTATATCTGGTTTGTGTGAAGCTTAAGGTTCAAGCTCAAGCTTGAGTTCGTTGTGTCAAGGTTGTACTTACAGTGTAAGTTACCCCTTGCAGTTTTACAGTTCTGCCATGCCTCCTCATGCACATTCATCAGAATGAATTAACGGTTACACATATTGAAATTTTAATGGTGTGTCCAGAGTATGGGTTTCCCACCTTGCAACACAAACTGACACCAACCAACACCCTGCTGTATTTTGCAAAGTCATTTGAGGCTAAACATTATGTACATTAAGTAGGCTGACCTTATGAATGCCTATTACACAGGAAAGTTTTAATGTAATAATATTTAAAGTAAGGGGTAACTTTATATGAATATGTGTTTTCCTGAGTTCAAAGCAATTAACATGTTAAAAATTAATTGTCATGGTTTAACGCCAGCGAGCAACTAACACCACGCAGCCTCTCACCCTTTCCCCACCCCAAGTGGGATGGGGGAGAAAATCGGGGAAAAAAAAGCAAAACTCATGGGTTGAGATAAGAACAGTTTAATAGAACAGAAAAGAAGAAAGTAATAATGATAATGATAACACTAATAAAATGAC
>JANZLQ010000095.1:28740512-28769364 GCA_026212715.1 Elanus axillaris
TCATACTGAACTCAAAACACAGCACTGTATCAGCTACTAGGAAGACACTTAACTCTATCCCAGCTGAAACCAGGACATTAATATTATGAATAATATTACTGGGACTTTGAAGAAGTTTAAATTTTCTTGCCATTTTTAGCTTCAAATATACCTGTAACATTCAAACACATTTTTATTACAAAAGCAATATCATAGTATAACATTATAGCAATAAATAAAAGTGACTATTAATTCCCAGAAATTTATTAATGTCTTTAGTAGACATTTTTGTATGATCTTATGCAGTTTTGTCAATTTCATGCAGCTCAGCTGACACAAATCAGAGGAGAAGTAAGATAAGTTTTAAGATCTGATTCAGGGGAAACTGTCATCAATCGATCTGATTCCTGAAGTCTTTTTGAGGAGAACTGTTAACAGAATGAACAATGTCAACATTTTCTTTATGTTGTTTTTATTCTGTCTGTTGATTTTGTGTCAGAGAAAGCATAGAAAAGACTTGCCCGCATGTAATAATGGCATTTCTGTCAGACATGGCAGATGGGCATAAATGCAGGATTCCACATGCACAGGTCAAAGTATTTCTCAAAAATATTTTTCTGAAGTAGGTATTATCGTAGTTCTTTCTTTCAACTCAGAAGCTTACTCAGGAACTCATGTTCAAATCCTGGATTTAGCACTAGTAAGTTTGACATTTTCAATAACTACTTAATGTGTTACAAATCTGCCTGCAATTCTTTATACTGCTTCATAATGAAACCTTATCTTTGACAGAGATCACTTCTCTAATTACATCAAACTTGATTTTTTTCTTTTTGGACAGAAGAAGCAAAGAATAAGAACAACAGGTGAAATACCAAGATTCTATTAGATTAAAATGCCATTCAAGGCAGTCTGAAATTTACTATCCTGCATATGGGTTTTTTATTATTATTTTCTCCGAGAAGAAAAAACTTCAGCAAATTATTATGCTGTCTCAGGAATAGAAATGGTTAATGCTGAAAAAGACTTGTCACTAATCAGGCTTGGAAATTAGTGCCTCACTAATTATGAAAAGAAATCTATTAATTTAATGGAAAATGTGGAAAGAAAACATGCACCCAAAGCCCAGCCAAAAATGTTCCAAAAATTTTTCCAAAATTGTAGCAGGCCTTTTAATAATGCTTTGCCTCTTTGACCTAACCTGTATTAGATCAACTGTGGCAGTATGAATGCTGAAATGGAGCTTTCTCGAGTGGCTATGAAGTAAAGGCATCTCCAAGTAATAAAACAACGAGGAGGCAATAGAAATAATATGGAGAATGGGAGCAAGCTGATAAGCATGAGGCAGGTAAAAGAAATAGATTGTGGGAGCGGAGAATATAATGCAATATCAATAGCCTTTTTTTCAAGTGAGACCCATTGTTAGAACAAAAAGAGCTTAGAAGATGCAACTATTTTTATTTTTTCTTCATCTCTTAATCTCCAACATGCTACAACATAGCAAAATCTGTAACAGAATTCAGGTACAACTAAAGATAGATTGACTCACAGTATTGCAGTTTAATTTTATTACATGATAAAGATGTAATAAATATCTCTGTCCTGAGAAAGTTACAGAGTTCATCTCAGGACCCTTCTCTCAGCCCATTTTTGCCCTGTTCATGGATGATCATAGAGAACTCAGGAACATCTGATTACTAATCCAGTGTTTATGCCATGTGAATATGGTTTATAAAATTTTTAATCTCTGTGAAACCTATAGAAATTCATAAATTAATACCACCACCAGTCAGATCAGTGTTAAGAAAATAAAACTGACTCATAGTAATGCAGCGACGAAAATTTTTTTTCTGGGTAAGTGTTGTGAAAGTGCGATTAATGCCCTCGGACATTTAAGGAAGCTTTAAATGTTAAATGCCTTGCTGGGATTGAGGTCTTTACAAAAATCATTTTTGCCTATTTACAGAGGGTTAAAATGATTACCTTATTCCCCTCTGCTGAGGCTTAGCTCTAGATTTACAAAGAGATATTGTACTAAAAGAGACCTTGGAAATTTATTGCCTTTTTGTATGAGGACCTATTAAAAACTCATCCTAGATTGCAGTGATGATCTATCAATGAAGACTGGTTTCCTGTGAGGATTGCAGGCAGCTGCATACAGCTTTGTAAACTCTGGTATATAACAAGCAGGTCTCAGGAATGTGAGCAATGCTTATGAAATTACAACACCAAAACACAGTAATTATCTTTTTTGCTTGGTATTAACCTTCAGAAGCAAAGGTGACACAAAAGATGACTTATATTTATGCTTGTTAATAGGGAACATATAAAACTAAATTCAAGACTGAAAAAAAATTGTATTAATTGAATGATGCTGTATATGGTTTACTGAAACGAAACAGAGGACAAGACTAATCATCTAAAACTGTTTCTATGACAAATATGGATTAAAGCTAAACTGAGAACAGGGTGCTTCCTTTTCAGCTTCCACAGTCTTCTGTCACTTTAAATTCAAGTAGAATAGTTTCTCCCCCTTTTTCATGTGTTAGTAATGTTATAATTAGTAGGCATATGGTATGGTTAACCAGTAGAAATTAAGAACACTGGAAAAGTCACTAAGGTAGATAGTATCTGCTATTTATAGAATATGAAGACTATTAATATTCCTGTGCATTTTCTATGACAATTTTTAAAAGATAAAATGAACTGCAAATTAATTCCCCTTCATGATAAAATATGGTAATAAGACTGAGAAAATAGCACTGAATTATGCCACTCATTACTGGTTTGACACTCCATCATTTTTTCTTCCTCTTCATCCTCTCTGGTTTATTTTTATTTACCATATTTTCAACATGTGCCTCGAAACTTGGATCTGGACTCCATTTTCTTTACTTAATTTTGTTTGTGCTACCCAGTGTCAAAAGGTCAAATCCTGCCCTAGGACAGACATTTCTTTTATTTGCTTTTGCAAAAGGTTATGCCCATCAGCTTACAACTTTGATCTGCAATGACTACAACTGTCTCGGGCACAAAAGACATCTGTAATGAGTATTTATTAGAAATACTGGGTTGACAAGTCACTTGAGCAATCGTAATAGAAATAAATTTGGTTTAGATGAGTAGACTGCTGCTAAAGCATTCAGTAAAGCATTACCTGCTAAAGGTAGTAGCAGAAAAGAAAGACATCTATCAGATTTTGATTTGAGCTTCTTCATGATTGTTTAGAATGACAGTGTGGAATAAACAACTCATTTTACCTGACCTCTGAACTTATTTGTATTTCAGTAATGTCAATATTAGTTTTGAAATATTCATTCTACTTTTAGTGTATATATTTCATCCCACAGAGTTTTCTGCTCAGCATTCACTTTTTCCTTCCTTACAATTACCTCTTACAATTACAATTTTAATTACTTTTTACAACATCATATATACAGCATATGTACATGTTCTTTTAATCCAGTCTTTATATTTTATTATAAGTAGTCTTAGCATCAAAAAATGTTGATAACACAGGTAGAAGTTTAGAACTTTCTCAACATTTTAAAAATAAATTCTATATTTCAGGGAAACTGAATAGAGGAATATGTATTGACTATATACATATGTGTGGGAATATGTACTGAAAAATGTGGGGCTTTTTTTCAATGTACTGGGGATAGCAGTTACTTCTAGAGGTTTTTCTTTAGATAAAACCAAATACAATTTTATCCATGCTAGAATAAGTTCATTACATCCTGTGTCATTCATGCAGATTACTAATGCTTATTTTCTTTAGTTTCACAAAAACTGAAGGGAAACAGCTTCAGAACACAATCAAACTTTTACTGACATAAATCTGCATGCATGTTTTCGTTTTTCCAAAGTGGCTGGAAAGATCAAGGCATGTAAGGGCATTTTTATAACTAAAATGACCCAATAAAAATGTATTCAAATTTCATTATAATTTCATAATGCTTTTTACACCAAAATCAGTGGCCAGGTTTGGGTTAGGAACATAGAACAAACAAGTACAGCAGCTTTTGTCCCATAGTACAGCTATTGTCCAACAGGTATGCATCACAGAAGGTTCATAGGATAATGGACTAGTCAATTTCACCACTAGTGTTGTTCAGCATCTTAAGTGCCATGAACAGACTCCACTAAGAAAACTCTCTCAAGATGAGGATTCTCAGGCACTCATCCATGCAAACTTCCTCGCAAAAAAAATCCCTGCTTTTTTTGAAAAACAACTTCCTAGTCATCTGTCTCCAAAGGCTTCTATGAAGTTGAGAACAGACGACCAACTTTGGTATCCACAAGGAAGGTTTATAGCAGAGCTGTTTTTATGCTGCAGGCTCCCAAGAAATCTTTCAGAAAAACAAGTCATAACTCTGACATCGAGTAGAAACAATTTACCAAAACACATTTCTGGAAGATATTTTTGTTCCAGGAACTTGACATTGTCCTATTTAAATGTTATTACAATAGAAAAAATATGCAGTCAGCATTAAGTTCCAATGACTTGTGCTTTGGTGAATTATTGGAGATGTGAGTAACATGTGCTAGATCAAGCACCTGCAGCTTTCCCACTGAATAATACAAAATATTAAAGTAATAAAGAAAGGATATCTGTGCTCATACCAATTGAAAAAAATTTCTAGAACTTAATCTGTACTGCACTTACATATACACTCTCTTATGCTAATGCTATATTCATTGTGTTTAAAAGTGACAGAAATCTTGTCCCATTTAAAGTCTTCCCAGAAACCTTTAAAATGTTTTCCATTAATTCACTTTCTTACTGATGCTGGTAATAACTGACCCTTACTTTTTGCCTATTTTTACAATTGCTTTTCCAGAGAAGCAAATGGTTCGTTTCACCTACCACAGGTAACTCAACTATTTTAGTTGATGTAGATATTGTGGACAAGTTAATGGCTTGTCCGTAACTGCCACTTGGTACGGATAAGAGTTTTCCATTGGTCCACTTCCATATCTGACAACCCCTGAAGAGGTCTCAGACATGCTGAAGAAACACACATGCCATCAGAAGTCCATGCGAGAAGGCTGCGAACTTTCCTAAAAAATCTGTAGTATACACTTCTCTGTAAACTCATTTACAGAAAGAGAAATACAGATTTTTGTGGTAACAGCTTATGTAGTTTAAAATATTTTGCCTATTAAAAATTTGAATAACATATAGAGTAACAAATGTTTATGACTCATATGAAAACTTGTGATATGATACCTCACATGGATCAGGGGTCTGCTAAAACAGGCTTTTGTCTGTTCATACTGTGACAGACCTACTAGTCCTGGTAGGAAAATTTATGATGGTGCTTGGAAGTCTATTAGTGCCGTGACTCAGAAAGGGGGGTACAAATACGTGTGACAGTGTACAGAACAAAGCAGAGATTTCAGCAAGGTTGCAAGTAGATGTTCACGGATTAAACTTTCGTACTAGCTGAAATTATAAAACGGGATTTTACAGTGGCAGTGTTGAAAGACTGGACCATTGACCAAAATTACTCCACTGACAATTTAAAACTCATCTGGCAACTTGGTATTCTGTGGTTCTTTTTTCCTTAACAGGCTCTGTCCATAAAGCAGAATCAGTAATTTTTTCTATATTTTACTATTTTGTCAGCTTCTGTGCTGGGTAGCCCAAAGCTTTTTTTACTTCTGGTAATGCTGTATTTTTATATAATCTGAGAAAAGGCTGTTATCCCTCTGTTCAAAATGTTAGACCACAGAGGTATCACAGACCCAGTACCCCTTCTCCAGTTCAGTTGCAAGGAACACCAAGTGCCCCCAAGGTGGCAGAATGGAAACATGAGCTTGCTGTTCACTCTAATGAGAAGCTTGCGTAAAACATGCCCTTGATATGTGTCCACTTTGACTTGGACAGCCCCTGAATAGAGTGCCAGCTGTAAAAATCCTCAGAAGTAACTCTGGAATGTCCAATAAGGTAGTTTTATTTTTTTTATGAAGGGATAGCAACTACTAGAATCACAAGCATTTATCCTCACTGCAAAGAGCATCTCTGAGGATCAGAGCTAAGAGGTCTGGGAGCTCCCCATCTGATTTTGCCATGATAGCCTATTCATGCTCCCATATAGACCTGATATTAATGATCACTCTCCTTAGGTGGTCCATATTTTGTTGTGTTGTGAAATACAAATACCTGAAGGTGGCCTCTGTCAGAGGGTTCCAGTCATTTTCACGATACCATCCAAAACAGCTCTGGGAAAGTTACCATTTATATTCAAAAGCTGCGACTTGTGAATTACTACATAGCTGTCCAAGAAGCGGACCCCCGCTTCATATTCACTGCCTTATAACTCATGGCAGACTTCAGTATTCTTCCTTTTGGCCACATACGTAAGACATTGAATAGAAGGGGTCAAATATCTTTTTTCTTCTGATGAAAGCCACCCGGTGGGAGGCATGACACAGTGGTTTAAGAACCATAAGTTGGTACATGGCCATGCAAGTCAAGTCCACTGCAGTGTACAGAAAGGGATTTGTACAGTGATACACCTTTACAATATCAACCCTCTATTTTCATACAGTGTGCAAAGAGTCGTCACCATAATCTCATTCCTGTATGATCTGCAGGCCTCTTAAAATTTTCACCTCTTCTTAGCAATAGTAAGATCATTCCTTCTGCAGGTCAAAATGTTCTGGTGAGCTCCATGCCATGCCAAGAGATGCCTTTTTCTCCCCAAGTACTATGTTGTCCACACCACAGCATTCCAGTTTGGGAAAGACCCTACATAACCTTGACTTTCAGTGGTGTTTGAAAAAAAACGGGGGATTTGTCATTTGTGTATACTAGTAAGAATAAAATTTTGGCAAGTGAATTGAGGACAGTCTACTTTAAACTTCAAAATCAAATTCACCTGATCCATTAGTCAATCACCTCAGGAGAATGGCAAACTTACTTATTCAGATAATTTGGTGTTCCTGTAATACATCTGGATTCTATGCTGTAATTACAGAGGAAAAATAAAACCCCAAATAAAATCTGTTTAGCAAATAAAAGTAGAGATTGCCTGTAAAAATCAGTATTTAACTTGCAATGGCATTGTGTTGTCCTATAATGTAGAGGCTAACAGCTTAGTCAAGTGTGAATTTGAAAGGATTCTTAGCAATAGTATTTCTACAGAAATAAGTTTTACCATTACACAATTTGTTTTGTTTGTATAGTGGCTTTCTAATTCAAACCTCTTTGCAGACACAAAAAACCCAGTTACATTACATTACTCTGTTATAAAGTTTAACAAGAATTGCTTAATATTTTAGTTTATGAATTTCTGTGTGTGGAGTGAGATTACTACTTTTGCAAAATACTTTTAATTTTTACCCTTCACTTTCATTTAATTTAAAAGAGCCCAAGGTTATAATTTCTCCAATATGCTACAGCTTGTCTTACAAATTCCCTTTCCAAAACAGCCTTTAGCCAATCCTGGCAACACTCTAATTAAATTCAGCAAAAGGAACAATGAGCAAGTATAAATGATCACTTTAAAGGAAATCTGGATTATCATGCCAGCAAAAGAAATGCAGTTCCCATCATAAGAATGTCAAAACAGTTTAAGGATTAGAATTTATTCTGCAGGAAATAAGATACAACTTTAAAGATCAGCTAATTAAAGTTTTCACCTGCCTACAGTTTGCTTTGCTTGGCATAATTTTGGCAGATGACTTAAATATATGTCATGGACCTGAGTATTCCAACAGGCTGCAATTGCCATGTGCAGCCTCTCCTGAGACCCCCACCTCTACTTGACTATGGTCTAGGGGCTGTGTTTTAGCTCAGGCACATCACAAACTTAAAGTGTCAAAATTTATATAATCTGTAGTTATTAAATAATTTCACCTGCAGCAAAATACATCCTGATCCTTGCAGAGACCAGTTATCTTACAATACATTGATTAAGTGGTCAGATTGTGTCATAATTAGTTGGTACTACTTGAAGAGAAAAGGCCGATATTCTTCTCATTCTCCCTTTAATGAGGATGTCCATTGGCAATGAGGTTGGAGGGAGGAAGGAAATTAAATACTTTGCTAGTTGCAGGGGATTGAAGAATTAAAAATATATTATTTCTAAAGCCATTGGTTGTAGTCATTCAGATTTAACTACCATATAGCAGCTCACTAGTGATACACATTTCCAAACCATATTTGCACTTCCTTAAATAAAGAGGTTTTAAAAACCTAACCAAACAAAAAGAAACTGTATGAAATGGATGCAACATAACATCACGTAAAAAATGTAAACCAGTAAAAGCTGAATCTCATGAAACACATAAATATTAGCAGATAACAGTCCCATCATTGACTCGTCATAGAGTCATAAGTATGCCTCTCTAAACCTTGTAATAGTATATAAGTGGAAAGTTCCACATGTGGGCATTTGAATTTTAAGTTTGTTGCACTCAAAATTTTTTTATGGGCTAAATAGAGACAGCATGGTCTGGAAAGCCATTTATGACATTAATAACACTTTAGTAGTGTTATTAAAATCATAACACTTTATTCAAATTATAACATATGGTAGTTGTTAGTCCAGTTAAAATTGTGTTAAGATTTACAGTCCAAATTAATACAGGAATGCCTCAATAATACCTCAATAATTTAAGGTGGTATACAAACTGTCAACCTTCTAGGACCCATATTCTTGAATGTTATAATCACTCAGAGGTCATCTGGGTCCTGAGGCTGATGGTTTCTGCTCAGGTGGCATAGGGAGATTTCAGCACCCTGAGGCCTTAGCTAGGAGGAGTAGGATGTACATGGCACCTTCCTCCTTTTTGCCAGGAGGAGGAGGATGTTGATATTTCATCCTCATTCTTGGGATCCACTTGGTTCATTTACATAGACTTTCCTAGCACATGCTCCTTCTTTTCACTTGTTCCCTATTATTCAGCTGTTCTCTTCTGTTATCTCTGAAACTGGTTTTACCTGAATGTTATGAGGTTTTATCCCTGTAACAACTAGTGATTGACTGTCGTGATTAGTATTAACAGTATGAGACTTCTGGGATCATCCTGTATTAAAATCTTCCACACAACATTTTATTCTGGATGGCATAAATCCATATAGAATAGTTTCTTTTTATCTCTATGAACTAAAGTAAAATTAAAAAAAAAGTAATGAGGCAACAGTTATCTAATTGCTAAACAACTGTTATCATACCTAATAAAGCTAAAATCCACTCAGCCTAAGACAAAACCAGAAAAATCCTGAGATCCTGCATTGTGCAGTCTGTACAAAGCCTTGGGCTTTTTATTAGTAAAGGCAAAAATCTTTTCTGGGATGATAGACGTTATAATATTGTGACAGAGCATTATCTAAGATTGTTGACAGAAGCATAACTTTTTCTCTTCATGCCTGAAAGAAGAGATTTATTTTGTTTTATTTTATTTTATTTTACTTTATTTTATGTTACTTTATTGCTTCTTATTATAACATAATATATTTTTATTCTATTATATTGCAATGCAATAAGTACAACCAACATTTGGAGCTCCACTGCGACGGGTACTGTAAAGAAATGGACAGTTCCACATTACTTACGTTTTTTACCAGAAAAAAAAAAAAAAGAACAAAGATAGGTGAAATGACATTTCACACTTTAGTGGCATAATGGGGAGGGAGTTGCTGGTTTAATTATTAGCAGAGTTTTCTAGATATTACATTTCATTCTTTTGCTAAAGCAAATTCACTGTAAGGATATTAGCCTATTTTTTCTTAATCATCATTTTAACAGCAACCAAGAAGTCCAGTGTCAAATTCAATGACTTCTGGATGTAGAACTACTTCTATAGGTTATGAGTGGATATTATTGTAATATTGTACTTACTCTATTACATAAAACAATCCTGTTGAGCAGTAGTGAAGAACAGAGTCTGAATGTCAAACTTTTCACATAAGGATTTGTGCAAAAGACCCATAACTCTTAAGCCTTTTTTTCAGAGAGATTTATGACAGTCTGTAAGTGCAGCGTGTGAGGGAAATCCATCCTTTACAGGTGGGCTATTTTATTCATCCTTAAAGGGTTCATTGCAGTGTTCTTTAAAATAAACTTCTATATTAGAAGCACTGCTTGATCCTTGTCTTTCAAAAAGGATGTTAATGGAGAGCAATCTAGTTGCAAGTAACTGTATTTTAAGAACTGTCAGGAAGTACTATGTAGGCTTAAAAAGATTTTTTTGGTCTTGATTAAAAATTATTTTGGTAAACAATGCAGTTGCTTTTTAAATTATCATCCAGATAGTATCTGTAAGGAGATTGTGATGGACACAATAAATTGCATATCTCAACATTGCTGACTATATGAAGGCAATGAACTCAGGGAGTTACTTCAGGTCTGTTTTAGTTTCCTAGAATGCATGACAAAAAAAAAAAAAAAACTCCAACCAAAAACAACCCTAAAATTTTTCTTCCAGAGCAGTGCAACAGAAAGAATCTACCTTTTAGACAATTACATTTTGTCCTATAGAGGGAGAGAGGGATAAATGCAAGGGTAAAATATTTCCAAATGTTTTCTACCAAAATTATTTTGTCGTGTGTATTCTGGTAGAAAATGGCATTTCTTTCCCCTGACATTTATTCATAATTTCAATCTCTTCTGTAGATTTCCTGGAACAGGAATTACTTCCATTTCAGAATATATGAAAGACTGAAGCCACTTTCAACTTCTTGCCTGGGATGGATGCAATCCTTATTGCTCTGTGTGAATATCTGGAGGGCAGAAGAAATCATTTTCTACCTATACCACAGACCATTAACTTTGACTTAATATTTCTTTGAGTCCAATATTCTGTGTTCAACTGAACCATATGTTCCTGTAAGACTTATTCTGAAGACACTGTGAAATGAAAAATACCTACTATTCTACTATTTTTCCTGATAGATTGTTTCCTTTATAAATCATTTTTGCTCTTACTTCTTCTCTCAACCCCCAATGCATTTCCAGTTTGAATTTGTCTGTCCTGAGTTTCCAGCTCTGGTTTTCACTGAGACATTGTCTGCTAAATTAGACTCCCTAAAAACATCTACTATTGGAAAGGATTTGACTTATTAATCAAGTCACATTTCAGTCTTCTTTTAGGTAAGCTGAATAGATCATACTCTTTAAATCTCTTATGTTAATGAAATTTTTTTATGTTTCCTGTGGCTCCTTTAAAGCTTCATTTTTTTCCACATCCTTTTCTTTAGACTATAAAGAATGTATCTGTAGATGGTATTTCAACACCAAGGTAGCCAATACTATACCTTCAGGTAAAAACTACCCATTAAATACTATGATCTTCTCCCATTCACTCTCCTGTATGGACAGATGGATAAAATTAGTTTACACATCAAGCCATTCAAAATCAGACTAAGAGGCTCACATTTAATTTCATACAAGGTCACCTACACCTCTTACAGATTGCGATTACCCATTTTGTAAGGTAGTCTGCCTTTTTGCTCATAGTCATAGAATTATATTTTCAGTGTATCAATAAGAGAGATCGTGTATATCTATATGTACGACTACAAACCGTGTATGTTTTATCTTTATCCTGCACAAAATGATATGAAAAATCTCTTCAGTAATAATGAGTTATTACTTTGGTCCTAAAACAAAGCATTTCTACAGGCTGTGTACCATCCATGGTGCAAACCACCCTCAAAAACTGTGCCAAAAGACAGGCCACTTGAATGAAGTTCTTTGTTCTGATTGCCTCATATGCATTTTTTTTTGTCCAAGTCACCATTTCTAGTTCTCCACTTGCATCTCCCCACAATTAGAACTGCAATGCCAGTTTAGCTGCTGTCACTGTCTTTCACTGAAGCAAGGTCGTACTCATCCACTAAAAAAAGAAAAAGCAAATTCATTAAACCACCTACAAATAAGAACTGCAGATATCTGTGATGCAAGAATACTTATCTGAAGACAGTAGTCTTTCTAGTCCATTAAAAATTGCTTATTTTATCATGTCTAAAACGAACTAACAAAGTCATTTGTCAACAAATAGAGTTTTAACCAAAATCATAGTTTACTAAGTTAATACCTAATAACATGAGCATGAAATGCTCTCTAAAATATTTAAAGGTCACTATGCATTCACTAACACAATGTTATACTACTTGAGTTAAGGTTCCCATAAACACTTACCTGATTCAATGCTTCAGGTTTAGAAAGGAAATATACAATTACACGCAATATTATCTCTATCCCTTGAAGCATATGAGTTTCTTCATACTCAGACATCACGAGATGAAACAAAATGAGGACTACTTTACTATGCCCTTTCAAATCATAGCATCACAGGCTGATAAAGGTTGGAAAAGCCTCTGGAAGTCACCCATTCCAATGCCTGCTCTGCACGGGGCCAGCATAAATCAGGTTGCTCAGGGCTTCACCCACTCAAATTTGGAATATCTCCAAGTCAAGAAATTCAACAGCCCCTCTGGCATCTTCTGTCAGTTTGAAACCTTTTTCAGGTTTTTCAATATGTGAATTACTGCAGAGGCTATAACCATAAGGCATATTTTCTGTTTTGATACATAAGCACGCAAATAAAAATGACTCTATGTAGTATTAATTTATGTGCCACCTGACACTGATCCAAGCCAAAATCTCCCAAGCCAGTTAGCACTGCTTTGTTTTGTTTTCCAAGACCATCACAGAGAATTACAATCACAGAAAACAAAGCTAAAAGGGACTGCTACTAGTCATCTAGTCTAAGTTTCTGTTACAAGGCAATATCAGCTGTATGCAAGTTGTTTCTAAAAGACATTTCCCTAACATGTTTTTTAAAGTCTTCATAATGAAATAATTCATACTAAAATAAATTACCTGAAATCTGTCTGACTATGGAAATATCTAACTTAAACCCTCAGCAAATTTACTGGTATCACTCTTACTCACCATGTACTAAGAATAGGTTGCTCTCCTCTGCTTCACAAGGATCCCTTACCTTATTAGTTAAGTACTGATTTCAATATTTTTTCATTAATTGTAACTACTTGGATAAATTAAAAAAGTGTATAGTTGGAAACTGTAACAAGCATGTCAGGTTTTTTTCTGTGCAAATGAATGTTCTCTCATATATTCTCTGCTTTCTGTCCAATTGGAACTTGCAAATGCTTGTAAAAAACTTGTTGTCCAGTATGTCCAGTTTTATGACTTGACTTGAACTTTTACAGAGTCACTTTTCTTACTGGAGTCTATATTAAATCATATTTGTTTAATAATTGCCTTCCTATCTCATTCAAGCCATGTGTATTACTTTACTGCTGTTTAGCCAAGGAAACAAAAAAGAACCTGTCCTGGTAAATAATATCTTCTACGAAAGGCAATGTCAAAGCATGTTATTCTTGCCCACCATGCTTAAAGTTAAGCATATTTACTACTGTTCTGGGCTGTTAAAGGTATATATAACAACATTTTCCCAGCCTATCCATCCAAATAAATAAGATAATGCAATGTTAAGATAACTCCTTTGTGTAATGCTTCTTGAATATCTACACAAAAATACATATTTTTAGGCAAATGAATTTATCTGTGGAGCACTGTTGCATTCTTGACACGGACCAGAGTAATTTTTCAGCTTTCTGTTTCTCCCTATAAGAGGTACATACTTAGTTTAGGTATATACAGAAGTACACATCTACATTTGTAAGGATTCCACAAATTGCCCATATTTAAAAATTCAGTCAATATTGCTAGAGCTTACTCTGTTGAGACAGAAATGTCACACTGCACAAAGAGGGTTTTAGGAGCATTCAGTGTTTGCACTCAGGTGAAGTATGACCAAGTCAAGTTCTTCTCATCTCCCACTGGCATTTGTGTGCTTTTATTCTAATTAGAATTTGCTTATGCACACACACTTATTTACATTATCAAGATATAATCTGATTTCTACATATTTATAGAATTTCTAGAATTTTCCATCTTAAACAAACAGACAAACAAACAAACCCAAACCCAGTGATTTGGAAATACCACCAAAGTCTGTCAGTCAGCACCATGCACATTAGTATCTGGGATGCAATATCTACATCAGTGTGTGTGTGTACCACATAACCTGGGCTATGATTCTTCAGTATCACAAATCAGTTACTGTTTCATAAGTCACTGTAGGCAAAATTATCCTTTTTTGCCATTAACATAATTCACAGAATTTCCCTGAGAAGGCTTGCAATTATTGGGAAAGTCTTTAGTTTGTACACGATCTTGATAGTGAAACCATAGTTTACAAACTTAATTACCACACCCTAACATTGATGACTATTCAGCTAGCGATGCTAAGGGCAGTAGTGTAGGATTTATCTACCCAGCATCTCTTCTTCCTCTAGAAACTGATTGTACAGATAGCTTTCTCTTGAGATGACAGAAACTGGAATCATATCAAAGTTAAGTTCCTGTGTTTGACTACAAAATGTCTATGATATATTTGACTTCATATGTACCCGTAACAGAATAGATGACATGACCAAGGAAAAATCAATGAGGTTAAGACTGACTGTAATTTTAAAAAATAGTCATGAGCTGAAAGTGCATTGAAACATCTATGTACAATAATTCCAGAAATCTAGTTTCAGCTTTGAACTTGAAAAAATGTGTAGCATAGTTTCCTTGTTACTGCTTCCTCCCTTTCCTCATCCCCCACCTCCAAATGCCACAAAGCTGTATTTACATCCCGCAACACCAAGACAAATGCTAATATTTATGAGTTGGTAGAATATATGTATGTACAAGAAGGCATAGTCTAATGTGATAGAAAGACTTTACTCAGAAAAATCATTGGTAGGTTATTAAAGAAAAAAAAGTACTTACATTTCCAGTGAAACACAAGAAAGAAGAAAATCATCAATTTATATTCATATTTAGGCTACATGAATCATAAAATGTGCTGTAACATGCTGTATGTTATAAATGTCTTGTTTAAGCAGTTTTCTTATTTTCAATAGGATTTCTCATTACACAAGGAACACATTCATTTGAACAGACCTTCAGCTAATGCAAAAGAAGTTTTAAAATTGATTTTTTAAATTATTTTAAGAGAGTAAACTTAAATTTGCCTTTGTGGTAAACTGTTAGCAAATAGTCATTCCTTGAGCCTCAGAACTGAACACCAAGAATCATTAGTCATTATGTACATAACTTTGATGACTGTCTGACCTATACATGCATTTTTCCTTTATATCTTTTTCTGTGTTGAGAATATTCTTTCTTGAATATTGCATTTAGCAATGAGGTTACTTCCTTTAAAAATCAGTCAAAGCTAACATGATTCAATTCCTTTTAGGGATGACCGTCAATTAGGATTTCTTACCAATAAGAAATCTGAGTTATCATCTTCAGAGTTCCATCAACCACCATTTATACAGCCTGTAGACAGAAGCTCTGCCAGGTGAACAGGCAATGAGAAAGGCTCAGTGGTCATGCCAAATTCTTTCTGAACATCACTAAGGTGGGTCCCACTAACACAAAACTGCTGTGTTACTGAATCTACGTTAAACCACTTTGTTCAACCCATAAATGTGTTAATTAAGGAACTCCTTAACAACATCTGAGGTTTTAATTCTAAATTTAATAGCTTTTACAAATTTTAATGTCATCTTGTTTTCTTTGATTTAGAATGAGTGTTATGTATCCAGACAACATTTTATTTACCTAGTGCAATAATTATTGAAACAATAGCATTATAACCAAACCTACCCAAAGGAATTAATAATCTCAAGCAGCATGTTTACTTAAATGCAGAAAATGGTCTGATCACAACTGAGGTCCTTATGCTAGAACTATTCCAAATACCATAGGTAGAGTAACATCCCAAATTTGTTCTACTTAAGCTTTTAAGTCAGTAATCTGACATGTAAATATGAATAGGTAGCTACTTTTGTCCACTATGTGTTCATCAAATACTCTACTGAGGTAAGGATATGATAGCAATCCATGGGAGCTGATGTTGCTCCTACTGAGGATCACTGATCAAGCCTAATGCTACTGCAGTCAATGAAAACATGCAGCACTCCTAAACTAATGAAGTTTTTGCCCACAGACTTAGGAGGCTGTGGTAAAATATCCCTGCATAGGCTGGTAACCTTCATGTAATCTCAAAACTAATGCAATTCTGGGCCATTTAATGCTCATAAAAGGTGAAAGTATTGCAAAGAAGAATGGCATAATAATAAATTATTCTATTACTCCTCTAGTTCCTCCACCATGATACTCCCATCTTCTTCTGTACTGACAATGCTATAAAATTTGGTGTTCTGTGAAAGCTGATTTCAAAGCATTATTTTTTTCCTATATCAATATTTATATATTATATCAATATATCCATATAAAGATGTTATACTGTGGTGGGTCGACCTTGGTTGGCTGCCAGACGCCCACTCAGCTGCTCTCTTGCTCTCCCTCCTCAATGGGGCAGGGGAGAAAATAAGATGAAAAAGCTCATGGGTTGTGATAAAAGCTAAAGATGGGGAGATCACTTTCCAATTATAGTCATAAGTAAGACAGACGTGACTTGGGGAAAATTAATTTAATTAATTGCCAACTAAAACATGTTTGTATAATGAGGAACAAAACTAAATTAAAACACCTTCCACTACACACACACTTTCCCAGGCTCAACTTCACTCCTTTATTCCCAATTCCTCTACCTCCCCTGCTCCCAGGTGGTACAGGGGGGATGAGGAATGGGGTGTTGTGGTTAGTCTATAAGAGCCCCTCTCTGCTGCTCCTTCCTCCTTACACTTTAGTAATTTTAGAAAAGATTAACAGCTGTACATGTTTACCAATAAGTACATTTAGAAATTACATGGGAAACAATCCCTAACACAAGCCCATGTGTGATTATCCATCACTTGTAAGAGTGATGCACACCCCTTATTAATATACAATGCAGTCTTCAGGGCAATGCTGGTTCCCGAGCCCCATGTATTTCAGAGCAAGACGTACTTGAATTTTATAGCACAGCTGAAAAAAAGAAGTATTAGTAAAACCAAACCCAAATAAATAGTGCAGATATGTTCAACGTTTAGAGGACAGCAGTCAATAGTACTTGTGGGAAGAAAATTATTCTGGTGCATTTCAGGAACAGGAAAAGAACAGACACTAAATTAGTAAACATGATTAGGATAAGAAAGCAGAATCTCTTATGTTTCTGAAAATACTGTTGTAAGAGCTGCTGTTTTGCTCCTTATTTTTCTGTTAAATTTGTCTTTGTAAAATAACAATATTGTTGTCACGAAATATCTGGGGAGATAAAAAAGCACTCTACATCTATCTATTTCTTCTCACTGAAAGAATCTTGGATGCTTCCTCCAGCTCTGAAAGCTGAACTACCTTTTGCTCTTCTCCTTGAATGGACATTTCTGTAAATACTATGTACTTAACTACCACTCACACTTCAAAAGAAAAGTGCCCACTTATAGAACTGTCTGGCTCCTCTAAGGTATTTCATCACATTTATATTAAAGAAATCAGTTCCAGCATGGAGGAGAGGAAGGCTTTAGAAGGTTTCTCTTCTCAGTGTACAGCACTGCCATGATGGCCCATTCCAGCATGTACCAATTTTCCCAAAACATAACAGATAAGACATTCCCAGGCCTAGTAGCCCTGCATCTGTCTTTCTCTTGGTTTAATGTTACTTGGACAAGCTTGCTAACCCTGCTGTGGGTTACCATAGTAATCATCCTTAGCACGGAAAATTGTCTTAGTCTTCATTCACTGGATGATCAAGGAGGCACAATGACATACCCAAGGAGGTGTCCAGGGGGACCTCTATCATTGCTGCAAGGAGACAACTAGCACATATTTTCATTTACATGACATGTGCCAGGAGAAGCAACAGAAAGCACACTGATATATATATGTTCATATTTTTCAGTTACATTCCAAACTGTACAAAAATCAGTGTTTTATTCAACACTGCCAAAAAGAAAACAAACACACAAGCAACAACCAAAGCAGAGCAAGCCAACAACAATATCGAAACAAAGAAAGCAAAAAGAAAAAAGCTGTTTCTGTTTTAATTTTTTTTTAATCAACAATCCACCTGGAGAAATTAAAAAAAATTCATGTGTTCACAGTAAACCTTTCTCATGGTTTAGAGAAAGCAGAAAATGCCAGTTTTGCCACGCATAGCATGGCAAAACCTGCAAAGCTTTTAATTTGCACTAAAATTACAGTTGTAATGTAGCAGTGTGTGAGGGTGTGAAGGTTGTTCCTGCACCTGTACCCATCACACGTAGTCCTCAGTCCATGGATCATGTAGGAGCCCTGCAGCTAAACTGTGCACAGTTGAAACAAGGGACTGGTGTGAGACAAGGGACTGATGTAGATCAGAGATTGACTGGACATCTGGCAGATTCACAAGAAGGTGATTGACTCCAGTCTGCAACAGCTCTGCAACAAATCTTTGTGAGGAATCTGAGGCAATATTGCCCTAGATAGCTTCTCCTGTACTTAGAGGAGCTGAGAGGTACTATTTGCATACCAGGGTATGTTGAACTCCCTGGAGGGGGAAGGAGATGGGGAAAGTTAGGAGACACAATGCAGTTCCAGCTGCAAACCAAAGAACTGGCAAAACTTTATACACATAGTTTTAAATTGTTACTAGAGTCTGTTCCTATATATCAGCAGAACAACAGCTTGATGAGTCTAAGCTAATCCAGCTGAAAATATCATTGCAAGGATGTTAGAGGTGGAGATTCCCATCCTTCCCCAGACAACACCTGGAAACCCTGTTCAAGGGATTATATTCACGATGTGAAGGTTAACCCTATGCCAACGATCCAAATAAATTAGCTGTGTGGGTTTTTCTAGTCAACACTCTGTCCAAGAGCATCTGTGCAACCAGTCCCAGAACAGAAGCTGTACTCATAATCAAGGAGTGGGCCAGGAAGCACAATCTGCACTAGCAGCTTTGCACAATTATCTTATACCTCCTTGCATCTTAAACCTCTGGGCATATTATCATTACACCTTATATGTAATCCTCTCTATTGTATGGTCAAGTACTGTTTTTTTCTTGCCTCCACAAAAATTTCCAGCTGAGGGGCATAATTTAAATACCTAAAAAATTAATATGCTTAAATCTTTGCAGATAGAGTGCCTGAAATGCTTTTACCATCATATAATCATTTTTGATAGAATTTCACCTTGTACAAAGGAGACAAAGGAATCTAAAACGTTCTCTCAGGTACATTTGAAGAGAAGTCTATGCATTATTTTAATGTTGAAATTAATAAGCTGGAGTCTTAGACAAAATTTGCATGATTTTTTTTAACTCCTAATATTTATATGCTCTGAAGATTAAAATGACTATGGTATAGACTATTTTAATGACCACTCAATCAAGACAGGTCACTGACTTTTAAGTCAACCTTGGGAATGAAGAACGGAATATCACAGTCCTTGTTTTACATCTGCCTAGAAAATTAATGATGCATTAAAACTTAATGGCAGTAGAGTCCATCACCCCTCATAAATGGTCCATCTCAATGTGTCAGTGTGTACATTAAAACGATGTGTCTTAGAGTAAATGAGAGAGTGATCAAAAATTAACCCAATCCTCAATGTAATTACTGTGAGGCGATGATTGGACTAACCACTCCTAACTTCTGACAGTGATTGAAATGCTATTATGTTTCCCCACTGCAGACCTCTATTCAGGAATGAGTTCCATATGGAGGACCAAAGTCACCCCACAAAGTTCCACTGGCATCAACAAAACATGAATCAGACCCCATTAGGATTTTATAAAACCTCGTTATAAGGTCAATGAAAAGAGTATCATGAGGTGGCAAAAAATATTTTTTCTTCTGTAATATTTATTCTATACATGACAAGTATTTATAATACTTCCATTCTTGAAGTAAGCAGCAGTAAATAAAAGGGTTGTTTGAGTGGTTTTCTTTGAAACACATATTTGCATACACAGACTGAACACATCATCTGTTACCTGAGGCCAGACAGCATCTTTAACAGCATAAAGGCATCCTCACCTCTGGCTCTCCCTTATGGCCAGTGTTAGGATCTACAATGTGGAGCTGTCATGGTTTAAGCCCAGCCAGCAACTTAAGCACCACCCAGCCACTCACACACTCCCCCGCACCAAGTGGGATAGGGGAGAGAATCAGGGAAAAAAAAAGTCAAACTCGTGGGTTGAGATAAGAATGGTTTAATAAAACAGAAAAGAAGAAAATAATAATGATAATGATAACACCAATAAAATGACAACAGTTATAATACAAGGATTGGAATACACAAATGATGCACAGTGCAATTGCTCACCACCCGCCGATCGACCCCCAGTTAGTACCTGAGCGGCGATCCCCACTCCCACGCCACCCAGTTTATATACTGGATCTGACGTCCCATGGTATGGAATACCCCGTTGGCCAGTTTGGGTCAGCTGCCCTGGCTGTGTTCCCTCCCAACTTCTTGTGCCCCTCCAGCTTTCTTGCTGGCTGGGCATAAGAAGCTGTAAACTCCTTGACTTTAGACTAAACATTACTTAGCAGCACCTGAAAACATCAGTGTGTTATCAACATCCTTCTCATATTGAACTCAAAACATAGCACCATACCAGCTACTAGGAAGACAATTAACTCCATCCCAGCTGAAACCAGGACCAATTTCAGCTTCAACCATAAAATAGACTAACTAACTCCATCTCAGCCAGACCTATTACAAAGGCCAACCACACCCAAGGCTGTATTAGTAGAAGTGTAGTCAGAAGGTCAAATAAAATATAATCTGGAATACCGCATCCAGTTTGGGAGTTCCCATTACATGAAAGTTATTGACATACTGAAGTGAGTCCAGAGGAGGCTTCCAAGATGGTCAGGGGGCTGGAGCACAGGCCTTGCACGGATAGGCTGAGAAACCTGAGCCAGTTTAGCATGGAGAAGAGAAGGTTAAGGCGAGACTTTTTGTTGTTTACAGAGGATACAGAGAAATGGAGCCAGACTCTTCTCAAAGGTGCACAGCAGTAGAACGAGAGGCAACAGGTATAGAACATGGGCAATTCTGATCAGGTATAAGGAAAAAAATAAAATTACCATAAAGTTGATCAAATACTAAAAGATGTCCTGTATGAAGTCTCTGTTCTTGAAAGTGTTCAAAACTCAACTTGAGTCCCTGATCAACCTTAACTAATTTGATTTTCTTAGAGCAGCAGGTTGGAAGGATGACCCTGGAAGATTCTTGCAGCCTGAACTTTTTTATGAATTGCATTAGAGGAACACTGAACAGAGAATATGATTTGCTTTTGCAGATTTTGGAAGAGTAGGTTTGTTCACTGACAAATTCACACTCAAAGAGATCCTTGTTCTTTGGGATTGAATTTACTAGGAATGTTCAGTCTATCTTGTGTAAGTGCTTGGATAAGTACTGGTATGGTCCATGGGAAGTCAAAAGTTACAGCCAGGTTCTCTTCCCTGTTGTCTAGGAGGCAATTTCTGTTCATTGACTGCTTCCAAAAGACAATTACATTGAGTAAGTGGGAAGCAAAGCTCTAGTGGCTTTGGTTGCCTAAATACTTAACAGTTGAGCATATCAGGCTGACTACAAATGCTGATCAAGCTCAGGTACAAATCCCTATTCCTCAGTAAAAAAGAAAAATCACTGTCATGTCTTCCTATCCAAAGTCACACTGTTTCCCCAAGGAAGAGAGCATTTGAAACTACTCAATGCTTTCCTGTGAGTCAAATTGGCAACCTTCCCTTTCTTCCTTTGGTAACACCTTTTAAAAGAGGATATATACAGTACAGTTGTTCCTTCCATCATGTCCATTTTCTCTCTTTTTCTTTAATATAATGAAGCTATTGGGGACACTCCTGTAAAAAGAACTTTTCAAAAATAAGTACTAAGTCAAAATATCACACATATATGTCATCAGAGTAATGGATTATTGATACTAAAAAGCACTGAGAATTCTGTGAGAGTATATTATAGACCTGACAATGGGAAAATCCAACACATTTCTCAGAAATAATTTTGATAGAATTTAAGAACTATGAGCACAGAAAAACAACAAGTGGTGAAGTATTATGGATCTGACGTAGACTATAATTTTGCAGAAAGTCACAGAAAAATAATGCTACATAAACCCATGTATTTTTAAGCAGAAAATCTTTGGGTACTGCAGGCTTGAATGTCAATGCTTCTGAGCACTTGTGACTCCAGCAGCATTTAATGAAAGATATGCATTTTTAATGACTTTGGAATGGAAAAAACAACAAAGCCTCAACTGTACTTTGTTCTAAGAAGTGGTCTACTGTATTTGCAAAAAATTAAACTATGATTGAGAACCCAGCTTTCTTGATTATATCCTGCAGAAACTGATTTTCCTACACAAATCCAACTGCATGAAGCAAATCCTTGACAGTGTAAAAGAGAAAATAATATTTATACCTTTTAACTTAGGATTTTAAACATAGACAAAAATATTTTCTTAAAAGACCTAAATATTCTGGAAGCTTTTGTGTTATTTTTTTAACTTGGCATCAAAATCTTAATGGTTGTAAAATTTGTCAGTCTCAAATACAGTATCATGATTCCTACTGAATGTATATGTAGATTTTCAAAAACCTATTACTCATATAAAACGAGTATGTAGCTTCAACGTGAGGTCATTACATAGTTTGACAGATTTAAAAACTGTTTATATTTCCTATTGAAATATGAAATCTGTGGAAACTTAGAATCATAGAATCATTTAGGTTGGAAAAGACCCATCAAGTCCAACCATAAACCTAACACTGCCAAGTCTACCACTAAACCATGTCCTTCAGTGTCATGTCTATACATCTAGATGTCTTGTAAATACCTCCAGAGATGGTGAGTCAACCACTTCCCTGGGCAGCCTGTTCCAATGCTTGACAACCCTGTCTGTGAAGAAATTTTTCCTCATATCCAATCTAAATCTCCTCTGGCACAACTTGAGGCGGTTCCCTCTCAACCTGTCACTTGTTACTTGGGAGGAGAGACCAACCCCCACCTCACTATGACCTCCTTTCAGGTAGTTGTAAATAAGGTAGAGTGATAAGGTCTCCCCTTCAGCCTCCTTTTCTCCAGACTAAACAGCCCCAGTTCCCTCAGCAGCTCCTCATAAGACTTGTGCTCCAGGCCCCTCACCAACTTGGTTGCTCTTCTTTGGACATGTTTACTACTTGGATAAGGATGTGTATGTCAGTGTATCCAGGCATCTGAGAAATTCCAATTCGAAAACAAACTCATATCACATAGTTTTTACCTCATATAACATAGGCAAAAAATACTGAAACAAATTTTTACATAAAATTGAAAACTAAAGTACATGGACAGAGAATTTTCCTGAGTGTAAACATGCAGAAATATAAAACTGACTGATTCATTAGCAAAATATCAGTTAAAGGAAACAAAGCAAAACATTCACAGGAATACCTCTGTACTGGATTGTTAATGTGTTTCAGCAGACGTCTAGCAAAAAAAACCCAACAAACCCACAACCAAATGCAGGAACTTGTTCAGAGCAGCTTATATTAAAAAAAAACAAACAAAAAACTCAAACCCAAAAACACCCAAAAAAAAAGGAAGAAAAAGAAGCCTCCAAAGCAAAACCCCACATACATTGACATACATAATTGCCACCCCCCCAAATTTTAAAAAAATGGGGGAGAAAAAAGAAAAAAACATAGGTCAATATTACTATGCAATTGCCTGTATCCAAGGTTTAACTGAATTAAAGGAAAAATAAGGTAGCTGCCCCATACAGTTGCAAATCAATTCAAGATGGTGAGATAAAATCTTGAACTTATTAAACACAAAAATGCAAACACAGTAGTAAAATTAATTCAATACTTAGATCCACATCATATGCAGAGTATTGGTGCCATGCAAATAAAACCCAGAAACTGTGACAGTAACGTGACAGAAGTTACTAAAAATTTGTTTCAGATCTTTATTAACCACTTCTTTGAATGAGCAAAGAATGAAAATTACTTTGAAATAAGACATTGTTTTATGTGTCTTATCTTTCATAGGAGTAGAAAATCTTTCCCAGATGACTTTCAATAACACCTCTTGACCTCTTCAAATGTATTTCAGTCTAGTAGTCCCAATCTATGGCTCTAAAATCCTTTGCTGATAGGGGGAACAGGAAAGCAATAACTGACATCAACTAAGATCATGTTACTTGCTCAGTATTATTGCCCATGGGCTAGTGAATATCAGGCACTATTGTCTGGAACAATAAGAAAGTGTCACTGGTGTAATTTAATTCATTAGAAAAGATTTATGGTTGATCATCTATCCCTTGCTTCTGCTTAAAAACATCCCTTACCGACTCTGCTAGACAATACTTGTAGTGAATTGACAAAGAGAAACATGGGAATTTTATTTCCACGGAGTTTACATCCCTCCATGCGTCACCCAAGATGGAGTGAGCTTCAGAACTGTGATTCACTATCCTCCACATCGCTCACTCTGTTCAATATAACCTAGGCATAAATTCCATTATAGCTAAATGGAAATCAATTGCACTTTTCATATAGTAACTGCAAGTCAATGGTTTTAAAGTATGAAAATCCCAAGTTTCGTACTAGTTTCTTATTAACAAAGATATCATTCAAAACCAGCCTAAGTCCTGAATATTTTGTGAGTTAATAGTTTGAAAAGAAACTCAATACATTCTCTTACCAATTGTGGGTAGAGAAGATTCATTTATTATTTAAGGTAGAAGTTTCAGAGATTGAATTCTGGAGATAGACCTTAAATTATAACCTTTTTTTTTTTCCCCATATATATGTTCCACTGCAAATCACGGAGGAGTCTTGCTGCTGAAGTAAACAAAAAAAAATCAGTCATGCATTACTCTGAATATGATATATGCAGAAATTTTATTGATAGCAGTTTGACATCTGAACACAGGGGTCATTCACAGGCTAGCTGTCTATGCGATGCACAGATATACCTGCCTCTTCGTATGGCAATGCTCTGTAGGTCTCAGAACTAAGGCATCACCTTCCTTTGTCTCTATATGTCTGTTCAGCTTTAGTAACAGATCACGCTCAACTGTAATTTTTATTTAATTGTGTTAGCTTTTAGCAGCAATGTGGCATTACCTGCTAAGTGTCACTTTTTTTCTTTACCTTTGCAAATAAATGTGCTTGTGACCACTAAATGAACTGCTAAAACTAAAAACTAAGAAATTATTTCTCTCTTTGCAAAATGAAATCTACTTCTAATGTAAAGGAATGTCTGGTAACAAGGGAAAAAAAGCCTCTAGAGCTTAACTGTCGAAAATTTGTTTCAGTTAATATTGAATTATTGACCTTCTTGTATAAATACTGCCAGTTCAGGCAATTTCTGTACCAGCAACGAAGTTTAGAATTTTGAAAAAAAAACAGATTTAAAATCGATTGACTGCAGAAATTTGCACATTTGTGATTTCCAGGTTTAAGCATATATTTTATGTGCCAAAGCACAGAGACAATCACATCAATCATTGCCTAGCAACAATTGCAGCTGTGCCTGCAACGTCCCACTAACTTAAAACTGATGTAAATGTGGGCTGTTGCCTAAAGGGGTGGTTTCTTCCTGAGACTTGTACTCTGGTTCATTAGCTTTCAGATAGACCAGTTTCTTTGTACAGCTTCCCACATGAGTGTCGGTGTTGGCACAATGGATAGGGACCATGCATGTGGTCAGCTCTGAGAGTAAGACAACTACCTTTCCCATTGAGACTAACCCACACGTTGTTCACTTTAAAATAAATCATGAAATCAAAGCATGAATCCTATGTTAATACTATATATTCAGATGTATATTGTGAATAATTTACTGTCAGCAGCTAAATTCTTCTGTATCTTTTCTTCAAGAAAAGTTACTTCAATTGGGAAAACAACTTGCCAGTTTCTAAATTAAGTTTTCCATGATTCTTTTAAAATGTATTCAGAAAAGGCCAGATGTCAAATTTTGCCAGGACCTTTAAATATCAAAGCAGGTTCCTTGAAAAACAGGTTCTTTTCATTAGTATTTATTTTCTTTCCTGTAAATATCATTGTAGCTAATTTTTCTAGTAAGTTTTATCTTACGTTTTCCTTAAAATGCTGCTTTACATCATTGTCAAATTCTCATAAACCCAAATCTCTCAAAACCCATATGGGATTTAAGTCTAAATGGATATGTTTGTTATGTAGTTTTCAAAATAATATGATTGTCTGCAAAATAAAATATTAAAAGGATATGTTATGCATTTTTATGCCAAATCTCCAGTGGATCCTGGTTATATGCTTTCTTTTACCTGAAAAACTCTATTCTGAAATTCCAGAAGAAATACCACATGAATTTTGCACATTTTGGAATCTTTAAGAAGTCCCTACTTGCAAGTCTCAATCAAGCTGCCAAATTGCATATATTTTTCTAAATTATTAAAAATATGTTCAAGGTCATAGGAAGTATGTATATTGATGTACCCTAACACTAGATCAAGGTCAGATTCTCTATGTAATTGTGTGATTTTCCTATAAATATCTGTCAGTTTTAGTAGTATGTTTAACTTGGGCATTTTTTTGTTAACAGGCTTATTAATCTGTTCCTTTAAATTTGATAAGGGTTTAAATAATTACTGTGGCAGATCCAACATTTAACCTCTTCACTGTACAAAACCATCAACAGAATTTTGGTGAAAATAAAATTTTCATAAAAATAAATTTTTCAATGAATGACCATATACTGTCCTTACCAAAAAAAAAGAAAAAAAAGAAAAAAAAAGAAAAAAAGAAAAAAAAGAAAAAAAAAAGAAAAAAAAAGAAAAAAAAAGAAAAAAAAAAGTTGTGCCGTGAAATTCTTTCATTATTTCAGTCTTGGAAATAAAAAAAAAAAAAGAAAAATCTTCTGCCACTTGAAAATTTGTATCAGTTGGCCCTTGCAAATTATGCCAAGCTTCTTTGAGAGCATTATAATGTTTAACTGAATAGAATATTCAAACTAAAAAAGGAAGCAAAGAAAAAAGACAAAGTTATGATAAAAAGAGCAAAACAAATTCAGAACAAGATAAAAACAAAAAAATGGCATTAATGATTGAAGTTTATACCAGAAATTAAAAGTTTATAACTTTTAAATGAGAGAAGTTTTGACATGGTTTCTCAATAAGATAGCTTGCTAAATTATTCATGGAACTCTATATTGTGGTTATGTGCATGGTAAGCAATTTTTATAATAAACCAGTGATATTGATGCAAAAAATAGTAATAACCAGTAGTTCCCATATATATTTCAAATATATTATGATTTATATATTAATATATATAGTATATTCTGGCTGATTGTTACTTTTGTGAACTGTTCAAGGTGTATGTGTCACTAACTTTTCCTAATTAAAAATTAGCTTTGTTATTACAAAGAGAAATCCTGAGGGCTATTTAAAAAAAAAAAAAAGGATTGTTGCAGGGGACTCAAGAGTACAAGCACAACATGATAGGAGAGGCCTTGAAAGTGCAGATACAGGAAAATACTAAAGCCTCAAGAGTGTGAACACAAATGATAGATCATAATTTTCTGGTCCTTACAGAATGCAAACATGACATCTGGGAAGAATCAGCTTTAGGGTATCACCTAACAGTGTATAGACGCATGTTTACAATCTCTTGTAGCTACCAAGATCAACAGCATAGGCAGAAAGAACTTCAGATTATATGCAGAACTGCAATGAAACTAGTTGTGTGGGACTTGCAGGCATCTGTCTTCAAAACTAGGTACAAAATTGATCAATCTGGTACCTTGTATCACTACAGAAGTATTACTTTATGATGGTTAAATTGAAATACACCTTCCTTCATTGTATTTGAACTTATGTTCTAGTATTATTTTTAGTCTATTATTCTGCTCTTGAGGATTGGGTCCAAATGCAACATCTGTGATTGCATCAAAATACTGAATTAATTTAATCAAGTGGGATTTCTGAGTCGTACAAAACCCCAAAATAAATATTATCTCCATATTCAATATACATTCTCAGTGCTTTCTTCACTAAAACTGGCTTGGAACTTGTCAACATATATTTCATGTTCTGGTCAGTGTTGGAAAGCCAAAACTTGCTATGAAAATTATCACAGAAAGAAAAAAACAAAAACAAAAACACACCAACAAAATTATCTACAAACTATAAACTGCCTATCTTGTAATGAGTATAGTGACAGGAGAAGCTACAGAGTTACTACAGCTTCAAAAAGTTACTGTCATGGATTTTAATGCTGGAAAGGACCATCAGGATCATATATCATAATGTACCACCACAGATTCTTGCAGCAAATCTATTACATCTCAAGCAGACAATAATGTTCAATCAGTCAGAAAACTATGAGACCACCATAACCTTAAGTCAGTTGTTCAAATACCCTTAGAAGTTACTGCTGTTCATTCACCCTGAGAAGTTTTCATCCAGTTTCTCTAGTGGACTATTTTTAGTTTCTAGTCATTCAGTACCATGTCCTTTCCCAACAGAAATCACCTCCCCCAGCCAGTAACTGATCAAATAGTTCCTAAGACTACCTTAGATCAAGAAAGCGAGTCTATATGGTCTGCTCTTTTTTCAGCTTCCATTTTTTTTATTTTCTTACAAGATGGGAAAACAGTCTTTAAAAATGTTGGCAATGTGTGGTGGGTTGACCATGGCTGAACACCAGGTGCCCACCAAAGCCATTCTATCACTCCCCGCTCCTTCACTGGACAGGGGAGAGAAAAAAAATATAACAAAGGCCTTGTGGGTTGAGATAAGGACAGGAGAGATCATTCACTAATCACTATCACGGGCAAAACAGACTCAGCTTGGGGAAAATTAACTCAATTTATTACCAATCAACCAGAGTAGGGTAATGAGAAATAAA
>JANZLQ010000095.1:28769464-28780026 GCA_026212715.1 Elanus axillaris
TTTTCCCTTCTTAAAATGTTATCACAGAGGTGTTACCACTATCACTGATTGGCTCAGCCTTGGCTGGTGGTGGGTCCATCTTAGAGACGGCTGGTATTGGCTCTGTTGGACATGGGAGAAGTTTCCAGCAGCTTCTCACAGAAGCCAACCCTGTAACCCCCCCACTACCAAAACCTTGCCACAGAAACCCAATACACAATGTAACAGAACAAGTTTAATAATCCACAGATTAGTTAACAGTGATCTGAATAATAGTTCACCAAATAAAATCTCCCAAATCATAAGTATATTAAGAAATATTAGGAGTTGTTTTGTAATATTATTTAAACAAGATAGACTAACTAACATTATTTCTAAGATGACTGCTTTCATCATCTGTGCCTAGGCATTTAAGCACATGGCTAAATAATATTAATGTTAGGCTTTATGCTAAACATTAAGACTGTATGGTAATTTGTCTTTCATACTCTTTACAGAGTGCTTAGTGGGGGGATGATGTAAATTAATCTCACTCTCTCTTCAGCTCACTTTCCATTTGTTCTAAACTTACAGAATCTTATTACAGGCAAGAGGATACTGATCTTCTTGTAAACTTTCATTTATGTCCTCATACCCACAGAAATAAATTTGACTTTAAAGCCACTCAGAACATAAACACATTGTGCTCATTGCAATAAAATACTCATTTGCATAAATAAATATATTTCCTATATCCTGGCTTATTATCCAATATTCTTATCTGTAATCCTCTCATGCTGTCCAGGGCTAAAATGAATTTTTATGCAGACTAGAGAGGTTTGACTTATAATTGAATTATAATTTCTAAATAAAAATTTTTTTTAGAAGGAAAGGAAAAAAGGCAAGATTCATTCTTTTTTTTTAAACCATAAAAAGTTTAAATTATGTGCAATAATGGTAAACACATTCTTACTGTTAACTGGTGACTTATAGAAGAATTGCAATAAAATTTTATCTAAACAGCATACAAACTTTCAATGCCTACTTAATATTGAGAGTTCAGATTACAAGCATTGCATAATTTCAAAAGTTCTCACTCACTGCCCTATCAATAGACATTATTTGCACCAAAAAAAATTAAGGGAATTTTATATAAAGAACCAAGGTGGGTGTAACCTGACATTCAAAGCATTTATTCTCTTGTTATTCTGTTTATAATGGAAAAAAAACTTCATTGTTATCATAACAACTGCTTCCACACATACAGTGTGCATTCCTGAGTGTTGTACTTCACACTGGTTTCATAAAAATAGCTTTAGAAGACTTTTTCTTCTCTGAAATGGTAGATTCTGTATTTCTGAACTGCAACTCAATGCCAAGTCTTGAAGTTGACATGCTACAAATAGTCATCATGATTTCAACATTTTGCACCAGGGATATTTTGTCCCTGGTGCTTGAAGCTACCACAGGATCAGGGGAAGAGTACAGTAAGAACTTCAATCAGTCATACATTAAGTCATTATGTAAATTCTAGGTATTTTACTGAAAAAAATGAAACCTGGTGTCATGGTTTAAGCCCAGCCAGTAACAAAGCACCATGAAGCTGCTCGCTCACTCCTCCCCCCTGGCCCTGGTGGTATGAGGAGAAAATAGAAAGAAACACTCATGAGTCTACATAAAGACAGGGAGGAATCACTCACCACTTGTCACGGGCAAAGAAAAGGTTCAGCTTGGGGAAGAAACAAAATCAATTTAATTTACTACAAGTCAAAACAAAACAAGAATATTAGGAAGAAAACCCAAACCTTAGAATACCTTCCCCCCATCCCTGCCTCCTTCCTAGCTCAACTCCACTCCCGGTTCTCTCTCCCTCCCGCCGAGCAGCACAGGAGGATGGGGAGTGGGGGTTGAGGTCAGTTCGTCATGTTGTCTCTGACGCTCCTTTCTCCTCAGGAGGAGGATTCCTCACTCCTCCTCTGCTCCGCCAGGTGGTCCCTCCCACGGGAGACAGTCCTCAATGAACTTCTCCAATGTGAGTTCTTCCCACAGGCTGCAGTCCTTCAGGCACAGACTGCTCCAGCGTGGGCTTTCCCATGGAGTCAGGGCCATCTTTGGGGACATCCCCCTGCTCCGGTATGGGGTCCTCCGGCTGCAGGTGGGCATCTGCTCCCCCGCTCCCCTCCATGGGCTGGGGGGGGGGGAACCACAGCCTGCCGGCTCACCATGGGCTGCAGGGGCATCCCCTCCTCTGGCACACCTCCTCCCCTCCTTCCTCACTGACCTCGGTATCTGCAGAGGGGCTTCTCTCACATTCCCATCCCCCTACTCACTACCAATTCCCCTTCTTAAATCTGTTCTCCCAGAGCCGCTACCACCATCACTGATGGGCTTGGCCTGGGCCAGTGGCAGGTCTGACCTGGAGCTGGGGAAGCTTCTAGCAGCTTCTCACAGGAGCCACCCCTGCAGCCCCTCCCCTGCTACCAAAATGTTGCCCCACAACACCTGGTGAAATGCCAGCTGGCCTTCAATTTTTAGTTTATGCTTGTTCTTTGCCCTCTGTGTGAGTTCACACAGGAGTCTTCTCTTCAGAATTTTAACAGCAAAAAAAAAAAAAACAGAGCAGAAGACATGAAAACCAGAACACCACCCAAAATTTGGCAGGTTGAAAAGCTGTGTCAAAGGAAATCTTTAAGAATAAGATTCCAAATCTTCTGCTGATGTTAAATGGATTACAGTTTTACCCGTACATAGTCACAGCAAACATTCAGATTTCTATTTACATCTTGAAAAAAGTGGCTATTCAGATGATGTGCTAAATTTTTTTACCAACTATTCATACACACCAGTGTAGTCTGACTACCCTCTTTGTGTGAAATAGTCTCCCTTGAACAGTTGTTAAAAAGTATTGATGCAATCGGAATGCGTTTTATATTTCTAGAAAAGGAGAAAACCACATGATCATGTGAAGTAGTTCATCTACTGGTCAACATCAGAGGAGATGTTCAAATTTTATTGTTGCCTTTGGGGAGAAGAAGACAACAGACTTGCACAAAACTTCTGTATTTCTCATTTTTTATTTTTGCATTTCTAAGGTGAAGACATCTTTCTACATGGGAATTAGTTAACTAAAATACCACCTAAATTGTCCTGTGCCATAACATTTATGGAAACATATACAAACTAGGTCTCTGGAGATGTCACATACAAATTCTAAATCAAGCCACTGTAGTAATTTTTGCCAAAAGATGGACATTTTTTAATTACAAAGTCCTTCAGAAATTATGCTTTAAAATAGACAGACTATCATCTTCATATCCTTCAGGGTCCTATCAAAATTACAGCTCTATGAATTGCATAATCATAGTTTTGAGTTTTAATAGTTTCAGAATTATGCTGTTTGGGGCTTTAATATACTGCAAAGCTGTCTTACAGTTAAGACAGGATTATTCTAAAAACAGGTCCTCTTAACAGAAAAGTAAATTTAGTTACTCTCTTCGTTTCTTAGCCTAAAGCAAACTTTGCCTCATATCAAAACACATGCTAGGAGTCAAAGAGAAATGGAGCAGCTCAGCTATTTGAGGAAATACTAATAAAAAAAGTTCACCTCCTACTGTGAATGTAAGAAAGTACCAGAAATAGTCAGTGTGGATGTAGGACCACTTAAATGATTCAGAAGCCATTTTCTTCCTATGATATGGATCTTCTGACTTTGAAAACAACCAAGGTCTTAGCTGCATGAAGATGAGCTGCCATACAGTCCATGGTAAGAACATACCCTGAAAGTACTGATGCGTAGCTATAACTGTGCTAAGCTCTTTCTATTTCAACCTTTAGCCTCAAGGAAAAAAAAGTCATGAGGAATCAGAGGTGCCTCCCCAATATCTGTAAAGTCTTTATGCCTCTTTCAAGAGCCCAAGTCCATACTACTTCTTCCTCTTAAAGGAAGACATTTCATAGATCTGACGGCACAGCCGCAAAGATGTAAGCCGAACTGAAGCTTTCTTTCTACCCCTCACAACGATTAACCTTTTCCCTCAGATCTCCAAAGGCGAGATAAAAGATCCCTAAAGATCAGAATTCCAGCAAGAGAGTGTGACCCACTCTATTAAGGGCATTAAACATTAAGACTAAAACCTTGAACTCCATCAAAACGCCAACAAGCAGTTTGTGCACAGTAAAGCAGCAGGAAGGATCAAAAAACCTCCACCCAAACTTCATAGTGATTGCCCTACTGTATTCTCCACAAGCTGGAGGTAATTGCTAAGCTTTTTTGGCAGCATGGTTTAGAGTACGTTTGAAGTAGTTTGACCGTGATATAACAAAGGCATGTAATAATGTTATGCCAAAGGAGAGGGAGTGCTGCAGTCCAGTGACACTGTAAGGCTAGTAAAGACACCAGCCTGAGCAGGACTTCCTTTTGCTTGTTCAGTGGTCCAGCTGCACACCTTCTGCCGGAAAACTGAAGAGACCTGCAGAATGGCATCTCTGATTTCCCACATTAATTTGCCTACAGTTGGTCATAAGCATTGTGGTTTAGGCCCTGCACAACTCTATTGGGATGAAAAATATTGCTCAGAGTAAGTTACAGCTGAAGGATATAATTATTAACCTGCCTTATGGTTTATGACATGATGATTTTATTTGGCATTTAACCTGGAGTATTGATAATATTAAAAAGATTTTTTTTTCAACTCGACATGATTCCTGGTAATACCAGTGGAGACCTACTTTGTGAGCTGAAAACACCTGTACTTCTGGCATGTTATAAGCAGACTACTTAAAATTAATGTGTTATTCTTAGCATCATGAAGAAGAAGAAATACAATAACACAGTCTAATGCTTGATAAAACAGAAAAAAATAAGTATATTCCTGTACAACCAATGCAAGTCTAATACATACTTTACTGGACAATGAGCGCATTTCTTTGGGGTGAAAAGCATACGTTATTTGCAAGTGTATAGCACCCAGAACAGAAATTTTATTCATGATGTAAGCATTTGGGCATTATCATGCTGCAAACGAGTATCAATATTATTTAAATGATTGCTTTTAAAGTATCAATATAAAATTTTTAAAGTATTTCAGTTATATCTGCTAATGCCTTAACAGTCTTATTACTAATAGTCTGTGCAAGATAAAAGTTCAGGTAATATTGAATACAAGGAAAGCCTTAGTCCCTGAGAGATATAGACAACAACAGCCAAAAAACTCTCTGGCAAAAAGTCTGCTAATCTGCCTAGAAAAGAGGACTCTGACATACAGTCTTTATAAACTACTCCCAGGCAACTCTATCTTCATGATCACTACTTTCTACAACCTATCTGGAAACTTTGCTATTCACATTAACAACGTACTTCAAATCACAGCATTTTTTTCTAAGTACGGAGCAAGAGATATAATTATGTTGATATACAGCATATATACAGAAAAATTTAAGGATAGCGAGTACGAACTCAGAAATGTTTTATGGATGTAATGATGTAAGTTTTAGCATATTTGGCTTAACAGACATTATAAAAAACTGACTGTGTGGTAAGTAATATCTATCTATCTATCTATCTATCTATCTAAATACAAGATAAAAGTTAAAGCTACATCCTGAGCATAAAATACAGTTTCGTCTTCACACACAACCAACCACGTCAAAAGAATAGTTTAATTTCTGACTTTATTGTTAGACTAATTCCTATGCAGGTGAAAACATAACACTTGGGAACTGCAGATAGCATAATTTTCAGCTATGAAATGAATCAGTTTGCCATTGATTTATACAAAGATTAGCACTGCAATGGTCATCATTAATAAGAAACCGAACATTAAAGAGCCACATCAACTGCAATATATAGTTTTCCTGGACCATGTTTTGTATTCATGACTTCTGAAATAAATGCTGCTCTGGATCTTCATCTTTCACTAAGTTTAATTGTGAAATCCAAGTTTTAGTCAACTGACATCAGCTGAAAATATTTTTCAAGATAAAAATGGAAGTCAGTAGGGATCTTGTAACTGTTCTAATGGGAAAAAAAAAGGTCCATTTTTAAAGATTATTAATGAAGGATGGGATATTAATGAAATATAAAGACTTAAGATACCTTTATAAATAAACTTTTCACTGTTATCCCCAAAGTTAAATCACATGCCTATTTAGCTATTTGCTCAATATCCATAGTTTTTTACCCTAGAATTAAAAACCAACCAACCAAAGAAACCAAACAGAAAAGCTGGTATAGTCATTTTTAATATGACATACCTTTGCAAAGAGTGTTGGAGAGGAAGAAGTGTTTTTCTATAAGCAAAAAAATCTTCAACAATGTATATTTAAATATATACATGTTTTTTCCATATTTAATAAATATACAGTGTCCTTTTGCATAAAAGACCATTCTGATTGGAAGGACATCATACCGCTTTTAATAAGCTCAGTCTGAAGAAAACATGAGTGATGAAAGCTGGAATAAAAACTTCAAATACCAAAGATACCTGCAGTCATTCCCACAAGATCTATGCACTGTATCCTCTTTTTCATCTCCTTTTAGCTTCTGAAGGTAAATGGCACATGAACCCAGCTAATTTCACCATTGTCAAAACTGCCATGGAATGAAAATTCCCCACGTGGCACAGAATCTGTCTTCAAATGCCTCTTACAGGAAGGACAGAAGAGCCTGCTTACATCAATAAAGCAGTAGAAACTACTAGCAAAACCTCAGCTTTTCCTATGTTTTCAGGAAAACATAGGAAGATTACCAATGAAATTTTGTTTTTTTTCTTTCTTGTATGGATAAGAATCAGAAGAACTGTGTGTCCAACGGAGAGTCTTATGTGCATCACACTCCTGCTACTACACAATGAAAAAGAAAAAGTCAAGGGAATTTTATGGCATCACCTCAGAAACTCTGATAGGAAAATATCAGTATTGCATTTATTCTGTGTGAACTATCAAAGGTTATGTGAAATGATGGTGACTGTTACCATTTTCAGTATTATCAATTTTTCAAATTATTGATTTAATAAATGTTCATAGTGCTTTTGAAACATTTTAAGACATGAGCTTCTACTTTGCCTTCTGAACTGCAGCCTACCTTTCAAACATAAGCAGTCAATGTAATGGTTTGCCAAAGACAACATCAGCAGGGTTATTTCTAAATTAATCATTAATCAAGGCAAACTTGACTTTCTCATTTTTTAGTTTTCCAAACATTTTTTTTTAAAACAGATCTAGTTCCAAGCATTACAATCACACATTTCTTAAGCTTTTTCTCATGGGTCAAATGTGCATAATGAATTGAATGTTTCTTCCAAGATAGAAAGAAAAATGCTCCAAGGCAGACAGAATTTGAGCAAAGCATCAATCTGCTGCCACAGTCAACCAAGTCTGACAAGAATTCGTCATTAATTTTAAAAGGAACTTCAACACATGGACTGACAGGGTGAAACTTCCATATATATTCTCTGTTGGTGGTTTTAGGCTGAAACTCTGTGTATTTTCCTCCAGGCTTTTGTTTTCCTTTTAATCAGGAACAGCTACGTTGTTGTCAAGCATGCTAACAAAACTTGCAAACTAGTGTGCTTGTCATTACAATTTCTTCATCAATTTTTCTTCATTTCATTAATTAGAACACCTATAGCTGATGACCTTAATATTAGCATTCTGAAGAAAAAGTAGTTCTAGACAAATGAAAGAAACAGTTAAAAGGATACTGATATTACTATTGTTGAAAACTCCACTGTTCCAAAGCCGATAGCCCTAAAACAGCTATGTACAAAACAGTTCAATATGTTAAAAGCTAAGAAACTAGTTTCCTGGGCAGTTTAAATGACACTAAGAAGAAAGTAATAAGACTGTAAGTCTTATTATAGAAAGCAGAAAAATAAAGTTCTTTATAAACTGTGAAGCTAAACTTTTTTATTATGAAGACAAAGCACCACCTGTGACCTTTAAGAGATTTATTTTGTTCCCTCACACCTTCTCCTTTGCAAAGGATTAAAATATTATTCATTCCATAGCTACAAAAAAAAAATCTGTCATCTACACTGCTTTTTATTTTCTTCTCAGCACATCCATTATGTTTCAAATAAACAATTTTTCCCAACTCCTGGAGTTCTTAAATAACTTGTTCAAACAGTCAAGAGAAGTGTTGACCAAACTGTGAATAATGTTCAGCTGAATCACATGTGTCACAAAGAAACACCTCACCTACAAGCATGCATTTCCCTTGAGACAATATGTTAAAGTAATGCAAACTTCAATTCTACAGCTTCCAAGGACAGCCATCTTACCCAGGTATGGCAGTTATGATCACACCACAGCGCCCTTACACATTAAACTATTCACAGCTTATCAGTTATCCAGGTATTTCAGCAAAAGTTTAGAGCATTTTAATTAGAGCACACTGGGATTCATTTAGCAAACATTTAGCATTTTATAGGTGTTTTTAATCAGTTTGACTCATCTAATGTTTATATCACCTTAAGTATCTATTAGTCATATTTTAACAGATTATATTAGATATATAATGCATAATTTCATAGTATCCTTACTGCCATCTTTCTTAATAGTTTAACTGTCATTGCTGGATTGCTCCCTCATGATCTGATCTTTAAGTATATACTTACTTGCTTACCCATACTTCCATCTTGGATGATTTCTGGAGGCTGCTTCAGTATGGGCACAGACATACTGACATGCTGCTGAATGTTGCATTTCCAATAAATCTGCAAAACATCTCTTGGTTGTTCACCCTCTGCAGTTAAAATGAGCAATGAAACACCCTTTCCTTTCTCCTGCAAAAGTATGCTTAGACATTAGGAAGAGATAATTGTGAGTAAGATGTTGGCTAATATACATTTGTATGTACAGATTTAAGAGATATTGCCCTATTCCCATCTCTGCATACCTTTACAGGTTTTACCTGTTGGATCTCCTACTTTCTTCCATGGCTTCTGCTGTTATATTTGAGCAATACATACACATAGACCCTGTCGTCATTCAAAAGCAACTAAGAATGGAAAGGTTCTTCTGTGCTCCATCAAGTGCAAAACTTGTTAAAAGAAAAAGGAAAAAGGTTTCCTACTCTTTTAGTTAGAGACACAGACATCTTATGCCTCAGCCCATGTAAGAGCAAATAACCACAATGCTTTAATCTAGCTTCTATCAGAAAGAGAAAACAGAATAGGCAAAACTAGCCTTTACACATTGGACCAAGGTTCCCAAATTGCTTGAAAGCTAATGTCCCAGTGCTGGACTGCAGTCGCTGAAAAAGTTCAATCTCAAAAATCAAATTGTAAGAAGAAAAGCAAAAATAAAAGCCCCAAACAAATCAAAATGATAACAAACAGATAAACTAGCCATGTTGCTTTTAACAACACAGAAAAGGAAGTTTCAGCCAGGGAAATGCATTGGAAATGAGGAATTTGCATGAAGTTCACTGTTTGAAAAACAAAACCTTCAAGCTAAAACACTGCTAACACAGTCTGTGAAAACATACTGTCTTCAAAGTCCTAAGAGTGATGATTACTTACCCAACAATCTTACTGTCAGGGGAACTGTATGCCACACCAGTCAAACAACCAAAACAGTAAACAGCTTCTGGGAATATGTTCTTTCACTTTTTTAAAACAAACTCATTCAAAACAAACACAATCTGAAGTACTTCGGCATCTCCAAAATACATACTACTGTGAAAAAATCGGCAGCAAAAGGAAAGCAAACTGAAGACCAATATATTGTACAAAACCCCCACTGATTCACACCTTTCCATAGCATTAAAGATAAAGCCAAGTACACTTTTTGAAATGTTAAGAGGTTTTTGGTTTCAATCTACAGAGTTAAAAGAGGCTAAAACACTAAACCAAGCAATGGTCTCAGCTGGAGGTGTCCTTGCTAAATAATTGTGGTTTCAGGTGGGTAAGCTGTTGCCAAAGCAGGCAATTTCATGGCTTCACTGTGATGGCCGTGCTTTAAAATTCATAATAGTAGTAAGCTGTCTTCATTTTTCATGTGTTTTGAAATACGAGCCATGTGATGTGCAAGAAAGAGTGACAGTTCAGTATCACTTTCATCAAGTGACTGGGCTATTCCCAAGGTACTCAAATCAATGTAGCAGAGTTGATGCAGGGGCCTGTTTCATCCATAAAGCAGAAGCAGCCTATGCAAAAGGTGATTAGTATTTGCTTGCCTTGCATCAAGGCAGAACTGCACTAAAATAGTGTAGCAAGCAATGTTACAAAATGCATTTTGCAACATTTTTTTTGTAAGAGTGTGACATTCTTCAGTCTTTTCTTGTGCAGCTAAGCATAAATACATATATTTACATAAATGGATGTAACCACAAAGGGGTCATCAGAGACCTGTGGTACAGTTGCACAGAGAGGGTAGGGGAAAACACTTGGAAACAGTAAAATGAGCAAGATAAGACTACAGAATTGAGACCCTGGAGAAAGGCATGCTGGAACCAGATAATCCTACAGAATAGGCAAATAAGGACCCCAGTGAAACCAGAAAAAGTCCTGGTCTCCTAAACAATTTAATGTATGTCAAGGGCAGATGAGATCATCCCTTTTTTTTTTTTTTTTTTTTTGTTTTGGGGGGCCGGTGGGGGGTTG